>OY755040.1:105818004-106418004 GCA_963576565.1 Aspidapion aeneum | reverse complement strand
TACTCACACAACTCTATTGTTTTAACGGCCGTTGCAATATCCTTTACTGAAACCGCCTCTTGCTGGCAAGCCATTGTACAACGCGTATGTACGTAATCGAACAGACTGCTTATTTCAAGGCTACAGTGCGCGAACTGAATTCTCGCACTGGGCTTGCATGCACTAACCCCCCACAATTGTATCTGCCGCTTAGAACGCAAGGAGCCGGCGGTTTTCGCAACAGCGATACTCAAGGAGGTCAAATCAAGACCGATAGTAAACGAATTCTTATTCATTTTCTACGCGTACGACAAAGATAACTTCTTACATGTTTGTCTTTTCTTACAAACCCTTCTATTATACAGTGTGGAGCAGTTAAATGGAATAAATTCGATAACGAATAAATAAGGGCCTGTTGGGAAAGATTTTTTTCCAAAAAAATTTTTTATGGGGTATGTCATGTGATAGTGGCCAATACCAACTTTCTTATTTTAAATGCAACCCCCTAAAAATTCTAGACATAATTCATTTACAATATCCCATATCTAAGTCTACATACAGTACCAGCCGTTCGTCTGTACACACGTTTATTCGTTTGCTCTGTATTTATCGTTGTTTTTGTGCGTGTTTCAAAACTTTTATGTATTATTTGATAGTATTCTAATTGTTTTTATGTGTTTTACAAAATTGTTATAAGTTTGTTTTTCCAATTTAAAATTAGTTTTATGTTAATATTCGTAAAAAACCCACCGCACAATGCCTAGTTCGTCTAAAAAATTAAGTGATATGAAATTGAACGAGATTAAATATGAATTAAAGAAGCGAAAAATAAAATGTACCGGCAAAAAAACTGATCTTTTGTGTAAATTAAAACAAGCAATAAATTCGAGTGTGATATGCGACGATAATAAAAATCTAAATACCAGCCATTCTAGCAAGTCAATAAATAGTCCTGATTGTACCCAGAGTGATGTAATTTGCATAGAGGACTCTCCCAAACTAAATGTATCTAAAAGCGATCCATTTTTTATTTCCCGTGAACGCCGTACAGGCAAAAAAACTTTTTTTGGAATCCTGAATAAACTAACGCAATTGGAAAACAAAATAAAATTTCTTCAAGTTCAAAACACAAAATTACGACAAAAATTAAAAAAAAAATCCAGTTTGCAACATAGAAGATAGTTCAAGGGATGTAAAATTAAAGAATAATAGTAATAAATCCAACGAATAATTTCTAAAAAACATCGTCTCGGTTTCCTCTTCGCCTCAAGTGTTGCCTTTTCATCCACCCCCAATATCGCCAACAATACTAACTTATCCAAAACAAAATCGTCTCCTATTTATTGGCGACTCTAGCGTTTATGACTTGGGAGAAGCCTATAAAAAGAAATGTGATAGTAATTTTTCAGTCTCAACGATTTGTAAACCAAACGCAAAATTCGAAGATATTATTTGTGACTTAGAGAACTTATGCCGTGACTTTTCCCATAAAGATTACGTAGTTATATCTGGAGGCTATAGTAATGCATTAAAAGGCGTCGGTATTGCAGAATCTGCTTTTCGTCTGATTTGCAAAAAAAGACAAATATTATTTTGCTTACGGTTCCCAATTGGGAAGAGAGAAAAATTCTATATAATTTTATTTTAAAAATTAATAATTTGTTTTATGACTTGCCAAATACCAGCTCCCTTTATGTGCTGAGTACTGATGGTATGATCGAACCATCTGACTTTTGGATTAATGACAGGCAAAGAAAATTGAAGTTTTTTGCAAAGTTGAAGATTGCTTCTGTGATTAATAATATTATGCTTAAGAGGAAATCGTGTTCCTATCAGTTAATTGGCAATTTAACGTATGTTGTCCCATTTCAAGGCTACAGTAATATTTTAAACAACAATCAAAATGAAACATTAGATAATTGCATTGAACTTAATACCTCTTTTATGGTTGTTTCAAGTCAAAATCTCGAAAACCAGCACTCTCCACTACGTTTAAGATCACCGCTTTCAGACTTAAATTCATTATCAGAAATTTCTGAATATATCATATCACTCCATTGCGACTAGCTGGACCAACGACAGAATCAGTAAGTACAAAGAAAAGAAAGCCCGCCAAGAAGCCAAAAACAACAAATTCTACCAACAGTAAGGATTTTCCGTAAGTAACAACGACTTTATTATATATCACCAAAATTTACAAAGCATTGGTAACGAGATTGAAAAACTTGAAGTTGTTCTGTCGGAAGTTGAACCTGAACTTTTTTTTACTGAACACTGGCAAACAAGTGATCAGTTGTTATGTCGCAACCTAGATAGCTATAAGTTATGTGCCTTTCAATGTCGTAATAAGGGTGAACACGGCGGACTTGCCATCTATGCTAAGAATTTTATAAATTTTCAAAACTTGGATATATCAAACTATTATGAGCCAAGGATTATGGAATGTTGTGCTGTAAAACTTAATGATAGAAAATTGATCTTAGTTGTAGTTTATAGACCCCCTAGTGCAAATTTAGATAACTTTTTATATAGTTTTAATAACCTGCTGGAGTTTTTATTATCAAATCAGTATAGGGTTATTCTGGGCGGCGATTTTAATATTGATACCCTGATCCAGTCAAGGGAGTCTTGTAAATTTAAAGATCTTATTATGTCGCATAATCTAGTTTTTATGGTAAATTCCGCCACTCGTATTACGCCAACAACCTCTAAATGTCTTGACAATTTTTTAGTAAGTAGTTCAGAAAATATGTATGCGGAGGTTATTAATTCAGGTTTTTCGGATCATCTAGGACAAATTCTAAGGGTTAAATATCAAGAAAAAACATCAAAGTCCATATTTATTTATCGACGTTATTTTAGTGAAGATAACATTCATCTTTTTCAGTCCAAGTTAGCACAGGAAAGTTGGACTGATACTATTTCTTCATCGGATGCTGAAGAAGCTTTTAGCTCGTTTTATGATACATTTTCATTTTATTTTAATTTGTGCTTTCCTCTAAAACGCGTAAGAAGGAAAATTGACAGAAAAAGAATAAATCGTCAATGGATTACCCCAGAGATCACAAGAGTAAAAGAAACTTTAGTTACTCTCTCTAATGCAAAGATACCCCAGATTCAAAAAGTCATACACAACTCTTAACAATTTTTATCAAACTTTATTATCAAATGCCAAAAAAAGTTACTACGATCAAGAAATCTTAAACTCAGAAAATAAATCTAAAAAAATGTGGCAAATAATAAATACTAAAAAGGCAAAGAAGATAAATGACTCCGATTTTCCAACTATACTCAAACATAATGAAACTTTTTTAACGACATCCGAAACTGTTTGCCATTTTAATTCATATTTCAGTTCTATCGAGAAAAAAGTATATGAATCCTTTGACCCAGTTATTGATAGAAGATACATAGAAAAATGTATTCCTTATCGAGATCACAGCTTTTTTGCTTCACCAGTTACCGATAGTGATATTTTAAAAATTATCAGCGATCTGAAGTCAACTACTTCTTGTGGCCACGATAATATTTCTAGCAAACTATTAAAACAAATTAAACATTTTATAACTTTACCCCTTTCTCATTTGATAAACCTTTCGCTGGGCATGGGAGTCTTTCCTAAATCACTTAAAATTGCGATAGTCAAGCCTTTGTTTAAAAAAGGCGATGAAACAGATGTAAAAAACTTCCGACCCATTAGCCTTTTAAGTACCTTTTCTAAAATATATGAAAAGGCGATGTATAATAAACTTTGCGACTATTTAAATAAGTTCAATATTATTCATTCTTCTCAGAACGGTTTCGTAAGGGGAAAGAGTCTTGAGACGGCTTTATTTTCATTTCTTTATGAAATTAATAAAATAATAGACAAAAAAGAGATAGGGGTAGCACTGTACGTTGATCTTAGTAAAGCTTTTGACTCTTTAAGCCACGACATATTATTCCAAAAACTAGAACGCTATGGAGTTAGAGGCATTCCTCTGGAGTGGTTCAAGTCTTACCTAAGTGATCGCACTCAAAGGGTTAAATTATTATCTGAGAATGGTGGCCTTTTGTATTCAAATTCTACGAATATAACTCTAGGGGTGCCCCAAGGATCAGTATTAGGGCCTCTATTGTTTATTATTTATATTAACGATTTGCACCATGTTTTTGAGGGTCTTCCAGTTCTAATTGTTTCATATGCTGATGATACAAACCTTATAATTAAAGTTCAAAACCACGATCAAATTGAAGCGGTTATCAACGATGTGTTTCAGATAGTCAAAGACTGGATGAGGAGAAATAAGTTAGTGATTAATAACGATAAAACTGCGTGTATGTTGTTTAAGTCAATTAGGTCCAGTTTGGGGGCTGATGGCGTAATGCTGGATGAAGAGCACTTAGGCTTTGTAAGCGACGTTAAGTTATTGGGTTTTTATGTGGATAGCTACTTAAGCTATAACTGTCAAATAGACAACCTATGTAAAAAACTAGCATCCACCTGCTTTTGTCTCAGAATGATGTTAAATCAATGTAGCGAAAATATTCTTAAAACACTATATTATTCAAACTTCTACTCGCATTTAAAATACAGCTCATGCATTGGGGAAAAGCAGCAAATATTAATCGAGTTTTTGTTTTGCAAAAATAAGCTGTTCGCATTATTAAGGGTTTAAAGAGAGGGGAAACATGTCGCAGTGTATTTAAAGAATTGAATTTTCTAACGGTTACTGGCTTATATATTTACGAATTAATTTGTTTTGTTAAAAATAATATTAGTATATTTCAAAAAAACTCTATAAATGGTCCATATGACACAAGGAACAAAAATACATTATGTAGTGATCAACACTCAACTACACTATATCAGAAAGGAGTCTATTTCAATTGTTGTTTATTTTTTAATATGCTTCCAGACGAAATAAAAATGACAACTAATCTTAATAGTTTTAAAGCTAAAACCAAAAAGCTTTTAATTGAAATAACTCCGTACGATGTTAACGAATTTTTCAACTTTTTCTAAATAAAGCAATTTAAATAAAAGTATTATTTTTTAAATTGTTTTTTAAACTTTTCAAAATTGCACCTGATCGAGTGGAGTGTTGATTCTGTTATCACGTTTGGGTAGTAGTCACAAATGTTTGTGAAATTATTTTAAACTTTTTGAACTCAAATTTCTATTTATTACTTCTAGCTAGTTTTTAGTTGATTTTACTGACTTTTATTTGTTACTAGTCGTTGGTTAGCCACTCTTTATATAGGTAGCCTAAGTTTTTTTATTTTTGTAAGAACCTGACTCAATTTCTATGTATATTACTGCATATGAAAATAAAGACTATTTCTATTCTATTCTATTCTATTCTATTCTATTCTATTCTATTCTAAGTCTAACCATTTTTTGAAATATTGACAACTATTCAAAAATGACAATTTCCAATTTCGAGGCGGAATATTTCGAAAACAGTTAGAACTATGGAAAAAAGGTTTACATGTCCATATCCTTATTTTTAATTATCTATCGATCGACGTCAAACACGAATACTTCCGGTTGAACCGGAATTTCCGATTTTCCATTAAAATCGAATGTGGTCGTGGTTGATGTCAATCGGAATATAATTAAATATAAGGATAGAGACATGTAAGCCGTTTTTTCATAGTTCTAACCGTTTTCGAAATATTCCGCCTCGAAATTGGAAATTGTTGTTTTTTCACTGTCAATATTGTAAAAGGTAAGACTTAGGTATAGGACATTGTACAAGAATTATGTCTAGAATTTTTTGTTGTCAAAAATTCAGGCTCCCCTCTTCGTAACGTATTTTCTAGAAAAACACATTAAAAAAAAAATATTAAGTTTAACGGAAGGCTTTCCCCCCCTTCCCTATAGCATTACGTAATAGCGAATTTAACGAAGTAAACAATAATATAACATTTTTAGGCATTGGATCTGTGGATGGCTAGTTGCATGATATCAGTTTTTGCAGCATTGGGAGAGTTCGTTATTGTCAAAGTCCTCCGTGGGAAGTACGAAATCTTAAAACAGAAAGAAGCAGAAGCAGCCAGGGTAATTTCCCCTTCTTCTTAATTTTCTCCGTTTCTTATCGAAAATAAAACAATCAAAAATAGGATAGACGAAAATAATTTAAACGAAACGTAAACATGTTAAAAATAATATATTCGACAATAATTGAAACAAATATTGTTTTGTCGATCCGTACAAATATCGAAAATGTTATAGTCGAAAAGCAAAAGCATCGAAACAGAGTTTTGTCGAAACGCAAAAAGGTTAAACCGTAAAAAAGTCGACTCGTAAATCCTCCGATTTTATATTGCACCTGCAGTAAACCCCCTTAGTTGCCAAGTGTATCATTACAATAAATAGTACACCTTAGTTGAACTAATTTTTGTTTATAAAAATAAAGTGGTCTCCAACTTCTTAAATTATAGCTTCTCTGTCCTCCTTTTGTCGGTGTTAAATGAATCAAACCGAACAAACGCAAACGTATCCTAACCGTTCATGTGTCTGTAAAGTCAGTATTGTAAAAACCTCAATTGCAAAAAAATGTCCAAAAAGACTAATGAATGGCCTATTTGTACTCAGACGCCAGTTCATTGAATTTAGTCAAAAATTTTTGTTAGGTGTTGCTTTATTAAAGAATTTCTACGGTTTAATCTATTTCGTCTGTTTTATTTTCGACAGAATAACGGCTACTACTTCGACCATTCTCTGCAGTCTCTTTTTATTGTCTTATAATATTAAAATAAAAGTGATGCGGTTTTATATTTTTCTTCTTATTTTAAAATTATAAGATCGTAAAAAACTATAAAACTTTAAACCCGTTTTTCTCAAAACGTAAAAGTTCTACTTGCGACTTTCTTCTTAAGCCCATCACACACAAAAATGTATAGCGCATAGCATGGCATAGCATAAGCTCCGACCAATTAGCTATTGTCCAGGGGACGCCATTTATTTATTTGGTTTTTATGGAGAATTCATATGTTTTCTTATAGTTAGCCAATAGAAAAATATCAAAATAAATCACGTGATCAACAAAACCGAGAAGGGAAAACGACGACATAGCCCGACCTTTTTTAAGACGTTTTAGAAGTTCAACCTTATGAACTTTTCATATGCAAAACCAATATGGCCGCTGCTATTCGATCGCTGATTGGTTGGCTACGCGTTATGCCGCCTATGCGACTTTGTTTATTAGGGACGGCAGTTCTACGTTTTGACAAAACTTTGTTTGATATTGTTGATATATCATAAAAAGCTAGATAAGTTGTTATTTAATTTATGATGTTTTTAGGAGAGAGCGATTACCCCTTGGAATGGCGAATTTCATGCAAAAAATGATCAAAGTTATACTAGAGTTGGAAAAAAAGGATGGATTGCATTATATTGGAAAACGGTAATTATTTTCAGCAAACAGTTTGAGGGTGCAAACGTAAGTTGGGTTGAGTTTAGGTTGGCTGGTTCACCACTTACACCATTCATTCGAGAAATACCCACTTTTTGAGATAAGAAATTGAAAAACGTAATTGTAAAGTTTATTGAAAGGAAATCAGTAAAAACGATGCATATAAAATATCTAAAGTGCACCTACCTTAGTTTTCATCTAGTTGCAGTCGTTTTGGCCGCCTGGAAGATAGGAAAAACGGGAAAATTGTAGCACTCACGGCGTTTCTTGTGCTTCTTCTCGGTTTCCCGATTCGCGCGTGTCTCGGTGCGGGGATAAGTCATATGCATATACCCCGCGAAATTTGAAATGAAAAATAATATTAAATAAAAGTAGCCAAAAGCTGGCAAATAATTCTTGCACCAACATTTTCCGGCCACGAAAACACGTGTGTTTTTAGTAAGGATACGAAAAAAAAACTATATCTAAATACCCAAATCGTGCAAGTATGCACGAGAATTTACCTTAATTCTAGTAAATTACAAAAAAAAAATTATATATGAAGAAAAAAAAATTAAAAATTTGAGCAAAATTTCGAAAAATTTACTTGTGTTCTACCTCCGGCAGGGGCAGGACACATAACTTGGCCACCGGTCTTCGATAAGTACCAGTAGCGGTTTTTACTGTCACCACGCGAGTAAGCCCATCAGCACCTGGATGTAGCGCTACAACACGTCCGAGCGACCACTGCGTAGGTGGTTTTTGCTCGTTCTTGCTCGTTCTTGTTCTGCGTCATTGCATTTCTCAGTCCACTTAACACGTTGTTGAAGTGTGTTTAAATATTCTAAACGCCACTTTTTCCAAAAGTCAGCTTGAAGTCTTTGGACAAGCTGCCAGCGAGACAAAGTGTTAAGCTTGAGGTCGGAAAAATCAGGTTCTGGTATAGAATTTAAAGGCTCCAATGTTAGAAAATGACCTGGTGTCAGCGGAATGAGGTCATTTGGATCTAGACTTAGAGCATAGAGGTCTACTATTGAGTAAAGCCTCAAATTGAAACAAGAAGGTAGTAAATTACTCATATGTAAGGCGCTGCTCGCCTACAACACATTTGAGGTGAGCCTTGGTGGATTTTACTCCAGCCTCGGCTAAACCGTTTAAGTGAGGACTTCCAGGGATAGAAAAGTGCCACGAAATGCTTAAGCTTTCACATGTCCTGTCAGTGGGTTTAAAGTAACCTATCTGCACCGACAAAGGCGGTACCGTTATCAGAATAAACGTGTGATATCCTTCCACGTCTGGAGACAAACCTTTTAAAGGCCGCAAGAAACGTATCTGTTGAAAGATCGGAAGTTAATTCTAAATGCACTGCTTTGGTTGCAGCACAAACGCAAACAAGAATATAGCCTTTATAAAGTTTGGCACCTCGGTGTCTTGACATTAAGATATCAAACGGTCGGCAATAGTCCACGGCAATATGGCAAAATGATTTTAACTGGGAAATCCTTTGAGGAGGTAAATCTCCCATAAATTGCACAGCTGGTTTTGGATGAAGTCTGAAGCATGATACAATGAGAAACTACCTTTTCAATAGCGTATCGAGCAGACAGCATCCAAAATTGCTGCCTTAGTAGATAATGTAGGGTTTTGAGACCTGAATGAGAGTTTTTTGAATGTGTATATTCGATAATTTTTGTAGTAAGCCGGTGTGAACGCGGCAAGAACAACGGATGCTTAGCAGAATAAGAAAGTTCAGAAGCATGCTTAATGCGACCGCCTACTCGGAGGCAGTCTTGTTGGTCCAGGAATAATGAAAGTTTACGAAAGGGTTTTGGAAGCAACTTGTTTGTTTTAAATTTTGAAATAAGATCTGAAAATACTGTACGTTGGACATGGCGGACAAGAACAATCATGGAATTCTGCAGTTCCTTTTCCGTTACTAAATGATCTGAGTAATAGATTTTCGAAATTGGTCTAAGCGTGTAGGAAATGATTCGTTGTATTTTCGTGAGAGAAGAATGTTTATTCAAGAGAACATCGATCTCATGTGGGTCTGACATGACCGTGAGAAATGTCTTGCGTTCTTCGAAATCGTCACTGTCGCAAAGATTTGAACAACTAAAGCCATTAGACCATTCCTCTCGTGGAAGGCTTAGAAAGGGTGGACCTTTCCACCACGTCATGGTGAACAAGTTGGTTGGGTGTAAGTCCACGAGAAGCACAATCCGCTGGGTATTCAGAAGACGGAACATAGTGCCATACATGAGGGGGTAAAGGTTCTTGGATTTTGCAAACACGATTAGCGACGAATGTAACCCATCTATGGGGAGAATCGGATAACCAGCGCAAGACCACTTGTGAGTCAGACCACGCCCAAATTTCATTAAACACCAAAGTTTCAGCGTAACTTGCTTGAATGAAAGAGATAAGATCACACAGTAGGGTAGCGCCCAAGAGTTCCAGTCTAGGGAGACTAACCGTTTTAAGTGGTGCAACTTTAGATTTTGCCATAACAAGAAAAGTAAACAGCTCGGCAGAAGATGCTCCAATACGAAGGTAGACTGTGGCTGCATAACCAACCATTGAAGCGTCGGAAAATCCGTGTAATTCTATGCGAGTAGGTTTGTCTATTGTAAGACGTCTAGGTAAATGAAGAATGAGATTCCAAGTATTTATGATATGAAGGGGCGGAAGAGAGTCCCACTCTATCTTTTCCTTCCATAAATCTTGCATCAGATGCTTGGCCAGTAAGGACACTAGAGAACAGAAACCTAACGGGTCAAATATTTTCATTATTTGAGAAAGGATTCCACGTTTAGTGCAAGGATTATCGTCAGGTATAACAAGATATGTAAATGAATCTGTCACTGGATTCCATTCGAGACCAAGCACCTTGACAAAATTAGGCTCTGCTTTGTCGAAAGAAATAGACATTTGTATGTCCGTCTCTGAAAATGATGAAATAAGTTCTGGTTTGTTACTTGCCCATTTTTTGAGCTCGAAACCACCACGACGTAATAGTGAAATGAGTTCTTACTGTAGATCTATGGCCGAAACTACGGAATTGTGGCCGCTTAAAACGTCATCGACGTAGACGTCTTTTAACAGAACTCTAGAAGCATTAGGAAAGTTTTTAGACTCTAATCTAGCCAATTCCTGTAGAGTACGTATAGCCAAGTAAGGTGATGATTTAAGACCATAGACAACAGTTCTGAGAGAGTAGGTTTGAATGGGATCGGTTTCAGAGAATCTCCATAAGGTATTGTGATATCGTGTGTGCTCAGGTGTGACAAGAATTTCTCGAAACATTTTAACAACATCTGCAGTAAACACTACAGCATAATATCGGAATTTCAGAAGTATTTCGCGGACAGCAGATTGAAGTTTAGCAATTGCGCACAATGTATCATTTAAAGATAAACCCCTAGGACCCATTTGTGAAGCATCAAAAACGCAGCGAATTTTTCCCCTATTGAAAACACTATGGTGGGGAATGAAATATGAACAGTCTAAGATTTCTTTGGAACTAGGTGTAGGGACTGGAATCATGTGATTTGATAATATGTATTCCTTCATGAAGTCTTTGTATGCTTTATAATGCACAGGGTCTTTAAGAACTCGGAATTCGAGCGATTTAAACCTTTTTACAGCAATAGGATATATATCACCTAAAGTAGGCTCTGAGTTAACGAAAGGTAATGAAACTATGAATCTGCCTGATTCGTTACGAGATACTGTGTCCGAAAAGATTTTTTCACATAGAATATCTTCAGGGTTGCTGTGAACTTTATGTGGGACTTGTTCTATTTCCCAAAATTTCTCTAAATAAAGTTCTAAGGGCGGTTCTAAAGATGTATAACAGCTAACGACTGTACTTGACTTGGATTGAGTCGAAGCGTCTACCTTACCAATCAAGACGTAACCGAAAACACTGTTAAAAGCGCTAGCTTGCCTTTTTTGACCATGGATGACTCCATTTCTTAAAATCTGAGGAAATAATTCACAACCGAGTAAAATATCTATGGGGCTAGGTATGTTGAAAGTTTGGTCTGAAAGTTTAATGTTCCGAATATGATCCCATTGACTGGAATCTATAGAAACAGAGGGAATATTGGAACATAATTGAGGCAGTACTAAAGCCTCAAACTGAAAGGTAGGATCGATTCTTCCTTGCGGTCGAATAATGCAATTAGTTTTGCCTTTGATAGTCGAAGATGCCTTTTGATTTAGACATTGAATGGAAATTGAAAATTGTTGTCTGGGGAGACCTAGTCTATTAAGGCATTTTTCCGAAATGAAATTATCTTCAGATGCTGAATCTAGCAAAATCAGCACGGGTTGGTAATTTCCTCTAGAATCCAAAATGTCAGCTACCACTGTTGAAAGTAGAAAAGTAGATTGATTGGGAATAGTTGTGGCGTGACAATTGGTTGAGGAAGTACCTTGTGAAACAGAAAGAAAGTGTGGATTTTCTTGAGTACTAGTATTTGTACCCTGCTGAACACGTGTATTGTTCTGACGGGGGTGGGGGCACAGTAAACTGTGGTGTTTAAGGCCACACCCTCTGCAGCTATAAGAAGAAGAACAATTCCTTGTTTGATGAGAAAAATGCATGCATTTTTTACATAAGTTAATTTGTCTTACATAGGAAAGTCTTTCTTCGGAATTTTTATTTAGGGAATCGGGACATCTGGCTAGGACGTGATTGGACTGGCACAAATGTCATTTGACATTTGAATTGAACGGTTTATTTGGTTGAATTGGATTATTTGAAACTGTAGTATTGAAAGATGAAGTTGATGTATTTTTAGGATAATTATTGTGACTAAAGTTCCGCTATTAACGTATTAACCGGAGGAGACCAGGAACCGCGGCAAAAATTCATTCATCAAAATATTTCGATTTGACCCCTAGATGATTCAATAAGTTGGAAAAGAATAGAAATATTTTTTGGAAAGACGATGGCAACGCTGTGCGACACACAGCAGACGTATGTTTATTCTTTATGGTCGATCGATTTACCAGTGACGGCGGCAAAATATTTATTTATTAAAAGTAAATACCTAACTTATTAAAACATACAATTTAATTTAGTTTACAGCCGAATAGATACCCATTGACAATAAAAATTTACAGTAAAAGCATTGTTGAGATTATGTTCTCAAATACAGAAGTCGAACATTAAAAGTAGGAGTCAGGCTCTAATAAAAACTTGAGAGCCCACTTGATTTTCGAACCGGGGCACTCACCGAGAATTGTGAAGTCGTCTCCCTCCAGCAGCCGAAAACGGTATTAAAGGTTCTCTTTTCCCAGCGACAATTAGATCACCTCATTAACGTATTAACCGGAGGAGACCAGGAACCGCGGCAAAAATTCATTCATCAAAACAATTCGATTTGACCCCTAGATGCTTCAATAAGTTGGAAAAGAATAGAAATATTTTTTGGAAAGACGATGGCAGCGCTGTGCGACACACAGCAGACATATGTTTATTCTTTATGGTCGATCGATTTACCAGTGACGGCGGCAAAATATTTATTTATTAAAAGTAAATACCTAACTTATTAAAACAATCAATTTAATTTAGTTAGCTGAATAGATACCCATTAACAATAAAAATTTACATTAATAGCATTGTTGAGATTATGTTCTCAAATACAGAAGTCGAACATTAAAAATAGGAGTCAGGCTCTAATAAAAACTTGAGAGCCCACTTAATTTTCGAACCGGGGCACTCACCGAGAATTGTGAAGTCGTCTCCAGCAGCCGAAAACGGTATTAAAGGTTCTCTTTTTCGTAGCGACAATTAGATCACCCCCATTATTACAATTTTAAAGCTAGATACTATGTGTAGTGCCTACTTTTCTTTTGTATATAAAAAGTAAATATAATTTTAGTTCCTTTTTTTATGAAAAATTGGTAGCAATATTGTAAAAAAGTAATGGAGCTCTATTTGGATAAGGATATTTTGGACTTTTTTTGAAAAAGCCCTCGATTTATTGCTTTGATGGGGAGACAATTTGCTTACTTTGGGGATTTATAAATATGCACCCCATTAGTGGGGTTACTTTTACCCATTTGTGTTAATTAGGATAGTAACCATGGCCAGAACTAAAATAGTTTTTTTGGTTATGCTACTCTACATTTTTCAATTTTCCTGAATTTAAAATTTGTTGCAAATGTATTTGTATTTACTGCCACCTACGACGGTGGTTTTGTCTCTTTTAGTAAGATTAAAAGTGTGTCTACAAAAACCTGCAAAAAATATGTACCTAAAAAACAACTCTTTTTTAAAGCGAGTTATTTTGAGAAAAGTTAATGCGACACTTATTCCGTTGTTCTACCATCTCGGTTTTCATCAGCAGTTTCATTAGAAAAGAAACTGGAAAAAGGTGCAACATATCAATTTCTGTTCTGTGGTAATTGCTTTATTATAGTTTTTTCAAAAACATCTTTTTCGAATGATGTTTTGTTCAATTGACATTTTTTTTTAAACAATTTGTTCAAAAACATCTTTTTTGAATGACATTGTGTTTGAATAACGTTTGGTTCAAAAACATTTTCTTCAAACAGAAAACTCTTCGAAAAACTAGCTCCTGTGTGTCACTTTTTGGGAGGTTGCAATCTGTAGCTTTATCAATTGATCCTAACCTGTTAACCTAACCACACTGAACTCTAATCAATTGATCGCAAACGTATCCATTTCAAGAAATTAAAAATGTTTTTAAAAAAGAGATCATTTGAACATAATATCGATCACAATGTTTCCAAAAAAAATGCCAATCAATCACACTGCTTTCAAATAAAATTCAAAAAAGATATTTTTGAACAAAACAATTTGACAAAATGTCATATGAATTTAAGCAATTTTTGAACAAAAAGTTTTCTATCAGATTCTCAAACAAAATGTTTTCGAAAAAAATGCAACTCGAACAAAATGTCACTTAAAAAAGATGTTTTCGAACAAAATGGTTTCGGTTAGATTATCATTTGATCAAAATGTTTTAAAAACACAGTTGAACATGTTTTTGAATAGATTCTCATTTAAAAATGTTGAACAAAATGTCATTGAATAAAATGTTTTTCAAAAAAATATAATATAAAAAAGATATTTTCATAAAAAGTGTACCATCAGATCGTCATTGGAACAAAATTTCAAAAATAAAAAATTTAAACATTATATTATTTAAACTCAGTGCTTTCTGCCATTTGAACAATATGTCATACAAACCCACTGCTTTCGAACAAGTAGAAAAGATATTTTTTAACAAAATGTTTTCAATCAGATTGACATTCAAACAAAATGTTTGAAAAAAAAGTCATTCGAAAATAATATGTTTTTAAAAAAATGTTTTCGAAAGAAAACCCCATTCGACAAAATGTCATTCGAAAAACTAATTTTTCAACAATCCAAAAGTTTTTTTATCAGGTGGATGTTTGAACAAAATGTTTTTGAAAAAGATGTTTTCAACCAAAACGCCATTTGAACAAAATGTCATTTAAAAAAGTAATTTTTAAACAAAATGTCAAATCAAATTGTCTTTTAAACAGAATATTTTTGCAATGCAATTTGAACAAAATATCATTTTCGTTTAAAAAATTAATTTTATTTGCCAGTTTTATTTTTTGACACATCACTTAATGCTGATAGTATTTTGAAAAATAACTTTTTTCTCTCGCTTATAGTTAAAAATAAGGAACAAAAAATATTTTATAGATGATCTAAAAAAAAGGGTTATTTAGATACCAGGGCCGAAATTTACTTTTCGTTTTTAAATAAAAATTGCAATCAATTTTTTGGTTATAACAATTATCCTTAGAAATGGATTTGATTTAACAATGAAAAAAATAATAAGGAGGTAACTATAGTTTGTTTTTAAATTTTTTGAATATAAAATTTTGCTGACATTTTATAGGGTTAAAAACAAATCTGCATGTAGAGACCTCGTCTTTACACTTTTTAGATGTTTGATTAGGATGCTTTTAGCTTGGTATATTTTATTTTAGGTTAAACCACCTTAAAAATTCAGAGTAGGAAAAAGGACTAAACCAACCTAAAAAATTGCCTCGATTCAAATCTAAAAAAACTGTTTACACAAAAAAAAACGGGTAAATAAAAAAGGTATACGTAGAAAAATTACTTTCCATATTAATAAGATACCTTTTTTACCTTATCTGTTGAAAATCAAGGCTCGTAGTTCAGTTAAAAGTATCAAAACCCCAAAACTTGGGACACTCTGTACATTTTTAACTAAAGTTATGTTTAAACACTTTTAACAAATAAATAATTATTTATATACTAGCCTAATATTTTTTTTTCTGATTTTATATTGATTTCTACGGCACTGGTCTTTGTTTTGTTTTGAGGGTCAAACAAGTTATTTAACTTACTTGTAAAACGAAACTTGTGGAATAAGATGGTCGAGATTTTAGCACAAAATACACTCCCACATCATTTTAAAGTCTTTTAAGATTAATTTTGAGTCCAGATCGAAAATATATTTTAAGAAAAAACACGAAAACAATTCCGAACCGTAAAGAGACAGGACAAAAACGCCGCATTTGACCCTTTACAGAATACTAATGGGTCCAAAGGGACTACCTTCTAATCAAGAATAGTTTTGTCTCTTTTTCTCGCATCGGTTTAACAAAAGAGGAACAAAATAAGATACTTTACACGGGCCTAAACGATTGCGGCATGTTTCTAATTCCTTTGTTTTAGTGAGGGACTGTAATCGAGAATAGTTTTGTTTTTTCTCTCGCACTGGTTTAATAAACGAAAACGAAGGAGTAGCAAAATAAATGCTGGAAGCACAAGTTAAAGTGATCACCGCTTGTTATATATCCATATTTGGTGGTGTATAATTTATCTGGTAAGGGTTTGTAAGAAGAACAGTTTCATCTTTTTCCGTTGCATTGGTTTAAAAAAGAAATAAAAGTAAAGAAAAGATCGGATAATTTGGTGATTCTTAAAGAGAAAGGAAATAGAGTTTTCTATGGACCAAACAAAAATAGTCGATGAGTTCTTTTCTGCAGAAGTACGTTATTTAAAACAAATTGTTTATCTAGACGGCCGATTTTTTTGTTTATTTCCCAGTCTCCCGGTTAATACGTTAATGGATCACCCACATTATTACAATTTTAAAGCTAGATACTATGTGTAGTGTCTACTTTTCTTTTGCATATAAAAAAGTAAATATAATTTTAGTTTCTTTTTTTATGAAAAATTGGTAGTAATATTGTAAAAAAGTAACAGAGCTCTATTTGGATAAGGATATTTTGGACTTTTTTTGAAAAAGCCCTCGATTTATTGCTTCAATGGGTAGACAATTTGCTTACTTTGGGGATTTATTAAGATGCACCCCATCAGTGGGGTTACTTTTACCCATTTGTTTTAATTAGACTAGTAACCATGGCCAGAACTAAAATAGTTTTTTGGTTATGTTACTCTACATTTTTCAATTTTCCCTGAATTTAAAATTTCTTGCAAATATATTTGTATTTACTGCCTCCTACGACGGTGGTTTTGTCCCTTTTAGTAAGATTAAAGGTGTGTCTACAAAAACCTACAAAAAATATGTACCTAAAAAACAACTCTTTTTTATAGCGAGTTATTTTGAGAAAAGTTAATGCGACACTTATTCCGACGTACTACCATCTCCGTTTTCATCAGCAGTTTCATTAGAAAAGAAACTGGAAAAAAGTGCAACATATCAATTTCTGTTCTGTGGTAATTGCTTTATTATAGTTTTTTCAAAAACATCTTTTTCGAATGATGTTTTGTTTAATTGAATTTTTTTTAAGAATTTGTCTAAAAATATCTTTTTTAAATGACATTTTGTTTGAATAACGTTTGGTTCAAAAACATTTTCTTCAAACAGAAATTCTTCGAAAGAGTAGCTCATTTTGGGAGGTCGCAATCGGTGGTACCTTTATGAATTGATCCTAACCTGTTAACCTAACCACACTGAACTCTAATCAATTGATCGCAATCGTATTCATTTCAAGAAATTAAAAATGTTTTCAAAAAAGAGATCATTTGAACATAATATCGATCACAATGTTTCCGAAGAAAATGCCAATCAATCACACTGCTTTCAAACAAAATTCGAAAAATATATTTTTGAACAAAACAATTTGACAAAATGTCATGAATTTAAGCAATTTTTGAACAAAAAGTTTTCTATCAGATTCTCAAACAAAATATTTTCGAAAAAAATGCAACTCGAACAAAATGTCACTTAAAAAAGATGTTTTCGAACAAAATGGTTTCGGTCAGATTATCATTTGAACAAAATGTTTTAAAAACACAGTTGAACATGTTTTTGAACAGATTCTCATTTAAAAATGTTGAACAAAATGTCATTGAACAAAATGTTTTTCAAAAAAATATATTATAAAAAAGATATATCTATATATATATATATATATATATATATATATATATATATATATATATATATATATATATATTAAAAAATTTGAACATTATATTATTTAAACTCAATGCTTTCTGCCATTTGAACAAAATGTCATACAAACCCACTAACAAAATGTTTTCAATCAGATTGACATTCAAACAAAATGTTAGAATAAAAAGTCATTCGAAAATAATATGTTTTTAAAAAAAATTTTCGAAAGAAAACCCCATTCGACAAAATTTCATTTGAAAAACTAATTTTTCAACAAACCAAAAGTTTTTTTTATCAGGTGGATGCTTGAACAAAATGTTTTTGAAAAAGATGTTTTAAAACAAACTTTTCAACCGAAACGCCATTTGAACAAAATGTCATTTAAAAAAGTAATTTTTGAAAAAAATGTCAAATCAAATTGTCTTTTAAACAGAATATGTTTGCAATGCAATTTGAAAAAAATGTTTAAAAAATTAATTTTATTTGCCAGTTTTATTTTTTGACACATCACTTAATGCTGATACTATTTTGAAAAATAACTTTTTTATTTAACATTTAAAATGAGTTAAATAAAAAAACATATATTTTTATCGTCTCGCTTATAGTTAAAAATAAGGAACAAAAAATATTTTATAAATGATGTAAAAAATAGGGTTATTTAGATACCAGCGCCGAAATTTACTTTTCGTTTTTAAATAAATTGCAATCAATTTTTGGGTTATAACAATCATCCTTAGAAATGGATTTTATTTAACAATGAAAAAAATAATAAGTAGGTAACTATAGTTTATTGTTTTTAAATTTTTTGAATAAAAAATTTTGCTGACATTTTATAGGGTTAAAAACAAATCTGCATGTAGGGACCTCGTCTTTACACTTTTTAGATGTTTGATTGGGATGCTTTTAGCTTGGTGTATTTTATTTTAGGTTAGACAACCTTAAAAATTCAGAGTAGGTAAAAAGGACTAACCCAACCTAAAAAATTGCCTCGATCCAAATCTAAAAAAACTGTTTACACAAAAAAAACGGTTAACTAAAAAAGGTATACGTAAAAAAATTACTTTCTAAACTTATGTTTAAACACTTTTAACAAATAAATAATTATTTATATAATAGCCTAATATTTTTTTTTCTGATTTATATTGATTTCTACGGCACTGGTGTTTGTTTTGTTTTGATGGTCAAACAAGTTATTTAACTTACTTTTACGAAACTTCTGGATTAAGATAGTCGAGATTTTAGCACAAAATACACTCCCACAACATTTTAAAGACTTTTAAGATTAATTTTGAGTCCATCTCGAAAATATATTTTAAGAAAAAACACGAAAACAATTCGGAACCGTAAAGAGACAGGTCAAAAACGCCGCATTTGACCCTTTACAAAATACTAATGGGTCCAAAGGGACTACCTTCTAATCAAGAATAGTTTTGTCTCTTTTTCTCGCATGGGTTTAACAAAAGAGGAACAAAATAAGATACTTTACACGGGCATAGACCATTGCGGCATGTTTCTAATTCCTTTGTTTTAGTGAGGGACTGTAATCGAGAATAGTTTTGTTTTTTTCTCTCGAACTGGTTAAATAAAGGAAAACGAAGGAGTAGCAAAATAAATGCTGGAAGCACAAGTTAAAGTGATCACCGCTTGTTTTATATCCATATTTGGTGATGTATAATTAATCTGGTAAGGGTTTGTAAGAGGAACAGTTTCGTCTTTTTCCTTTGCATTGGTTTAAAAAAGAAATAACAGTAAAGGAAAGATCGGATAATTTTGGTGAATATTAAAGAGAAAGGAAATAGAGTTTTCTATGGACCAAACGAAAATAGTTGATGAGTTCTTTACTGCAGAAGTACGTTTTTTAAAACAAATTGTTTATCTAGACGGCCGATTTTTTTGTTTATTTCCTAGTCTCCTCCGGTTAATACGTTTATGAGTTCCGCTGATTATTATTCAGGGGCTTAGCATGATTTGAACTAGAGGGGGGCTTACTAATTGACTGCATATGTTGGACAGACTCCAAGTGATTTTCGATAAAGCTGTACAACTCAGTGTAAGAAGGAATGTCGACTTGGCTTTTCTCTCTGCTATAATATAGCTCAAACTCTGTGCGTAGCTTAACGTCCAACTTGGAAAGCAATTGATTAAATGTAAGAAAGTTCCACTCTGTCGTAGGAAAACCGAGTTCGGTCAAAATGGCTAAGTTCTCGGAAAAGGTGTCTAACATAAAACGGAGCTCTTTCGCAGAACTGGTTTTCACCGAAACGGAATTCATAGCATTTAAAGCAGTCGTAGCTATGAGACGCTTATTTTGATATCTCTTGACTAGAACCTCATATGCAATATGATAATTGCTGTTAGATAACGGAATTGTTTTCACCAGACTAAGTGCTTCGTTAGTCACTGAACTACGTAAGTGCTGAAACTTTTCTATGTCGCTCAAGTCGCTATCATGAATCATGACCTTATAGAGGTCAAACCAATGTTGACAATTCTTATAGTTGCCATCGAAACTAGCCAACTTGGGTAAAGGAAAAGATCTAGAATTTGACCTAGGGCTATTGGCAGAAGTATTTAGTGAAACGAAATTAGTATTACTGGCTCGATAAATATCATAATAAATGCCACGACATTCATAAAAAAGTAAATCGAATCTTTTTCTTATGTTGTCCTGCTCATTAAAATCGAGTCCCAACTCCTCGAGGGATCCGATGATTTGGTTATGAGACGCGTAAAACTTTTGATGACATTCATCATTATCCTCGTACCTAGATTTGAAGAGGAACTGGAACGAAGAGTCTGCCTTCGCCTGTTTCGCGACCTCATTCGATTCGGTTATTTGATTTACACAAATAGCACGCTTGTCTAGCAATAATGTCTTTTTTGGTTTTGACATTTTGATTTTGAAAATTACCTTTTTTTAAAAACCAAAGATTTGTTAAAACTTCTCAAACGCTTTAAAAATGCAATTTTAGTTCATAAAATGAAAGAAAAAATAATAATTAAAATTTCATTAAATTAAAGAATTTTTAATTTATTTAAATTATTTATTAATTAGTAATTAGTAAATTTTAATTAAGGTTGTTTGTATTAACTATCCTCTGATATTACCAATTACCAAACTAGTAAAGAAAAAAAGTTTTGTGTTGAATGAGTCTCGATCCCATGCCCTGCGGATCACAATACCCTATGCTATACGGGCTATTTACAAAACTACCAGAGTCCGCGATTAAGTAAGAACCAATGCCTATGCCGGCAGTGTAACCCAAGTCAAGTAATTCAAACAGCGCGCGCGTGGATTACAATACTGTATTGGTCGACTATACCTTTTAATTCCATAGGTATATTCGATATTCGATATATAACTCACCCGAGTTGATATTTTTAACACACGTGACTTAAAAAAATACGAAAAATCTCGCCGAAAACGAAAAATTTTGGAAATTTGTAAGTTTGAAAAGTTACAGGATAACTGCTGAAAATGTAAATTGAAAGGAACCGGTTTGAAGGACCATCCAATGAGGGTGCAAACGTAAGATGGGTTGAGATTAGGTTGGCTGGTCCACCACTTACACCACTCATTCGAGAAATACCCAATTTTTGAGATAAGAAATTGAAAAACGTAATTGTAAAGTTTATTGAAAGGAAATCAGTAAAAACGATGCATATAAAATATCTAAAGTGCACCTACCTTAGTTTTTATCTAGTTGCAGTCGTTTTGGTCGCCTGGAAGATAGGAAAAACGGGAAAATTGTAGCACTCACGGCGTTTCTTGTGCTTCTTCTCGGTTTCCCGATTGCGACTCGTCGCGTAGACTCGCGCGTGTCTCGGTGCGGGGATAAGTCATATGCATATACCCCGCGAAATTTGAAATGAAAAATAATATTAAAATATAAAAGTAGCCAAAAGCTGGCAAATAATTCTTGCACAAAAACAGTTTTTAAAATATTATATTTGGGCAATAACATTTAGATATGTTTTTAGGAAAAAGGAAAAGTAAAAATCATGTGGAAAGAGATTGACCGGATAGCCAGGATCATATTCCCATCCTTGTTTTTTATATTTACAGCGATGTATTGGGGTATTTTAATTTTGGGAAGTCATTCAAGTGAACAATAAAATATTTTTAAAATGTTGTACATATTTATTTTTTTTCACGTATTTCAATAATAAAAATATTTACATAAAAATTAAATTAGGTAGATATACCTAATCTAATATCTCTTATTTTCCTGTTTTTTTACACTTTGTTCAACATTCGCCGCCCCAAACTACTGGTCAAATGTAGCGGGCGGCAAATAAAAGGTCAAAAGTACAAAAGATCAAAAACATAAGCAAAAAAAAACTATCCTGATTTCTTTCCCGGGATCCTAGAGGGTGTGAATCTTGGTTCGGTTCGGAGCCCGCTGGCTTTCTTATCAAAAGTAAGTAATGTTTGTACCGAGTAGACCTTGGTGGTGCTAGTCCAATGCTGTATCTAATACATATATGGTCGAATTATTGTGCTATTTCCACTTGTACACCGATGACACTCAAGCAAGAATTCAAAAAGTAGAAATCAAACTGTTAACACATTTGAAAGTGGCCCTTCTTAACAGAATCAACCATGACTATTCCAAATTCGTATTGTTGCGTCTCCATTTTGCTCTTCTGTTTTGAAACCATGTCTTAACCTAAAACCAAACAAAAATTGGATCCATCATAGGGCCACTATTTCCGTGGTGGCGGGGAAGAAGAAAATAAGTCGACCATTAAGAATAGGGACTTATCTCCTTTTTCCCCGGCACCGCGGAATTATAAGTTGGTACTCTCGGGATCGCTTAACACGACAGCTTATAAAGTTAATCCGTTATCCCAAAGAATTAACAATAAAATTATGTTAAAGTCAGCCAGTGTCGGACTTGCCCACAAAGCTACAAGGCGAATACCGAACCGAATCGAACCAAACCAAACCACCTCTCGTCCTAAAAGCGCAGTGCCTACTAAGGACACTCATCGTAGAACAAGCTTTATAAAGCTTGCTTTACGATGAGGGTCCTTTGTGTCTACTCCTACTGAGCATGATTTTTTTCGAAAACCGCGGACCTTTTTTTACGTCCGAACCCTTTAAGGTCTGTCTGGTATGCCATTTCCGGTGCTAGTCCGACGCTGAAGTAAGCTTAAAAAGTGTTTAGAAAACCGAAATACCTTTTTGTTAAGTATTTATACCACGTTATAACTGAGTTTCCCATTCAATACGATCGAAAATGGGACACCCTGTACACTTAGACCATATACTTTCATATACGTGGTCTCACGCACTCGTGATTTTGCAAATAAAGAATTGAATTGGAACACCCATATCCGGATTTAAAGCGGATCCGGCTTGGAGAATATACCTTTAAGCAACTAGTTTATTAGTTGACTTAGGGCCGGTTTCTTGAAGGGCGGGTTTGCCGATTTCACCGTTTGTATAACAATCATAAAAAGAAGGTACATACCTATACTTTTTCATATTTTTTTATTGTTTTCAATTTTTTTCTTTCTTTGAAAATGGAAGTTTTCGAGGAACTGACCGATGGGGACGACGACTTTTATAACTTTGTTGAATACCAAAAAAGGCCCCAAGTAATTCGACCAAGATTTAATCATTTCTAAATAGTTGATGAAAAATACTTTTTTTACTAGATTTAGATTAAGCAAGGAGACTGTCCTTTACATGCTCGAACAAATTAACAAAGCCCTGGAGCACCCTACTGATAGATGAGATGAAAATTTTTAGGATTCTGAGAGTTTTATTTTTAAAACTATTTTAAAACATTAGATTTTGCACACACAGTAGCAGGCTGAAAATGAGATTTTGCACCCAAAGCAATGGTGTAATGAACAAAAATTAGAAATGGAAAAAACACTTATAACTTTGTGGCTATGAATCCTTTGCCGTCATGTGACTGCTTCTGCCAATCAAAAATATGGTGACGCTGGCAACATAGTAAACAGTGATACTAACGCAGGGTTTGTTAACTCAACCCACAGTGGCTGCTGGAGAAACACAACCACGAGTTAAAATTTACACCGGGTTGCTTAACCCCCCAGAGTTACTCGCAATTGAAAAACCAGCTCTTACTGCACTAAAAATAATAGTTTATTTTATTTTATTTTATTTTATTTTATTTTATTTTATTTTATTTTATTTTATTTTATTTTATTTTATTTTATTTTATTTTATTTTATTTTATTTTATTTTATTTTATTTTATTTTATTTTATTTTATTTTATTTTATTTTATTTTATTTTATTTTATTTTATTTTATTTTATTTTATTTTATTTTATTTTATTTTATTTTATTTTATTTTATTTTATTTTATTTTATTTCATTTCATTTCATTTCATTTCATTTCATTTCATTTCATTTCATTTCATTTCATTTCATTTCATTTCATTTCATTTCATTTCATTTCATTTCATTTCATTTCATTTCATTTCATTTCATTTCATTTCATTTCATTTCATTTCATTTCATTTCATTTCATTTCATTTCATTTCATTTCATTTCATTTCATTTCATTTCATTTCATTTCATTTCATTTCATTTCATTTCATTTCATTTCATTTCATTTCATTTCATTTCATTTCATTTCATTTCATTTCATTTCATTTCATTTCATTTCATTTCATTTCATTTCATTTCATTTCATTTCATTTCATTTCATTTCATTTCATTTCATTTCATTTCATTTCATTTCATTTCATTTCATTTCATTTCATTTCATTTCATTTCATTTCATTTCATTTCATTTCATTTCATTTCATTTCATTTCATTTCATTTCATTTCATTTCATTTCATTTCATTTCATTTCATTTCATTTCATTTCATTTCATTTCATTTCATTTTATTTTATTTTATTTTATTTTATTTTATTTTATTTTATTTTATTTTATTTTATTTTATTTTATTTTATTTTATTTTATTTTATTTTATTTTATTTTATTTTATTTTATTTTATTTTATTTTATTTTATTTTATTTTATTTTATTTTATTTTATTTTATTTTATTTTATTTTATTTTATTTTATTTTATTTTATTTTATTTTATTTTATTTTATTTTATTTTATTTTATTTTATTTTATTTTATTTTATTTTATTTTATTTTATTTTATTTTATTTTATTTTATTTTATTTTATTTTATTTTATTTTATTTTATTTTATTTTATTTTATTTTATTTTATTTTATTTTATTTTATTTTATTTTATTTTATTTTATTTTATTTTATTTTATTTTATTTTATTTTATTTTATTTTATTTTATTTTATTTTATTTTATTTTATTTTATTTTATTTTATTTTATTTTATTTTATTTTATTTTATTTTATTTTATTTTATTTTATTTTATTTTATTTTATTTTATTTTATTTTATTTTATTTTATTTTATTTTATTTTATTTTATTTTATTTTATTTTATTTTATTTTATTTTATTTTATTTTATTTTATTTTATTTTATTTACACCACTTAACAGGAGTTAACCCAATTACAAAGTGGGGAAGAATACAGTGATTAACAATAACAGAATCTAAGGATAAAATGAAGTACAAAATTAAAGAAATTTACTACATCTACACTGAGTGAGCAGAAATAAAAATTATAAAAATCGTATATTTTTTAAAGTAGAGATACTACAATTAAATATGTCACATCTGTCGCAAGTCTGATTGCACGTGTTACAAGCCCGAATTATTGGAGAATTTTTGCAAATATTGGTGCGCTGGTAAGGAAGATAAAACGGAACAGTAGTGCGTGCTGATGTTCTGGGTACTAAAAAATTAATCTTATGCAATAATTCCTGGGAGTCGATTTTATTATGTATTAATTTGAAAATGAATTGCAACTCTGCCAACTTGCGCCGGTCATCCAACGAAGATATACTGAACCTTTCACAAAGGACCTGGTTCAGAATACCAATTTCGGGATACACACCATCAAGCTTAAAAACAAGGTACTTCAGAAACTTACGTTGAATTTTTTCAATAGTATTAATGTGAGTCTCATAATACGGAGACCATACTATGCACGAGTATTCCAATTTAGATCTGACATAAGCAAAATAGAGTAATTTTATACTAGAAATATTTTCTAGGTACTGAGAATTCCGTATTATGAACCCAAGCATTCGGTAGTTTTTCTTTACAACATCCTGGATGTGGGGAACAAATGATAGAGCACTATCGAATGTTACTCCGAGATCTTTAAATTCCAGACTTCTGGGTATTTCGGTTGTATCAATGGAGTAATTGAATTGAATTACCTGTTTTCTAAGGGTGAAAGACACTACATTGCATTTAGATGGATTGAGAGGGAGAGAGTTATCAAGACACCAAGTATATACCTTATTTAGAGCAGCTTGAAGTTTTTCACAATCAGCAATGTTATTTATTCTACAGATAAGCTTTAAGTCATCAGCGTACAATAGGCAAATAACTTCTATGTCCTGAACTATGCTATTTATAAAAGCTATAAAGAAGAGTGGACCTAGTATAGAGCCTTGAGGAACTCCGGAAGTAGCCTTGATCGTAGAGGAGGTTTGTCCATAGCATTCTACATACTGAAGCCTTTCAGTTAAGTATGAATAAAGAAACTTAGATAAATCATCAGAGATGCCAAAGGTTACAAGTGTACGAAGAAGAATACTATGGTCTAGTTTGTCAAAGGCCTTGGAAAAATCGGTGTAAATAACATCAATCTGAGCACCCGCATCCAAGGATTCAGCTATTAGGTGTGTACCAGTAATTAAATTGGTTGTGGTAGATTTGCGTTTCATGAAGCCGTGTTGACAGGAATCTATTTGACTGCTCAGGGGACAGTAAAGCGATGTATGGAGAACACGTTCAAAACATTTTGAAAAATTGTTTATTATGGTAATTGGCCGATAGTTTACAATACGATCTTTTTCTTGTTTTTTATGGACAGGTATAATTTTAGAATTTTTCCAAGTATCAGGAAATGTGCAGAATTTTAAAGATAAGTTAAAAAGAACAGTTAAGGGGTAAGCAAAGACGTATGCACAATCTTTCAGTAAAAATGCAGGAATTTTGTCGGGACCGACAATGGCCTTGGGTTTCATGGTCTTTAGTGCTTGCAATACCTCAGATTCATTGAAGCTTTTAAGTAAAATGAAATTTGAGTTAAGGTTAGAAGAAATATTTTTTTGTACTGAGGTACGCTGCTGAGATGGTGTATATGAACTCTGAAAGTAATCAGCAAATGCATCAGCTATGCGCTGGGGATCCGTCGTACTCTCTTCATTGTGATCTGTCATGCACTGCGGCAGACCATTATTCGACTGCAATGATTGTATTAGGCGCCAGAAATTTCCAGGTTGAGTTGTCAGGTTCGCTTCAAGTCTAGCGCAATACTCGCGGTATGATGTTTCTGTATCGCGTTTTATTTTATTACGAAGTTCTCGAAATTTAAGTAAATCATTATCGCTTTGACTTTTTTTGTGTTTTTGAAAGTATTTATGTTTTTGTTTAATCGACCGTATGATGAGGGAAGTAAACCAGGGAGGATATTTTCTACGCCGTTTAGATGTTTTTGGCACGTGGGTGTCTAGACAGGAGTATAATTTGTAATAAAATAATTCGACAGCCTCATTGACGTTATCAACCGTTTCCAAAACACGCCAGTCAATCTCAGCTAAGCTCGCATATAGATTTCTCAGGTCAGATCTCTTGAAATTATAAAAGATGTCATTAATTTTGAGTTTGCTCAACTTTTTGTCACCTGCCATTTTATAGTCAATTAATAAAGAAGGATGGCACCTGTCCTCGTTTAGCAGGATGTCATTACATCTCTGCACGGAAGTGAGGTTTGAGGAAGATATTAATACTAGATCAAGCAGTCGATTATCAGAATTTTTGACAGTGTTAATCTGATGCCAATCAAGAAAATTAATAAAATTCAGCAAGTGAGTTAACCTACTGTTGGGAGGAGGATCCATCTCCATGTAGGTTACGTATTCAGGGTAATTAAAATTTCCGAGAAAGACTACTTTAGCACTATATTGGAAATTCAGGGATGACAGATATTCAAAAAGTTGTTCATATATGTGTGAGATTTTGCCTGGCGGAATATATACAAGGAAAATATAAAGAGATAGTTTGTTCGAGAAAGATACTTTGATTCCAGCTGTGTCTATTGTGTCACGGATTGATACAGGCAATTCAATTTCCAGGTTGGTTGTCTGTAGATTTTCCCTTACAGCCAACAAAACACCAGCCCCCAAGTTTTGTTCTACTTCATCGTAGTTTCTGTCAGATCTAAAGATGCAATACCCCGAATGAAAAAGTTCTGTATCGTGAATACCTGGGTACAACCAAGTCTCAGTCAACGCTATGATATCAAATTCACAGGCGAGTGTGGAATTAAAAATAGTTTTTGTTTTTGTCCTTAGCCCGCGTACGTTTTGATAATAAATTGAAAGGATATCACAGCGCCTACCAGACTCAGTCGACTGTAGTGAAATATTGTGGGGATCAACAATAAACTTAGCTAAGGAGGGGGCTAGCGTGGTTGGCTGCTACATGGTGGATCCAAAAATTTCCGACTTGTATTTTTGGTTTGCTTGTTTATAAGCGTAACATGCATTATAATTCCAGCAAGCATGATTTATTTCGATGTTTAGGTCGAATTTGGTTTTAAGATGCTTACAATTGACGCAGCATTTATTGGCAGAGTTGTCACACGCGTTTACCAAGTGTGGCCCAGAGCAGAGAGACCAACTACAAGGCGTTTTTTATCAGTTAGTTTTTTGTGTGTGACCATATCTACTTGCAGTAGCATCTGGAAAATGCTCGCGTTATTTTTGGTTGGCCAGACTTTTAGAATATTTATATCTGCTGATTTATTAAAGAAAAAATTTTGAGTTTTTAGGTGTCGTAATAGTACGTCTTTGTCGTACTCGGCTGAGAGACCAACAATCTTGACCATCGGCGATACGGATTTTGATTCCCGAACCTCGTAATCGTATGCTAAGTTTTGGCTAAAAAGATCTTTCATGTGTTGAGCATCATTATGGTTGGTGGACAGTACGATACCTCCGTTGGAAATGTGCTTTACACGATTGATTTGGATTTTTTCTTGGTCTGGCTTGATTTTATGGAGAATATCGCTCTTTGTTTGCGTATTGTTCTGATTTGTAACTTTCGGTTTGATGATAATATTAGAACGAAATTGATTCTTAAGAACGTCAGAATACCTGGGTTCGCTGATTGTTCTAGGACTGACATCCTGGAGCTTTTGATCAATTTTTGTAAATAATTCCTCTACAATTGATTGTTTCACCGAGTTGAGTTGTGCTTCAATACGACCTTCCAAGTTAGCTGTAAAAGTTTCGGCAGGTAGGTTACGGCATGTGGGACATTTCCAAGTTAGCCCTGGTACACTCTGTATTACTGCTACTGAATCGTTTGGTATACGCAAACAATCTGCGTGATATTTTCTCTTGCAAACCCCTTCGCAAGAGAGAGATGGCTTGCGTGTTGACGTGTCGCAAACACTACAGCTGCGAGATGACATCGTGGAATTTCGGCAGGCATTTCATTAAAGGGCCAATTTACAGTATAGTTGCAGAAGGCGGACCAAAATCGCATAGCTTATTTTGAAGTAACCAACCTAGTGCAACCTCGGTAATCATCAGAATTCACGCTTATCATTGTGTATCATTTTATTTCGTGACATACAATGCATAAGAGTGTCCCTATAGAAATATTGGGTGTTGTGTCGTGTCAAAACTGATTTTCAACAAAAAGTTCGGTTCATTGCCTAAGGCAAGTCAGTCAAAATATGTTTTGTTTTTTCTTAATATTCCAAAATCTCCTACATTCTTGTATTTTCATACTGCGACCTTAATTCATATTGCATTAATAAATATATTCAAATAAAAAAAGTTAAACATAGTATTTATTACTATTACGTGAATTGTAAATTAACTTGTTCCTTAGCTATGTGGTTTGGGCCCGCCTTTCCCTAATCAATAGTACCTGTCTATCAGTAAGCTTTAAGTTCATCGCCAGCACTTTCCTATCATCTGTACTAAGGTACTTTTGTGCAGAAAATTTACTCTCCAAAACTTTGGTTTGATTGTTCGAAAAGCGAATTTGGTTCCTTCTCTTCGAGTAGTGGCTGTAGACTGAGAAATTTTGAAAATACGTTGCGTAATTATAGTAGTGGTGGGGGTTGAGTTTTTGTAGGTATCTATGGTGTTGACGAGGTGCGACTGTTTCCAGATGTCCTACAAAAGAACTAAGTGCTAACAAAGATCTTTCAATATACTCTTTTTAGCAAACTGGATAGGTAGGCCCTGAAATACCAAGTGGACCAAAACGAATCGGCGACAGGGTCTTTAGATATTTAAATTTTAAAAAAAGAGCATCGCTTTTTGGAGTTTTCGAGTTCAAAAATCATTAAAAAAAACAAGACCTGTTACTTTATATTTTTTTTCTGATCTTTTAATTCTAAACAAAAATTGTTAAAGTTAAAAATAACAAAGATATTTTATATTCAGAATTACGTAGTTATTGAAATTTCATTTTGTAAAAAGAAGTCAACCCAACAAATGCGTTATTCCAAACCATCTTTCTGAGTTGCCAGAACTCACAAAACGCCAATGCAGGGTAAGGTGTCAAAACAAACCTTGTGTAATAATGGGTAAAATTAATTATTAACACAAAATCTGAGTTGTAATGTAACCTACATTGTGCTAGCTACTTTCATCGAGTTGGAGTAATTCAGGGCATATGTTGGGATAATACACGGTAATGGGTTCTGCCAACTCAAAAATTTCAACCCAGGGTCTGGTTTGGCCCTGTTTTCTCGGTGTGGGATATGACCGGCAAAGTAACGTAAAACAGTGCGTAATAGAGTTTTTTTCGTACGTGAGTACCTATGACGTGACAAAGTAAAATTTGTTTGAAATTATTTGACTCGTTCTCGAGTTATGCTTGCCGCACCGATCTGAAATATGGAAATGTGTTTTTTTTTCTACGAGTGACTACTTTGGGTTCACATGCAAAGCAGCACTTTTTCGCTTACTATGTGAAAAAAAAATTCTCGCACCTATTTTAAAGCAAAATTACTGAATTAGACGCGTTCCCATATAGCACAAAAATCACATCAATGTTAAATTAACGTGAACAAAAAAAATAATATATTTTCTACTAGAAAACAACGTCATACCATGTAATATTTGTTTTGTTAAATCTATATGCTTAAAGATCATTTTAAAACTAAAAAATGTAATTTTTGCTAAAGTTTCTAGTGCTGTGTAAATAACGTTATTTTTACCCTCGTTATTTTCATGTGCCAAATTCACACTTGAAAAGTCCTCCACAACATGTTCTAAAACGCCACTAGATTCAGCCTTCTTAAACCTTTTTGCGTCTTTTTTTGTCACGTTTTTTTAACACCTTTTTTTGAATTAAAAGTGACGGTAAAATGAGTTCTAAAAGTTCACCAGTTAAAGACTAACACCTCAAAAGAATTTTAAAAAATGGCGCTCAAGGCAAGACGAAATCTCTATACATAGGTACATTATGTTTTCTTTAAAAGCTAAACAAGAATTTTCAACAGAAAACACTTTCACACAATATTGTGTCTTTATCAGCTTAATAACTGATGCGTCGTGATCGTAAAGGATCAGGAATCAGTTCATTAACTGGTTTTTGGAGCTTATAATAAAAGCACTCTTGGATAAATTTCGTCGAAGTGAAAAATGTCGCCAATAGATGCCAGCAAGTCGCGTTTTAAAATTCGACTAGAAAAGGCGAGAACCTAATGTGATTTTGACGTTGATAAAAATCTACTTAGAATTCACTTAAAAATAACGTAAAAACATTGCTGTTTGGATTTGATAATGGCGTTATTACAACGCTGTTTTCAGCAACGTATTTTTTTAACGTTAATGAATGACCTATGAAGCTTGTTTTCATATATGAAATAAACGTTTTTTTCTAGCAGCTTTTAAAATCAACGTTTTTCTTTTTGATGCGTTTTTTACGTGTTAAACAAGTGATTGTGCTATGTGCGTTTTTGCATAAATGCGTTTTGTTCTCCTAGCAATCAAAACAGATTGTCATAAAACGCTTTCATGTCAGTTAAGAAAGTATGATTTTTTTAAAACTTTTTTGTTTTTTCGCACACGCCGCACACTCGATGAAAAAATATTGTTTTTGACACGTGCGCAAAGTAGTTTTCTCGCACCTAAACCTTATCCGAACTCCACTTTGCCTCATGTGTCTAACTGCTTTCGTGTGCGGAAAAACATATCTGTGCGCCCTAATTAGGAAGACTAATATTTGTGTCTAGAGATCCACTAAAACTAAAAACTCTATGTGTGATTTTTTTTCGGATTAGAATTAGATACACCTACTTTCCTACTTAACCTGTAGCGAGTTAAAAATCGATAAAGTTATAGTTATACGTTACCTAGATGTTATCTTTGTTTTAATTTTCAGTTTAAGCAATTTAGAACGCCATCATGCTTTTATTTTATTTTTGTAAAAAGTTGTCTTCGATACATTTATCATACGGGAAAGCAAAAAATTTTTTTTTATCATATTGCAGAAGTTGAAGAGGTTTTATTCATGCGCAGTTTAGCTAAAACTGCGGTATCCCATTTTACCTTCGTATCCCGTTTTGTCCTCTTTCCCCTACGTAGATACTCATTGTTCACTTAAAATGCAATGTAATAAAAGATTAATACACAATAATAAGCGCATTATTCATCAAATTGAAGATCCATAATTTGATGTTTTTATTGAGTTCTCCTGTCAAGTCGATGTTCAATTGTATTTTACTCGCGGAAACTTGATCCCAAAAAATGATCGATCGGAGATTTGCAAAGCAAACATTTTTTGAGCTCATTAAAAGGTAATTTTGGACAACTGCTAAATAATCTAGTGATTATGTATTACAGGTGTTGTTGAAATAAAATGTTAAAAACGTTTAATCTTTAGAGTCGCTGTTTTCAAAACAAAAATATTTCATGTAGAAACAAGCCAAGTACCTACTCGAAAATGGTAATCCGGAAAAAGAATTAAGATAAAAGTAATGCCAAGTTCTCCAATATAAATTTCAAAATGAACGGTACTTGTTTGGAAATATTTTTTTAAGCTTTTCTATTAGAGCCAAACTTCTTTATGTTTAATTTAGCACTGTGCCTAAGAGTCATTTGCAGTCGTAATAGCCAAGTTTAGAAAAACATTTCCAAACTAGTAAGAACCTTTCATTTTTAAATTTGTATTGGAGAACTTGGCTTTACTTTTATCTTAATTCTTTTTACGAAATAAGTATAGATTTGACACTTGTGGGAAACAGCTGCTAAAATTTAAAAGGCGACCCTGAAATCGTGTAAAATATTTGCGTACTTGACTTCTTTTCATAAAATATTTTTGTTTTGATTTCACTCCTTTTTTAAAGGATTTGGATAATATTTAAGTTTTAAAGTAGTAAAATATGCAGAATAATGTTCAAAACTTTTGCAATGCCTTATTAAAAATTTTGTGCTCAGCTCTCTAGTGTTCCTGGAAATAGGCAATGGTAATTTTTCATAACTTTACATATATAGGGGAGGAAAGTAAGGGAACGTCCTTAAATTACGTAACGCAAAAATTCAGGATTTTTGACCCCCCATCCAACGCATTTTCAAGATAAAACACATTAAAAAAACATTGAGTCTAACGCAAGGTCAAACCCCCCCCCACCCCCCTAGAGCGTTACGTACTTTAAGGACAGTCCCTAAGTTAAAATTTTTCCTATAGTTTTATTATAGTTGCTATCAGTCTTCCAAAGCTCAGCTCTCCAGCGTTTCTGGAAGTGGAGAATGTTACTTTTACATAACTTTACATTTATAGGAGAGGAAAGTTAATTAAAATTTGGGGTTTTTTAATTCTCTTTTATAGTTTTATAATAATTCCTATCGGCCTTCTAAAGCTCAGCTCGCTTGGGTTTCTCAAAGTGGGCAATGTTACTTTTACATAACTTTACATTTCTGTGGTCGGCACTTAAAAGGTCATAAGTATAGAATTGACACTTGTGGGAAACAGCTGCTAAAATTTAAAAGGCGGCCCTGAAATCGTGTAAAATATTTGCGTTGGTGATTTACGAGGTGTAAATAACTCCAAAAACAGCTAGGATTGACTTAGTCCGTTTTAAGGGATTGAAGAATATGCAATTTTAAAGCAAGTTGCAGAAAAACCTGTATTTTGCTATTTTTCGACTTTCGATGACCTTTTAAGTGCCGACCACTGATTTACAGGGGATGAAAACAAATAAAAATTTTGGGGTTTTTAAATTTTTTCCTATAGTTTTATCATATTTCCTCTCAGTCTGCCAAAGCTCAGCTCTCTAGCGCCTCTGGAAGTGGGCAATGTTACTTTTACATAACTTTACATGTATGGGGGAGGGGAGTGAATTAATTTTTTTTCAAGGGTTTGGTCACAATTTCTATCAGTGTGCCAAATTTCAGCTTTGTAGCATGTCTAGAAGTACACTAGAATTTTGATGATCTATATATGAGTGAGTGAGTGGCAATTTCGACGTTTCTTGAAACTACTTAGGTAGGTATGAAGATGATTTAAAAAAAGTTAAATTCTTGATTAGATCCTTAAATAAAAATTACAGTTGTTAGTGACCGTATGGGTACAGGCACCAAAAAACGGTTTTTCAGAATGCCTTAAAAAGTAGTAAAAGATATGCTTCCTCAATGCCCTATATTTTTGAAACAAAGAACCTTAATATTATATCCGAAAAAAATTTATTTTTCTTAAAATAATAAGGTTTTTTGATTTACTACATTATTTCTTCGGGCGGCAGTTTCATAATACAGTCAAGGTTGGAGAACAAAACTTACCCTTTGCTAAATAAGATCCAATACCAAAATCATGACCTAAATGTTGACTAGTATTATAATCGACGGGACTATTCTTTGAAAACGCAATAGCATTTGCACTTCCAGAAAAATTAAAATTTGGATACAGATTTGAATAAACAGAATTAAGATGTTGCATTTTAGAAAATTCACTTAAATTATGGTAAGATGAAAGAAAATTATTTTTTAAGTTATCTTCTAATTTAGTCCTGTTATTTGTGATTTGACTTTCTATAAAACTGTCATGTGAGCCTACATCACATTTACCATTATTATTGTTTTTACTATCTTTACTATTTTCTTCACTTATGTCTTTTTTGTTGCTAATTTTGTCATTATTTTCAGTTTTCAAAATATCGTCAATTCTAAATGACATGATGATTACAACTAAATTTTGGGGTACAAAAAATAGATCATAAATGATGTCTGAAAAAATCTATTCTTGAGAGCAATATCTTTTATTGTTACCTTTATTTCAAATGTTATTCATTAAATGTGAGTTTTAGGTCCTAAAACACCGAAATCGACGCATAAAATAAATTAATCAAGAACACCTCAAACGATTTTAATCTAATATGATACAGTCTTTTGTTGACTTTATAAAAAAAGGGTTAAAAGTATTATTTAACCAATTTTACCTTAAAGGTGATTCGTGTTAAAACTATTAGTTGTGCATAACTTTACTTATTGTATCGATTTTTGTTTAAAAATGTTCTTTTTGGATTTTAAACATTTTTGCCTGTGGCGCATGTCGCTCTTAATTTGACAAAAAGTGCAGCATTGTTCTAAAAAGATAATTAACGTGAAAAGATTTTTGCTACCTGCCAATTTGAGTTATCCAAAAAGTTTGCTTTGTATCTATTTTCGCCTGCGAGCATTTACTCCTTCAATATTTCCTGAAAATTTTGTCTCCGACGCATTTACTAAAGAAATGTCTGCTCCTTATCTCAAATTTTTATTTGACCCTAGGATCTTGCCCCCTAACACGTCCCCTATACCCACGCAGCGTCACTATAGTCCACCATTACCTTTTTTTTATGGTTGGATTAAAAAACTAAAATTAAATAATAGGTAGCTTACTTGTAGATTGGTAAGTTATCTTTCAAAAAAAAAATTGACTTTTGTGAATGTGAAACAAAAATAATTTAATGTAAAATTAAGTCAATTATTTACTTTTAGGAACAAGCTAAATTTTAATGTATTATTCTGGTTGTGTATCGCCCCGTTTGTCACTTACAGAACGCTGACTAAATTGACCTTTAGAGAATACTGATATTTTTGCCAAACTGGCAATATTGGTTTTACGCATTTCTCTTCTCCCATGCAATCCAAATGGCCAATGCAAAAATAAATAGAAGGTTGGCCACGCTTACATGCAATTTATAATGATCAAAAAGATTTTATCAATCGGCAATATTTTAACCAACTTTAAATGATACCAAATCCCGAATATAAGTTGTAACACTATGTGTACCGTATTTCCGTCACAACAGCTTTAAGTTAAAAAAGTAACGTCAGGTGGCGGTATCTGCGCATGAAATACCGGGTGAGCCAAAAAATACCGGACAATTTTATTTTCATTATAACTTTTGAACTATACATTCGATTTTAATGGGACAAACTGCACTTCAGAGAGAATTAATCAGAGTTTTGACTAAACATATTTTTTGTCCGCCATCTTAAAATCCAAGATGGCGGACAAAATAAAAATGTGCCCTTCAAAGATCCTCGTTTAATCTTGTGTTGCGAACATGTCTTAATTATTTTTTTAGGGCAAAAGCTGCATTCTTGCCACGCACAACAAGGTACGAACGAACAAAATCGGTTTAGTGGTTCTCAAATAAAATATTTTTGTTCAACCATTGTTTTGCATATTATACGATAGCCTTGCTAGTCATGTCTGCATATATTTCCCGATAAATTCATTACTACTGAACCGATTTTAATGAAACATCCTAATGAGAATTAATTGCTTTTCAAGGACAATGATCAAAGTTTATCGCCATCTTTAAATTAAAGATGGCGGACAGAATCATACTTGATTCTTCAAAATAGCGTGTTTATTCTAATTTTCCAAAAACGTTTTAGCTTTTTTTAAATTATAAAATAAACTACTTTTCCCTCATACAACGACGTACAACCTAGTAAAATCGGTGTGGTGGTTCTCAAAAAATCTATTTTTGTTTCAATCATTGTTTTACAGATTCCACGATTGCATTGCCAATCCTGTCTATATTCATAAAAAAAATCGTGGTGAGAATTGATTGCTCCTTAACGATGGTAATCGAAATTTTCCGCTATCTTAGAATTTAAGATGTCGGACAGAATCATACTTAATTCTTCAAAATGGCGTGTTTATTCTTATTTTGCAAAAATGTTTTAGTTTTTTTTTTCATTTATTGAAAAACACTACTTTTCTCCCGCATAAGAGGTACAAAATCTGATTTTGTTTTGACCTTTGTTATACAAGTTATACGATTGCATTGCCAGTCTGCATTCATTTCTTTATAACTTCATTATTAGTGAACCAAATTTAGTGAAATAAAAAACATCAGGGTGTAGAATTTAAAGACCAATCAGTTTGCACCATGATGTTATTTATTTTACTAAAATTGGTTTAGTAATTATAAAGTTATAAAGAAATGAATGCAAACAGGATTGGCAATGCAATCGTATAACTTGTATAACAATGGTTAAAACAAAATCAGATTTTGTAAGAACCACTACACCGATTTTATTAATTTGAACCTGTTTGTGGGGGAGAAAAGTAGTGTTTTTCAATAAGTTTTAAAAAAAACCAAAACATTTTCGCAAAATAAGAATAAACACGCCATTTGGAGAATCAAGTATGATTCTGTCCGCCATCTTAAATTTAGAGATGGCGATAAACTTTGATCATGGTTTTTGAAAAGCAATCAATTCTCACCAGGATGTTTTTTATTTCATTAAAATCGGTTCAGTAGTAATGAATTTATCGGGAACTAAATGCGGACATGACTGGCAAGGCTATCGTATAATATGCAAAACAATGGTTGAAACAAAAATATTTTATTTGAGAACCACTAAACCCATTTTGCTGGCTCGTACCTTGTTGTGCGTGGCAAGAACGCAGCTATTTTCCTAGTTTAAAAAAGTAATTATTACATGTTAGCAACACAAGAATAAACAAGTATCTTTGAAGGGTACATTTTAATTTCGTCCGCCATCTTGAATTTTGAGATGGCGGACAAAAAAATACGTTTGGTCAAAACTCTGATTAATTCTCTGTCAAGTGCAGTTTGTCACATTAAAATCGAATGTATAGTTCAAAAGTTATAATGAAAATAAAATTGTCCCGTTTTTTTGGCCAACCCGGTAGGTGTAATTTTGTTGCCTGGACGAAGTTCATTCTGGTGAAGCCTTGAGTTGGGTCAAGACGTTATTTTTATTAGACTTTTAATATTAATTCGTAAAATTGAATTTTTTCTCTTCGTATTACAGTCCCATAGGATATTTCTTTTATAACAACAAATAGCGTTTTATTTAAATATCTATAGAAAGCAAACCTTGGCCAATGTTGAAATTCCTAACCTTGTTTTTTATTATAGCACGTGCATAAATTTAGAAGGTTTATTATAAGTGACTCATATTACCATCACGCAGGATATCCATCACACTGGCTTTATTTCTTGATATTATAACATAAACGATGCGATACAGTGATCTAAAAAACGCTACATACATCAAAAACATTAAAGTGATTGTAAAAATAGCAACGTCAGGATTAAAAAATTAAAATAATATTTAAAAAATACAGATGATAGTATTTTGTATTTCCGTCACACTTTTTATTTACGTCACTTCAAGTTAAAGTGAAATTGTAAATTCACTAGAGTACTTGTAGTTAAAGTTTTCTAATTTAACCTACCTTTTTTAAGTTATTTAACTGATTTATGCAACTTTAACAATCTAGTTTTTGACAAAAAAAAATTTTGTTTGTAATTTTATAAATCTGGGCGCTTTCTCTCATTAAAATTACGTTTGAGTTGTCCTCCTATAACATTTTGTTCATGTGTTTGAAGGATGATGGGACGTACTTGAGAAAAATACTGTAACAATTATATATCAAAAGTAATCTCCTTATTTTTTTTTGCAATTTTGTATACGAGACAGAAACCTTAAAATACAAGACACAAATGCCTATAGAAAAAAAAATTGTTAATATTTTTGATAACATTATAAAAATGATGATTTTAAACAGTCTCTGTAGATCGGACTTTCAAAATTACTTATAGTCCAAATTAAAAAGTTACTGAAAAGGACCTATATGGTCCGCTATGCAGCAGATGTAAATCACCGGCGAAGCATATTGCTCTTAAGGGTGGTATGTATTAAGCTGTTCATAATTTATTGAAAATCGGTATTAATTGTGGATGTATTAGGTGGTACATAATCTTGATTGATGCTCGTTTGATTGATATTGCTAGGGATTAATTTACGAGATTACGTTTTTGGATAAATTGAGGAAATACTATTTGGATATAGGTACCTTTAAACACCATTTTGTATCAAAAACTTATATACTTAGCTTGCTTCTTAGCCGAGCTATAAACTCTTATTTATTTAAAGTTTTCATTTATACTTTGTTATCTTGTTTATTTATTTTACCAAAATTTGTACCTACATATCTACCTTCAACTTTAAACTCTATGCACTTCATACCTGCAGAGCCTAGGGCTTCTGTGCATGTATGGTTTTCTTTGGTTGATATATTAAAAATAACTTTAATTTGGGGTGACCGTACGTCCACATAAAGCCGGACAAGTCCAGATTTTGAGCAAAATAAAAATGTCCGGCCGGCTTTTTTCTTCATCCGGCTTTTTGGCGATCCAATAGACCTTATGTTTTTGGTCATCATAGGGCACAATTAAAAGGGGGCCATCTAGGGGGGATTAGAGCCCCAAGCTTAAAAGTAGTTCCCCCAAACGAAATGAACACAATTTATCAGGAACAAACTATTCAAGCGACTTCCGGCGCGGCGCTTCTACTTTTGAAACTAAGCATTTCGGTAAGATTTTTCACAAAAATTTTGCCACCATTTATTTTTTTAATTTTTTAATTTTTTTTTAAATTTGCGCTTTATGCATGACTTTTTTTTGTCTTAACCAATATTATTTTTCTGCGGCGGCATTTTTTGCGTAAAGTACTTCATTTTTCTGCGGTGTTTTTTTTTTCGAAAATTAGATATTAAATTTTCCGAATACTTTCGCCACGGACGCATTTTTTAAAAACTTTCTAGTTGTTTTTTAGATTCCAGTTTTTTTTAGTCTTTATTCTACAGGGCTATTTTTTAAACTTTTTAGCAGTTTTTAGTTTACAAATTGGTTTTTAGCGCGATTTTATTTGGAAAGTGTAAAACTTTTCCGAAATTTTTGCCTGCGCCTGTGGCGTAATTTTTTTACTTCTTTGGAATTTTTTTAATATTGCAGAACTGTCTTTCTAATAGTGCTTAATTTTTTAAATTTTCACCTGCGGCTCCATTTTTTTCTAAAAACGTTTACTTCTAGCGCAATTTTTCCCGAAGAGCTACTTATTTTTATTCAATTTTCTAGTACCTACATAATTTTTTTCTAAATTGCAATTCTTTTTTTTTCTTCTATTTCCTTCTTTTACGCGAAACCCTAGTTAATTACAAATGTACGCTTAATAAAAAAATAAAAATGACAACATTTAAAAAAATTTTAAAATTGAAAATGAGGAATCTAAGGGCTTGTCCTTAAATTACGTAACGCTCTAGGGGGGCCCCGTTTGGCCTCCGCGACGTCCACGAGTTGTTCTAGTCGTTAACGTCTGTTAAACGCATATTTTGGCAGTTTTAAGCTTGTGAGTTTTTGTTACCTTTGTGCTTTATTAGAGTGATAATGAAAGGATATCATTGTGCTTTTCGTGAGTGTCAATCCAAATCCGGTGAAGGATTATCATTGTTTTTTTTTCCTAAAGATGCTGAGCGGTAAGTACACACATGGACGCACCTGATGTATAAGACAGCCTTTATATAGACGGTGTCTCTACTTTTAAGGTTTAGCAAACTAATAAAAATGTTGACTATTTGACTTTTTTTTTCAAATAAAGCTCGCCATGGTTTAAAGCCCTTTATTATACATCAAATAATATTTTTTATTTCTTCGGATATACGGTGTCTGCCAAAAAATATGAATTTTTCGCTACAGTAAAGTATAGCTTTATTTTTAAGAGAAACTGTATGTACTTTACTCTTAAGCAAACTTGATATTTTGTGAGAAACCTCTTATAAAATATTTCTTGATAACAATTTTCTAAAATTAAGGTAACACCCAAAAAACATTTAAAGTTGTAACGACGAAACCGCAACTAGAAAGAATTTCTTAAAAGTAACCGCAACGTACTCCCGCTACGTCTCATTATACCATACAGCGACGTGTTAATTCCCTAAGTGGGGAACTAATTTCTGGTTATAACTACTTGGCCAAGTGTTTAAAGTCACTGTAGTAACAACTACACTACTACGTCGTTGCCAGGTATCTACTACGTCGTAGAGGGTGTTTTTTTTCCTCAATGGCATAAAAGTAGTGATGTAGTTCCAAATAATATAATCGTTTCTTTTTGGTAGAATTGTTACACAATATGGTGGACACAACAGTAAACAGACTCGCTAAGTTTTTTTGTTTGGTTATGGCTATAATATGTACTATGTTATCCAAAAATATGAGAATTTACGAGCAGAGGATCAAAATTCGAGTGCGACGCAAAGTTTTTTGTATAACATGCATTATATATATTGCAAAAAACCGGTGCGCCCGTAAAATAGCTGATGGAATTTTTGTGTTGTGATTTTGGAGGTTATGTTTTCATAATCGACACTTAACTCCAACAAATGGTGCTTAAGAAGAGCATTTTTGGTAAGCTTCAACTAATTTGTTTATAAAATAGTATAGCTATTTAATATGAGCTCATAAAACGAGAATAAAAATATTAAATTTTCTTTTTTACAAAAAAACATGGCGTCCCAAACTATATTCCCTGATAGTCGAAAGGGTTACTTGAAAGTGAGCCTAAGTTACGGCAATGTGCCAAGTACGACTATTATGTCGGCATTCCCTTTTAGTTCTAGATAACACACTCGAATTTCTACTCCTTCGTTGCGGCAACGTATTATTAACTAGCTTTCGCCACTAGAAAACGTCTACAGAGTGATAGGAACCACGCGATAAGTAAAACTACTACCATCAAATTATTGGGGTGTCGCCACTTGTCATTTGCCGTTTCTGCCAACAACAGCACCACTGCTTATAGGTTATGTACGAGCGTGAATTTGTGGTAGGTTTTAAAACAAAAACAAGATAAATTAAATTCCATTATAACAATAAATAAAGTGCCAATAAAAAGTGTTTTTCAAAAATGTGTGTTGCCGTCGAGAGCATGATCCCTATTTCAGAATTTCTAGGAAGTGTTGGTCGAGGAACTAAAAGAACGTAGTCACATCAATGAAATCAACTTATTGTTACTTTTTTTATTTACGCATTGCTTACGATTCGTATGTAGTATTTTTTATTGTTTTTAAAAATTTTCGCCTTCTCAATATTGAGTAGTTTTTATTACTATAAGCCCTGTAAGTAAAAAAAACAATCTTTGAGACTTGTTAGGTTAGAAATCCGCATGTAACTTGTTTTTTTTATTAGCCGCAAGGTTACCGCAAATTGCATAAGTTAAAGCCCAAACAGGTTTATTTTAGGGGCCGTGCATAAATTAGATACCCTTCATAAGGGGGTAAATGATCAAGGACTGTACACAGAGAACAGGATGGTCCACTTCGCGAAATCTGTCAGACGGTTTTTAATACGGCACAAAATACTCAACGACATAACCTCACTTTTTCGTAAAATATAAACAAAAACTAATTTTAAAACGTTTTTTTTTTAAACCATGTCTCGCTGTAATGTAGAAAGATAATAATAATATACAATTTTATGTAAAAATATCCTAGGTGTATCTTCTGCAGAAAATAGTTTACAGAACCCCTCAATCATCAATAAAATCAAATAAATTTTTTCATTGTCATTCATCAGCATTTGCTTAAAAAAACATGTTAATATTTGGAATATCATTTAGAATATTTTGTGAATAGTATTTTACTCCCCATTAGAATATCTAAGCCTAGAATGAGGGGTGATCAGCTGCCCATAGTAGGTGTACAAAATTCATTTACAGGACTGTGCAGGACACTATATTGCCTGGCTTTTTGCTGTCTTAATCACTACATTATTCTACTTATCAATTTCTATTAGCAAATCTTCTTAAGCTTTTATGGTTTTTAAGAAGCAAATAACTTACCATTATCAGAAAGTAGCATTTGTATATTATTTTTCAGGTTTTTTTAATCAAAACTAGGAAAATTTTATAGGTAGATAGTGGCATTCTAGTTTAAGCAGTATACATGCACCCTGCAATCCACTACAGGACCAAAAATTTGTTGCTAATTCCTGTAGAACAATGCATACATTTCATTCCACTTATCACCTAGTAGTACCACCTAAAGTGAGGGGCTCATCAATATGTAAGGACCTATACAAATCTCGACACTTTTAATGACCACTCAGGACTGATAAGAATCAGGACCTGGCACAACCTTTAAGGACTAACAGGGTCAACAAAAATATGGTTTATTAAGTCCCTGTACAAAGTTTTTGCTATTGATTAGCAACAGGCCCAGAGGTATTTTTTGCACTTAAGAAATATTCACTTTCTGTCAGTAGCGGCTTGTGGTAGAACATGGCACATCAGTTGAATAGAAAAAACCAAGGACCATAAACTGACTGTCTTTGGTAAAAACGAGATATTGTTGGCAAAAATGTTCAGTTATCATGTCATTTGTACAGTATGAAACCTCATTCCACATGACATGATAAATTAAATGTTTTGTCAATACATTATACAGTTTTTTCTTTCAACTGATGTAGAGTGTTCTACAACATTGCTATGTTTAAAAGGTAATAACATGTGTACCTACTGAGGTGTGTATATTGCTCAACTTCACCTAACTAGCATCAGTACTAGCTTTTTGTCCCTTATTATTTTAGTAATTAAAATCTCACTTTTTGTCCTGTTGAAGCAATTTGTAGTTATCAGTATTTTAACCTATTGCTTCATCTAAATGTTACATATAGGTTTGATTTTATGAGGTATATGTTAGTGCCCCCAAAGATATCATCTCAGGATACATGTTTACATATTTAAAGATAAAAAATAAAATGATTAAATAAAAGTTATTTTCCTATTTTAATTTCGACCAAATTTATTATATTATATTTATTGATTTATAATACTAGAAATTATCTAAGTAGATAAAGTCTTTAGGCATCTGTATACATTTTTAGAATTTTTTTGTTATATCACTCATAATAGCAAAAAAATAACAAACCTGTATACAATATTAAGTGGGGTTATTGATTAGAAGCAATAAGGAATTTGTTACCATAAACATCAGGATAACAAATCCTGAATTTGATAAATGAAATGTAAGAAGAATGAACCATGGGGGCAAAAAATCTAGGACATGTAGGTATTTTACCTTTCTAAGAAATGTCCTAGTATTTTTTACCCAACTGCAAGACCTTTTTACTTCTCAGCATCATTTTGTTTTTATTAAGTGACATTAGCTTCTAAAGAATTGAAAAAAATATAATAATATATTACATTTTAATAATATATATAAAAAATATAAATATATCTTTAAAAAAACTGTGCTAAAGCAAAATCTCCATTGTGCAAAAACTAAAATTGACAAAACAAAAACTTAGAACATTATAAATAAATTATTGGGGAGGCAAAGAAAACAACTAAATTAAACTTAGAATAGATTCTGAAACTATTAAAGACACACACTAACAGTCGCAAACCAACTGAATACTCATTTTCGTACAATAGCAGACTCCGATACAAAAAATTCAACAATAACTCTATCAATTTGCACAAAACAAAAAAAAATCAGACTTTAACTAAGTAGTTTTCTTTTGTACCAACATCAACCAGCAAATGTTCCTGGATTTCGATGCTTGTACCTGCAGTTGGCTCTTCAGGATCAACTTCTATTGGTTTCACTGATAGGTTTTGACTTGGCACAGATGTATTCCTTAGTATTGTTTTGGAAGTACATAAGCCTGTAATAAAAAAACATATATAAGGAACTTTTTTTAAAAAAAGGTAGTTTCTACAGTATAAATTTTGTACTCTAGTACATATGGAATTCACAAAAAAAACATGAGGTTTTAGAAATTGTCCAAGTATTATTTTGTTGTGACATTTTTGTCAAAATTACAGTAGGTGTCCCAAATTAAGTTGGCACTATTGATAACTTCACTATTATTGGAGTCAAATTAGTACAAAACAGAAAAACAATTAAATTGCATATTTACAGAAAAAAAAATTAAAAAGTATGTTTAATGTCTAATTTTTTTGGTTGTAGAGGTTTCTTCATAGACAAGGGGTGATCAGCTGCCCACAGTAGGTCTACAGGACTCCATAGGACACTACAATACACTACAGGATCAAGAATTAATTAAAGTCCTGTAGGATGGTGAACAAATTTGGTTCAGCTGATCACGCCTTGTTCATAGATGAACACACAGCCTAAATAAATTCACATACGGCTTAGTGTTACATTAAGTAATCTCTGGGGTGGGGAGGGTTACCTTTGTGTCATAGTCTTGGCCATAGGTGGTTACACTTTTGTGACATTTTTAACCTATTTCTTTATCAAAAAATCTGCAAAAAGGTATGTTGTTGAGTTGTTTTTATGAGAACATTTTTTTGTCAACATAAGGTATGTATGTATTTGAAAGTGGTGGCAGGCCCTTCTGGACCTCCATGCACTGTGACCACATATGGATCTATTGTGCCCACATACCTACATACTGAGTTTGACTAAAGTGGCATATTTTTTTTTCCACCCAGAACTTAAAAAACTCTGCAGATTACAACTAAATGATTTAGGCTTAACACAACATAAGGTATACCTACACAACATATTTAATTTTTAATATATTTGTGGTTAGGAAATATGCTTGGAAATAGGCTCGGAAATAGGTATGTTTATGTCAAAGTCACAAAAGTGTAACTGCCTATGGCAAGGACTATACACTGAATGATTTTTTTATATTTTTCTTGAAAATGCGTTACGACAGGAGAAGGGCGGCAAAAGATCCTGAATTTTAACCTTACATAATTAAAGAATGTGGCCCTAAATAGATTTAAAAAAATGTTAAAAATGATATTTACCTAGCAATTTATCTTGAAAAGGAATTTCGAAAACTGTTCTGTAGAAATGCTTTCGTGGGATCCATATTGTCTTTTCCACAACGTTCTCATAAACGTAGAACTTCTAAGTTCGAATAGTTGGATTTACATCCAGAAACCGCACAGGATGCTCCTGGGATTTTGCGATTCCGAAAATTGTTTAAAATATCGAAAATAACAATACAAAACCAAGATTCCACAAATTTTTTCCCTTAAAATAAATAAAAATGCGAAATGCACGGAAAAATTAACCTCACTTTGGATTCGCGAAAAAAATCAATAAGTTCGGTTATTCTTTTTCATTTAATCTGAATAGAAAAGGAAAGACCACCCTATCAAACAGATCAAGGGTCTTTTGAGAAGGATGAGTAGGTTCATAGAAGGATGGCTCGACACCTTGAGGATTTTGTGACGTAGCGAAATTTGGAATATATGGGGCTTATGGAAGTGGACCGTCCTGTTCTCTGTGTACAGTCCTTGGTAAATGATAGCCAAAGCGTTACATATAGTGATGTTGCGACATCGTTCCGTAAATTTTTTTACCGATTAGTTTTAAGGTTTCTTTTTAATGTTCCTCATTTTGTTACTATTTTGTTCCTATTTGTTTGTGTTTTACTTTATCATTATAGCAATAAACTAAAAATAAAATATTTTGTTTTGGAAGAGGGATATATAAAGTTAAAGTCCAGCTCAACACATAAAATGAATCACAGTGAAACACGACACGTCAGCACAAGAGGGTGGCGGCACAAGAGGACGGTGCCACAGCACAAGCCACGAACGACCGTCAAGACGATACAAGAATAGGATACCAACAACAAGTAGCGTAAAAGATTAAGGATGGAGATTAAGCATGGACTAGGGATTTCTTAAAATCCGTGTGCGTACTCGATATACTTTGGATCAATATTTTGCATTTTGATTGTTTTGCAAAATGGTCAAAAGTCTAACAATGCGGTCGAAAACATGGACTGCTCAAGTTAGTTAAAAAAATATTTGCATATTATAGAAGGGGGCACAAAAAGTAGGGTTAAGAATGGACGCGACCAAGATGCGACTTCAAAAAGTCTACGTTTTCAAAGTAGAAACAGGAAGTAGAGTTTACTTTAAAAGATCGACATTAAAAAAAAGTCAAAGTAGTTGCGGCTTTAAAGTTGATGCAAAAAGTTATTTTGTCTACATTGTTACATCAGATGTTACCATGATGACACAAACTTTTGTGGTAAAAATTAAAGTTATAATGTAGTTGTCGGATACACTTGTTTGGGACTCCAATGAAGCTTAACTTTCTAGTGGTAATTAAGTAGGATATAAAAGTCAGGGCGACTACGAAATAACGACTAAATAGAAAGTAAAACTTTAGTAACGTCCTATTGTGGTAGAGAAGACTATCAGAATCGACTATCAAGAAACAATCCTAAGAAGTAGTTTAGAGGGTCGTTTTTACGAAACATCTACTATTTCCAGATACTAAATAGTAGTCAGAACTAAAAAGTAACAAATTTTGGTTGGGATCACCACATTTCTACTATAAGAAAGTAGCAAAGCCTTTAGAACATGTGGCCGCTACTATAAATGTTTGTTGGGCAGTGTACTCCGGTTATAACGGACCTGGGTTATAACGTACTTTCAGTTATTACGTACATTTTTATAAAATATATGTATGATATTTGAAAACATTTATACTCAATCAGGCGTTTCACACAAACTTTTAAATAAAATGGAAAAAATAGTTTTTATTCGTCCTTCAACATTTTCCTAAAAATTTTATAGTCAAATTATTTATAAGATTGAAAATAATTTATACCCTTAAATACACTAATCGTGATGTAAAGTACTCACAAAAAGACAAAACAAGAACAAGAAAACTTAAAATTTTTTCAAATATATAGGTTTGTGATTTTTTTAAAAATTATATATATATATATATATATATATATATATATATATATATATTATTAGCTCCCGCTAAATTTTGCGGTTGTTTTTAATTTTTAAAACCACACAATTGGATGACGGACAGAGTACATTTTTCACGCATTTTGACATGCGCACCAAGAATCAGAGAGATCCTTTCTACCGCCTCGAGAAAAATGGCGTGTTAAATACTTTCTCCAACTATTACAAATTTCTACACTTGAAAGTGCTCGATTTTGGTGTACTGAAGCATAGAACTAGAAACTTCAGCCCTTCAGCTACGTGGTGCCTTCATTAGATCCAGAAAGGGGCCCCTGGAACGTGGAGAAATTGGCTGCAAACTGGTGAGTACTTTGTTTCTGATTTCCGTTGTGTGGTAACAGCAATTAACCTATGGACCTTAATTATTTCGTGATTTCATATCAATTAATTTATGTTTGTTCGCGCTTCATTTAATAAAATATATACACTGCAGTTATCGTTTTTCTAACTGCGGGCAAACATAAAGTTTTCTTCGAGCCAAATATTTAAATTTACTCCATACGACGGTATTAATAAGTCGGCCATTTTCACATTTTCGCCGAAATCACACGGCCTTGAATTTTGCCAATCGTATTGAACCGTAGATTTTCGTTCGTTCGACCTTCGGTTTCGGCGCAGTTCACCTGTTTTCGGTCCGCTGCTATGGTAACGCAGGGTCTACCGCGTGTCCATTTCAGTAAACAAAATCGAGGATCAATCAAAACAAACAAACAACATTTCTGTGATTAGATTTGTTCCATACCATTTCGATATTTAAAACAATTTTCATCAATTGCGATAAATTAGTGCATATTTTCGACAATTCGTCATTTTTCTATTTCAGAAGCATTAATTTAGCGTTAATTGTATATTTACCGACAATTTCGTCATTTCAAAGGTAAAAATCATGTCTATCAAAAAAGCCGTGCAAAAACGCAAGGGTTTTTTATCTGCGATCACCGAGTGTTATGTGTTTTCAAAAACCGCGGCAACGGACGCAAAAGTGAGAAACGAGTTACAAGTGAGGTATTCCGATTTGGATGAAACCTTCGATAAATGCATGTTAGATGATTATGATTATGATGATAGACGACTCGGATGACGAGGAGTTTAAAACGCAAAATGCGATCCTTTCAGAAGCTCGTAAATATTTTTATGCGTGTAAGGGGGTTTACTCTGAAATATTTCCGGTTGAGGCCCCATACTTTTCGCGATCATATGTTCGTCAAAACGAATCTGAAACTCCAAAACTCAAAGAGTTAGGTATTCCCATATTTCGAGGTGATAAAAAATTATGGCCAAGTTTTTCGATCTTTTTAATAACATTATAGATCAAAATCAAAGTCGAAGTAACGTTCGAAAACTTCAATATTTATTTTCATATCTCGAGGATGAGCCTTTAAAATTGATATCAGGGATTAGCTTATCTGATCAAAATTATAAAATTGCTTACGACAAATTAGTCAATAGATATCAAAACAAGCGAGACCTCGCAAATTATGCTTTAAGCACAATTATGAACTCCACATGTAAAAACGAGTCAGCTAAAGAATTGCGTAATTTAATTGACACCTTTTCTGAATCCCTAGAAATTTTAAAATCACTTAGCTTTGACGTTGACAGTTGGGACTTTATTATTTTTTTCATTTTGTTAGAAAAATTGGATATTCCGACGCGTTCAAATTTCGAAATGAGTTACGCCAATACTAATACCGAAATTCCCACTTTTCAGTCACTTTTTCAATTTCTAGAAAAAAGATGTAAAGTTTTGGAATCACTTCCTCAATCAACAGCACCCAAAAAGGTGCCTACCTATCAAAAATCAAATTCTATGCAAAATCAGTTTGGGCAAAAGCCTACCTATCAAAATTCAAATTCTATGCAAAATCAGTTTGGGCAAAAACCTACATATAAATCATCCAATTCGCCTTTTATAGGACTGGCTGGCACCTCAACTAATTCAAGTGCTTTCGAAATGTCAAACATTTCTTGACCTTACACCTATCGATCGCCTATCTTTCGTCAAGCAGAAAAAATTATATCTAGCGTGTTTTCATCCCTCGCATGGGGTAGATACGTGCAAATCAAAATATTCATGCAGGACTTGCTATAGTAAAAGGCACCACACTTTAACTCATACCTTAGAACCTAATAAAGAGTCTGGAAGCCAAGATACTAGTCCTGTCATTCACACACCACCTGTCAATAATCTTCATGTGTCATTAAATACCTCAGGACCTTCAGGTACCTTTCTTTTATGCACCGCCATAATAGATGTTATGGACGGTTGCGGAAATTTTCAACCTGTAAAGGCACTGCTTGATTCTGGATCACAGACAGGATTCATCAGTGAAAAGTGTATTCAGCGTTGTTCCACAACTATGTTTCAATATGCCTACATTCACTTTGAACGATAATCAGTGGAAACACTTGGAAAACCTTAAACTTGCCGACCCATCTTATTTCAAATCTAGACCTGTGGACCTAGTTATTGGTTGCGAGCTATTCGCACAGATATTCAAGGAGGGCAGGGTTCTTGGACAAATAGGGCAACCGTCAGCCCTTGAAACCATCTTGGGCTGGGTTGTCATGGGAAAAGTTGACGAAGTAGGTAATCTTACGGAACGAACCAGTTTTTTTTTAACGAGTCATTCACCTCCTTTAGAGGTCATTATCCCTAGGTTTTGGGAAATCGAACATTTGCCTAAAAAACAAATCTTATCAAAGGAAGAAAAACAAGCGGAATCAATTTTTACTGCGAGTGTCGTACGGCAACCGAGCGGTAGATTCATGGTAGATCTTCCGTTTAAAGATAAAATAAACCCTGACCTAGGAAATACTTATCCGCAAGCTTATCGTAGATTTTTACTTCTAGAAAATAGATTACTCAAAAATCCTGATCTGTACACTGCCTATTCTAGTTTCATGCAAGACTATATCGATTCTAATCACATGAGTCTAGTTTTATCTAGCCAACCAAAAGTCGACGTATCTTGTTTTTTGGCACATCATTGCGTACTAAAGCCGGAAAGCTTAAGTACAAAATTAAGGGTAGTCTGGGATTGTTCGGCAGTCACCCCAAAGAATATTAGTCTCAATGACACGTTGTTATCTGGACCGAAACTTCAAAAGGATATTGCTTCTTTACTCCTTACGTTTCATCTTAATCCTATGCCTACATTGCTAATATCAAACAGATGTTCCGTCAAGTCCTTATCAATCCTTATCACCGTCCTTATCAAAGGATATTGTGGAGGTTTTCTCCACAGGACCCACTTTCAGTGTGGGACCTTTCTACTGTCACTTTTGGCATGACATGCTCACCTTTTCTAGCCATGCGTACATTAAATGCGCTGGCAGAGAGAGAAAAGGAACGTTTTCCTATGGCTAGTAGTGTTCTAAAAACGTCAATTTACATCGACGATATCTTGGGAACTAGCCCTTCGCTTTCTAAAGCCCTTTCCCTACAGATGGAACTCAGTGATTTGTTGAAGTCGGGAGGATTTGAACTTAAAAATGGGCAAGCAATTGTCCTGAGTTATTGGCAACATTGCCAGAATCCGATCGTCAAATGCCTCTCTCTTTTGACAAGGATGAACCACACTTTATCAAAGTTTTAGGCCTTCAATGGCATCCAAAAAACGACATTTTTTCTTATCAATGCCGAATGAAGGACAAACCCCCAACTAAACGTTCTATTTTATCTATCATAGGAACAATCTTCGATCTCTTAGGTTTTCTTTGTCCCTTGTTGCTACAAGCAAAATTTATTTTGCAACAGTTGTGGATATCGAAAATAGGCTGGGACGAAGAACCAGATTCTTCTATCATCGACTCTTGGAACAAACTTCGTTCTGAATTCCCGCTTCTTTCCAATTTTCAATTACCCCGACAAATCAAACTGTCAAAAACCAATGCCTGTCAAATCATCGGCTTCTGTGACGCTTCAATTCGAGGCTACGCAAGCGTCGTATATTTTCGTGTAGAAGAGGAAAACAATATATCTGTTTCTCTCATATCTGCAACATCTAGGGTCGCGCCTATAAAGTCACAAACTTTGGCTAGGCTAGAACTCCTAGGCGCATTTCTTTTAAGCGAATTAATTGATTTCGTCTTATCTAGCTATGAAGGAAAAATAACTTTTACAAATATCGTTACTTTCTGCGATTCGCAAGTCGTATTGCACTTTCATCCCCTCTTAATCGCTGGCAAACCTTTGTTGGAAATCGAGTCAGTAGAATACAAGAAATCATTCCCTCAAACTCATGGCGCTACATTCCTTCTGCTTTAAATGCAGCCGATATTGCGTCACGAGGGGCCACCCCTTCACAGCTCATTTCACATGACATGTGGTGGAACGCACCGTCGTTTTGTGGTCTCCCGAAAACGAATGGCCCGATTTTCATAAATCAAAAATGCCGATTGATTTCGGAGATATTAATCTGGAGGAAAAGCGATAATTGACGTTAACTTCTTAGATCAGCTTCTTATCAAATATTTATCTATATCAAAAATTCAACGTATCATTTGTTATGTCCTTCGAATAGTTAACCTTTTTCAAAACCATTCCTATCAAAAACCCACTAATCTACCGGACCAAAAAATTATTTTTGAAAATATTGTTTTTCCTACCACCGGTGAGATGCAAAGTGCGTTATACCTTCTTATCAAACGCGTTCAAGGTTCTTGCTTTTCTGAGCTTTTTTCCGCGTTATCTAAGGATAAACCAATACCGAAACCTTTTTGAGAACTTTCACCTTTTCTTGATGAAAATAATATCATTAGAGTCGGTGGCAGATTACAAAAATCTGACCTTTTGTCTTATTCTGCAAAACACCCCGTCTTACTTTCGAGTAACCATCGTTTAACTACTCTTCTTATCGAGTCCACTCATCGACAATACCTTCATCCTGGGTTTAAAACATTACATAATCTGCTTTTACAGCAATTTTGGATATTATCTGCCAGACGGGCAATTCAAAGAACCATATCCAAGTGTTTGCAATGTTTTAGAATCAACCCTAAACCCTATAGACCGCCCATAATGAGTTCACTTCCCGCTCATCGAATCAATCAACTTAAACCTTTTTCGAGTGTGGCTATCGACTTTTGTGGACCTTTCTTTGTGATTCCTCATCGCTACCGTGGTTGTAAGGCTTTCAAATCTTATGTCTGTGTGTTTGTCTGTACGGCCACACATTGCGTGCATTTGGAATTAACCATGGAACTGTCCACCGAAGGGTTTGTAGGTGCATTCCATCGATTCATTTTCAGACGTGGAAGCGTGACGCAATGTTGGTCAGATCAGGGCAGTAATTTTATAGGGTTTCGTTACCAATTACTTGATTACGCAAGAAGTGCGTCCACCAGACTTTCTATTCGTTGGCATCTGGGACCCCCTCTCAGTCCACATTTCAATGGCCTGGCAGAAGCTGGCGTCAAAAGTTTTAAAACTCACTTTGTTCGAGTTGTCGGCGACCAGAAGTTGTTCATCATGGAAATGTCCATCCTTACATGTCGCATAGAAGCTGTACTTAATAGTCGCCCTTTATCTCCTGCCTCTTCAGACCCACACGATCTTCAACCTCTTACCCCTGGGCATTTTTTGACCCTTGAACCCCTTAATTCAGAAATTCCGGAGTCACGGATTGAGTTCGGGTAAGGTATAAATGACAAAAATATTTCGATTTAGATTATGATTTTCTAGAAATTGCTCCTGCTTGGTCTTAAACTAACATGTTAAACAAATGAGCCAAATCAATTAATATACAGGGTGGTTTAGTAGGTTGATTTGATAAAAAGTGTTAAGAGTAAAGTAGTAAGATATATCAGAAAAGCTTATTAAGAAAAGTTGTTTATAATTAAAAGTTACGACAGATTCTTATTTTTCACAGTTTTGCATCTAAACAACTCTTCTTAATAACATTTTCCGATATCTTTTAAAACAAGGGCATTTTACTCTTAACACTTTTTATCAAATCAGCCTACTAAACCACCCTGTAGATTATTTAATTCGATCCATTTTTTTAACATCTTAGTTTCAGACCAAGCAGGCGCAATTTCCAGAAAATCAGAATCTAAATCGAACAGTTTTTTATACCTTACATCATCAAATGAGCATACTAAACCACCCTGTATATTAATTGATTTGGCTCATTTTTTTAACATCTTAGTTTGAGACCAAGCAGGCGCAATTCCCAGAAAATCAGAATCTGAATCGAAATTTTTTGGTCATTTCTACCTTACCCGAACTCAAACCGTGGACATTAATTTTTTTAAGAATTTGGGGACGCCCTGTACATATTTTTATTTTATTTTATTTTATTTTTCTATTTCAACGGCAGAGCCAATTTACAATAATATTACAGAGTAATTAATTAATAACAAGATGGCAAAAAAAGTTATAAAACTAATTAAAACAAACAAAAAAAAACAATAATATGAAACTAGGACTAAGAAAATTGATGAAAGACAAAAAATTTTCTCTTTTATTAAAATATAGGAACTGTAGGTTTTACTATAGTAATTCCTAATACCACCCCTTAAAGGAAGTGAGACTGGCTGCGAATGGATCAAGATTGTTTTGGTTGTACAGACGAAGAGTACGAGTCAATGGTGAATAATAGCCATTATTGGCATGATGAAAGGGAATACGAAACAATGGCGAGTTATGCCTACGCTGAATAGTGTTGAAACCGATAATCTCCAATAAAGAAGGACAAAAGCAGATACCGTTTAATATTTTATAAAAAGTTATAACATCAGAATATGTCCTTCTTCTTTCCAAAGTATCAAGTCTAAATGGCTGGCTAATGGCATTATAATTTATGTTATAATTGTTGTTGTAAATGACTATATCAGCCCTGAATGCAAGAGAACGAAGAAAAGTTCTCTGTACAGACTCCAAGCGATCAATGTGGCAGGCATAGTGTGGTGACCATACCACTGACGCATATTCCAGTTCAGAACGAACTAGTGAGCAGTACAAGAGCTTAAAACAATATGGTGATAACTCGGAGCTGTTACGAGTGATAAAGCCAAGGGTTCGCATACTCTTATTAATAATATCGTCATTAACGAGGCCTAAATGACAACTTGCTGTCAAATAAGACACCCAAGTCCCTGACTGCCGCTACTGATTCAAGAGCAGTACCATTTATGACATATATATGCTGAATCGAATTAGATGATCGACTGAAAGTGATACTTAGGCATTTTTTAACATTTAAATCTAGACCATTATTACTACACCACTCACTAATGTTATTAAGATCACTTTGAAGTAACAAACAATCAAGATAAGTTTCAATCAACCTATTAAGCTTAAAATCATCAGCAAATGCCAGATGATCCGAACTAACAATCACGTCACTAAGGTCACGAATAAATAAATTAAAGAAAACTGGGCCAATGTGTGAACCTTGCGGGACACCAGAGTCCACTTGAATCTTACCAGAAACGCAATCGCCAATCCGGACCAACTGTGTGTGACCAGTCAGGAAACTATGGACAAGACTTACCAGAGTCTCGCCCAACCCCATAGCCCTCAACTTGCTCACCAAGTGTGCATGACTCACCCTGTCAAATGCCTTTGAGAAGTCTGTGTAGACACTGTCCACTTGTTTAGACCCCTCAAAGGCACTCAACAGAGTGTGCTGATAAGATAGCAGGTTAGTCAGTGTTGACCTGCCTTGAGCAAACCCATGCTGGCTATTGGATAAAATGCCCTTGCAATGCCAGGAAAATGACGACAAAATAAATGATCAAAAAGTTTAGGTATAACCGATTGAATACTAATACCACGATAATTACGAACATCATTCCTGTCACCATTCTTAATAATAGGTGTCAAAAAACTGACTTTCCAGTACTCTGGAAATGTACCAGAAGACAAGGACATGTTAAACAACCGATGCAAGGGTTCGCTCAGCGTGTAAACACAATTTTTGATAAAAACAGATGGAATGCCATCAGGACCATGGGAGTATTTAGTTGCTGATCCCTTCAAAAACTTCCACCATAGAGAACTGAATAAAATTTAAGTCCAAACTGTAATTAAAAGAGTAGGGAGGAACTTCCTCATTATGTTTTTTGTATGTAGAAGCAAAGTTCTTTGCAAACAAATTAACAATCTCTTGACCGCACTCAGCAGTCTCATAATCCAGGTGCATATTATTGGGATACATACTCGATCTGCGCAGGTTACTAATAGGTTTCCATAAACATTTTGGATCTTGCGAGACCTCCGAATTAACTTTAAAAATGTACGAACTATAACAGTTGTCACGCAATATTTTGCATTCTTCCCTAAGTTGAGAGAAAGTCAGGTAATCAATGTAGCTATCAGATCACAGCCTACAGGAATACTTATTTCAAAAGCAGGATGACGCACCGTAACAGTTGAGAGTTTTTCAGAGGCATAAGATGTTTTGGCTGACACTAAACTTGAAAAAACTAAATCCAAAAAAGAGCCAAAACTATTGCAAATAGTTTACTTGCTTAAGATCAAGAAGGTTACATAAGGCACATAAAATGTTCGTAGATGTTGAGGATTCAGCACACTCAACACAAAGCCCACCATCAGTATTAACCCAGATTGCACCGCGTAAGTTAAGGTCACCACAAATTAAAAATTCACATTTAGGGTAAGCTCCCACAAGATCCGAGGCTGCTGAAGAGAATTCTTCATATACTGTGATGGGCGATGCTGGAGGAATATATACAGCACCAATTATAAATTGTTTTGTTCCATATGAAACATGAACTAAGACCTGTTCAAGGACTGAATCACTAGTCTGCACTAGTTGTGATTTAATGTGCCTACGAACAGCAATTAATGTGCCACCACCTCTCTTTTTATTAGTTTTTGATGTACTCCTATCTTGTCTAAAAATATTAAAATCAGTAAAACACAATTCTGTGTCGGAGTAGTCATCATTAAGCCATGATTCCACCAAGATTATAACATCATATACACAGCTATTTACTGAATGCCGGATGTCTGTCAATTTAGTCCGCATCCCACCTATGTTATGGTAGTAAACTTTTAGTTTTTTGGAGTAGTTTTTGACTTGTTTCTTTGTTGTTTCTGTTGGAGAACTTTGGGTATGCCATTTACATATTGTATAGACAGATTTTGTTCATTCGCAGAACGTAAGTCCAACTCTTGATGTGCTTTTCTAAGTTGACTACGCTGAAGGGATGTAAGATCAGCCCTTATTTGAATATTGCTATTAGTTAATAGTTTACGATTTTTTAAAACTTGGGAAGCAAGAATACTGTTAAACAAACCTTTATGAAATTAGCTCCATGGAGCCAGCTCCATACACAAAATTACAGTGGACCAGATAAACTATAATGGAACAATAAAAATATTAAGAACTCGTTTATTTTTTGGAATTCTAACTTGTAACTTGAACCACTTGTAAAGACCCACCCTTCTATCGGCGCTATATATTATCATTTTGTTACAAACGTCAGTGGCGGAGGTAGGAATTTTTAAATTTTATTAAAGTGAATTTGGAGCTAGGTCCGTAATTATGTCATTTTGACAGATTTTGCCTAAATACTTGCACATATTATAAAGGGATCACACCTCTATCGCCCTATATTTCAGAATTTTGTTACAAACGTCAGTGACGGAGTTATGAATTTTTAAATTTTTATTGAAGTGAATTTGGACCTGGGTCCCTAATTACGTCATCTTGACAGATTTTGCCTAAAAACTCGCACACGTTATAAATGGATCACCCCTCTATCGCCCGTATATTTCAGAATTTTGTTACAAACGTCAGTGGCGGAGTTATGATTTTTAAAATTTTTATTGAAGTGAATTTGGAGCTGGGTTTCTAATTACGTCATTTTGACAGATTTTGCCTAAAAACTCGCACACATTATAAAGGGATCACCCCCCTATCGCCGCTATATTTCAGAATTTTGTTACAAACGTCAGTGGCGGAGTTATGAATTTTTAAATTTTTATTGAAGTGAATTTGGAGCTGGGTCCCTAATTACTTCATTTTGACAGATTTTGCCTAAAAACTAGCACACATTATAAACGGATCACCCCTCTATCGCCCGTATATTTCAGAATTTTGTTCCAAACGTCAGTGGCGGAGTTATGATTTTTAAAATTTTTATTGAAGTGAATTTGGAGCTGGGTTTCTAATTACGTCATTTTGACAGATTTTGCATAAAAACTCGCACACATTATAAAGGGGTCACCCCCCTATCGCCGCTATATTTCAGAATTTTGTTACAAACGTTAGTGGCGGAGTTATGAATTTTTAAATTTTTATTGAAGTGAATTTGGAGCTGGGTCCCTAATTACGTCATTTTGACAGATTTTGCCTAAAAACTCGCACACATTATAAACGGATCACCCTTCTATCGCCCGTATATTTCAGAATTTTGTTACAAACGTCAGTGGTGGAGTTATGATTTTTAAAAATTTTATTGAAGTGAATTTGGAGCTGGGTTTCTAATTACGTCATTTTGACAGATTTTGCCTAAAAACTCGCACACATTATAAAAAGATCACCCCCTATGGCCGCTATATTTCAGAATTTTGTTACAAACGTCAGTGGCGGAGTTATGAATTTTTAAATTTTTATTGAAGTGAATTTGGAGCTGGGTCCCTAATTACGTCATTTTGACAGATTTTGCCTAAAAACTCGCACACATTATAAATGGATCACCCTTCTATCGCCCGTATATTTCAGAATTTTGTTACAAACGTCAGTGGTGGAGTTATGATTTTTAAAAATTTTATTGAAGTGAATTTGGAGCTGGGTTTCTAATTACGTCATTTTGACAGATTTTGCCTAAAAACTCGCACACATTATAAAGGGATCACCCCCCTATCGCCGCTATATTTCAGAATTTTGTTACAAACGTCAGTGGCGGAGTTATGAATTTTTAAATTTTTATTGAAGTGAATTTGGAACTGGGTCCCTAATTACGTCATTTTGACAGATTTTGCCTAAAAACTCGAAAACATTATAAACGGATCACCCTTCTATCGCCCGTATATTTCAGAATTTTGTTACAAACGTCAGTGGTGGAGTTATGATTTTTAAAAATTTTATTGAAGTGAATTTGGAGCTGGGTTTCTAATTACGTCATTTTGACAGATTTTGCCTAAAAACTCGCACACATTATAAAAAGATCACCCCCTATGGCCGCTATATTTCAGAATTTTGTTACAAACGTCAGTGGCGGAGTTATGAATTTTTAAATTTTTATTGAAGTGAATTTGGAGCTGGGTCCCTAATTACGTCATTTTGACAGATTTTGCCTAAAAACTCGCACACAATATAAATGGATCACCCTTCTATCGCCCGTATATTTCGGAATTTTGTTACAAACGTCAGTGGTGGAGTTATGATTTTTAAAAATTTTATTGAAGTGAATTTGGAGCTGGGTTTCTAATTACGTCATTTTGACAGATTTTGCCTAAAAACTCGCACACATTATAAAGGGATCACCCCCCTATCGCCGCTATATTTCAGAATTTTGTTACAAACGTCAGTGGCGGAGTTATATATTTTTAAATTTTTATTGAAGTGAATTTGGAGCTAGGTCCCTAATTACGTCATTTCGATAGATTTTGCCTGGATACTTGCACATATTATAATGGGGTCACCCCTCTATCGGCGCTATATTGCACAATTTTGTTACAAACGTCAGTGGCGGAGTTATGAATTTTTAAATTTTTATTGAAGTGAATTTGGAGCTGGGTCCCTAATTACGTCATTTTGATAGATTTTGCCCAAATACTTGCGCATATTATAAAGGGATCACCCCTCTATCGGCGCTATATTTCACAATTTTGTTACAAACGTCAGTGGCGGAGTTATGATTTTTTAAATTTTTATTGAATTGAATTTGGAGCTAGGTTTCTAATTACGTCATTTTGACAGATTTTGCCTAAAAACTCGCACACATTATAAAGGGATCACCCCCCTATCGCCGCTTTATTTTAGAATTTTGTTACAAACGTCAGTGGCGGAGTTATCAATTTTTAAATTTTTATTGAAGTGAATTTGGAGCTGGGTCCCTAATTACGTCATTTTGACAGATTTTGCCTAAAAAGTCGAAAACATTATAAATGGATCACCCCTCCCTCTATCGCCCCTATATTTCAGAATTGTGTTACAAACCTCAGTGGCGGAGTTATGAATTTTTAAATTTTTATTGAAGTGAATTTGGAGCTAGGTCCCTAATTACGTCATTTTGACAGATTTTGCCCTAATACTTGCACATGTTATAAAGGGATCACCCTTCTATCGCCGCTGTATTTCAGAATTTTGTTACAAACGTCAGTGGCGGAGTTATGAATTTTTAAATTTTTATTGAAGTGAATTTGGAGCTGGGTTCCTAATTACGTCAATTCGACAGATTTTGCCTAAATACTTGCACATGATATAAAGAGATCACCCCTCTATCGCTGCTATATATCAGAATTTTGTTACAAACGTCAGTGACGGAGTTATGAATTTTTAAATTTTTATTGAAGTGAATTTGGAGCTAGGTCCCTAATTACGTCATTTCGACAGATTTTGCCTAAATACTTGCACATGTTATAAAGGAATCACCCCTCTATCGCCGCTGTATTTCAGAATTTTGTTACAAACGTCAGTGGCGGAGTTATGAATTTTTAAATTTTTATTGAAGTGAATTTGGAGCTAGGTCCCTAATTACGTCATTTCGACAGATTTTGCCTAAATACTTGCACATGTTATAAAGGGATCATTGCTCTATCGCCGCCATATTTCAGAATTTTGTTACAGACGTCAGTGGCGGAGTTATTAATTTTTAAATTTTTATTGAAGTGAATTTGGAGCTGGGTTCCTAATTACGTCATTTCGACAGATTTTGCCCAAATACTTGCACATGTTATAAACGGATCACCGCTCTATCGCCGCTATATTTCAGAATTTTGTTACAAACGTCAGTGGCGGAGGTAGGAATTTTTAAATTTTATTGAAGTGATTTTGGAGCTGGGTCCCTAATTACGTCATTTCAACCGGTTTTGCCTAAATACTTGCACATATTATAAAGGGATCACCTCTCTATCGCTGATATATTTCATAATTTTGTTACAAACGTCAGTGGCGGAGTTATGAATTTTTAAATTTTTATTGAACTGAATTTGGAGCTGGGTTCCTAATTACGTCATTTCGACAGATTTTGCCTAAATACTTGCACATATTATAAAGGGATCACCGCTCTATCGCCGCTATATTTCAGAATTTTGTTACAAACGTCAGTGGCGCAGTTATGAAATTTTAAATTTTTATTGAAGTAAATTTGGAGCTGGGTTCCTAATTACGTCATTTTGACAGATTTTGCCTAAAGTCTTGCACATATTATAAAGGGATCACCCCTCTATCGCTGCTATATTTCACTATTTTGTAACAAACTTCAGTGGCGGAGTTATGAATTTTTAAATTTTTATTGAAGTGAATTTGGAGCTGGGTTCCTAATTACGTCATTTCGACAGATTTTGCCTAAATACTTGCACATGTTATAAAGGGATCACCCCTCTATCGCTGCTATATTTCAGAATTTTGTTACAAACGTCAGTTGCGGAGTTATGAATTTTTTCGACAGATTTTGCCTAAATACTTGCAGATGTTATAAAGGGATCACCTCTCTATCGCCGCTATATATCAGAATTTTGATACAAACGTCAGTGGCGGAGTTATATATTTTTAAATTTTTATTGGAGTAAATTTGAAGCTAGGTCCCTAATTACGTCATTTCGACAGATTTTGCCTAAATACTTGCACATATTATAAACGGATCACTCCTCTATCGCCGCTATATATCAGAATTTTGTTACAAACGTCAGTGGCGGAGGTAGGAATTTTTAAATTTTATTGAAGTGATTTTGGAGCTGGGTCCCTAATTACGTCATTTCGACAGATTTTGCCTAAATACTTGCACATGTTATAAAGGGATGACCCCTCTATCGCTGCTATATTTCAGAATTTTGTTACAAACGTCAGTGGCGGAGGTAGGAATTTTTAAATTTTTTTTAAGTGATTTTGGAGCTGGGTTCCTAATTACGTCATTTCGACAGATTTTGCCTAAATACTTGCACATGTTATAAAGGGATGACCCCTCTATCGCTGCTATATTTCAGAATTTTGTTACAAACGTCAGTGGCGGAGGTAGAAATTTTTAAATTTTTTTGAAGTGAATTTGGGGCTGGGTTCCTAATTACGTCATTTCGACAGATTTTGCCTAAATACTTGCACATGTTATAAAGGGATGACCCCTCTATCGCCGCTATATTTCAGAATTTTGTTACAAACGTCAGTGGCGGAAATAGAAATTTTTAAATTTTATTGAAGTGAACATGGATTTGATTTTTAGATAACTATTTTTTTTTTAAATAGGGGGGTAGAAAGGTTCACTTATAAGTTTAGAAAATTTATTGTCCAATTTTTTTTTGATAATTTTAATACTGAGAAATCTATTTAAACATACTTTATTGATTATTTCGAAAGGAAGCCCCTATCAATTTAAATAAAAGTTTTACCCAATGAACTTACAAGTTCATTGGTTTTACCCCTTGTAACATGTCATTTTTACGTTTAAGGCAACGTTACATATTTGTTTATTCAGGTAAATAATCAAGGCTCTTCGACTCGTCTTTCTGTACACAAATTAAGGGTATTTTATAGAGCTAGGTTTGGAGGTTATCTAGTGTCCAAAAAGTTACCTTATAAAGGAGACATTCCATCGAATTACTGTGGACACTACGCACACCGTATTATCTGGACATCGTAATTGGAATTTAGGATCACAGGTTTCGGGAAAATCACATTAAAACTTTTGATTGTTTTGTTTATCTGGGGAATTTCGTGAGTTTCTTTGACTTTCATGAAAATAAACAGCTGTTCTGCTGGGGAATGGCGGCGTTGCCGCATCACAAATGGTTTCAGTAACAGGAAGGAAACATTTAGGTGAACATTCCATTCGCTTATGTTTATTTTGGAGGATATTGGCCCACTTTGATATCTTTATTAATTTGATAAGGAGAAGATAAAATAAATACGAGTTATGTACTTTTGTAAATGGGAGATAAACGAGGAATAAAAACCAGGACTAAAAGAATAAACAAAATCGTATTTTTATATTATATAAATTTATATATAATCATAGTTAAATAAAGTTAATAACTAACTCAGTCGGATTGAAGGGTTGTGTAGGGCTAGCTAGTGGGGAGCAAACTTAACATCTGAGCACTCTTGTGCCGAGTTTAAGCAGTAGTGTGTATTTTTAGGTTCAGGCTCAGCAACAACTTTATTAATGTAGAAATGTTTTACAAAAATGGCGTTAAACCATATGAATCTTAGAGATAACATTTATAAAGAGCAAAGGAAACTTTTGACTAAGACTGTAACTAAAATACAACTAAATTCTACATTTAGTATAGCTTTACTCATGTGGGAATTGGTTGAGTGTTCGAATATTCCTGGGTTTGCTGCATGCTCTGATCTCCAGTAATTGGTTTTACAGTTGATGGTTTCAATGCTGAGCTTCTTATAGTCTAGCGGGTTATTTTCCTCCTACTTGCTATGTTGGCAGGGGTCCGGTAGGCAAATGTTCGGTCTATGTATGGAGGGTGTCTCGTCGTGCTTGTTATAAAAATTTCAACCGTGGAAATAGATCCGACAACACCTCAATGCGCGTTTTATATATTTTCAATATCCCCTTGGTCGATGCTGCCCCCTATATACCGGTATGGAAGTATTGTTGTATTTCCTCATTGGTTAGTTTCAAAATCGCGGGTTTTTCCTCCAGTTGCGCAAACCGCATTTAGTGATTTTTTGGTGAGAGCGTTTTTTTTATAAATAGGTTTGCATCCCTATTTGAATTTAACCGGGAAAATTGGGTTGGTACTGTCCCCACCAGATCTACGAACGGTTTCCGGCCACTTCATTTTTTGTGTTCTCGACAAAGTGCTTTGTCTCTTTCCTAACGAATCTTGGCTGGGCTGGTGGCCGTCTGTTGGTGCCGCCATTGTTCTTGGTGGTTATTAGCACTGCAGTAGTTGCGGATTATACCACAGACGGTTTACTGTGAGCCGTCGTTGTTTTAGGCGAATCTAAAGTGACGCTCACATCCTTTTGAAGGGGATTTAAGTCGGCCTACGCCATTTCTACGGGAAATAAGAGTGGTAAGTTCGATTTTATTTTTTTCATTTTTTTTGGATTATTTGAGGACTCTTCAAGATAATATTTGCCTCCCAAATTGTAATTGTTTTTCGTGTGAAATGTACTTTTCGCCAAGAGACATGGGGAATTTTTGGAGTTTTTTTTATTTTTTTTTAAGTCCACGTTTTGGATAAAAACTATATATTGTTTTTCTCCTTTGTTTACAGCCCTGTCCATTCCATCGACAGTTGTGCTGGACGCTGGTGTGAAGCCGGGTGTAGCCTTGTAACCCTGGGAAAGGTACGTTAGGATTATTTTAGTTCATCTGTTTAAATCTGCTTTATTTTATTGAGTCGACATGGGGTTCTTGATTATATTACTCGAGGGGAACTTCGTGCAAAATAGACGAATTCCAGGAAACTGAAACATTTCATTTTCCACAGGATTTTACGCTCGGGCAAGATCCAACCACATTTTGGACCATGTGCTGTCCTAGCGTCATGGGCTAGGTGATCACCAGGGAAGGCGCGGCAGAACTGGGACCGGTGGAGTAGTGGAATAGGGCTGGAAACAGGTTCACAAAATAAAACAACATATTGTTCAATTAACCAACAACTTAAAAACTAATCAAGGACCAAGGTAGGAGTCATTTCATGCAAGCAACCATTTTTTTTACATATAATTTTCCCTATAATTTTTTTTATTAAGTACAACTTTTGAAGTTCTTGTAAACGCAAGATAAGGTATGACGTCATAGCCTCAATTTTGCGGTATATTTAAGATAATTTTTCTGTGAAATTTAAAGTGCTTTGCTATTTTGGCCCTTGTTTTCATCCATTTCATTTATTTTTTTATGTTTCCGGTAATTTTATCTGATTTTACCATTGAATTATACAAGATGAACTAAATCTTTGTGTTATTTGTACAACCCAATGACCAACTTTGCAGAGACAAAAGAGAGGTGAGATTATATTTTTTTTAGCGGTTTCCTTACATTGTTTTGCCTCATGGGGTGGATCTCGGACTGGGTTGCTGTCTGTCTCATTCTACCTAACGTAGAATGATGACAGCAGATATTTGGTCCAGATCTCCCCTATGACGGAATAATTTTGGAAGTATATATATTTTTTTTTTACAATCATTTATGTAAGTGCGTCTTACACTACTGGCTCAAATGTAGGTACACTGTGACCTGCTGGAAATGTGCATCTACCTATAAGGAACTTTCTATTTGTGTCATTTTGATTCATTTGGAAACCTTTTAGAATTTTATCTTGTTCATTAGTCAATTTTTTTTTGGTTTTTTTTTAATTACACAAATACTCTGGAAGCCTCGGAAGTAAGTAGAGTTTCATTGTTTGGCTACAACGTTTGGGTTGAACTATATTTTAATTAAGATCTTCTTTATAAAACATTGATATTAAAACACTGTGGCGCACGTAAAATTTTCTTATTTCTGAACCCCCCCTTCTCCACTGTATAAAAGTTACCGGGCATATCAATGTTTTACCTAGCTGGAAAATACAGTTCTGCTTCCAGATATTTGTTTAATTATTCAGTGGTTTTTTTAGGCCACAAATTGGCGCCCTACGTGAGTCTTTGGCTAGGTTTTTTGACATCTGATGTAATTTTTTTGGTTTTTTTTTTGAATTTGAAAAAATTTTTTTAGTGGCTGTCGGTGGTTTTGACACCCAATCATTTTTTTACTATAAAACAGGATTTTCCATCATCATTGGTTTTTTTTTGAAAAAACACTTTTTAAATATTTTTTGATAATATTTTAATATTTGAGTGTTGATTTGGACTTCGTTTTGTTATTTTAGTAGTTCTCATAGTTTTTTATTAACTTATCTTCACAAGTTTTTCTTGGAAAATAAAATATTCATTTTTATTTATTAAGAAAGAATAAGTGGATAAAAAACATGGGAGTTTTTATTGAACGGAGTCAAACTCATGTTCTTAATTCTTTAAAGTTTTTTTGTAGGAAAAACACGTTTTAATTTTTTTTTAAGAAAAATAAACACAGTAATGCAAATTTACTTCAATTTTTTTTTGTTGATTTATAGGTGGATGGACCTCCAGACATGGTCTTTTTATGTTTTAAATATATGACATAGGTAGTGTGTTTTTTTCTAACAATTTTTTTTTGCAGGTTGCCTACTACTAATATGTTATTATTTCCTGCTTGTGATAAGATAGAAATTGTTTCACCGATTATTTTTTAGTGCAGTCAATTTATTTAGGTCAACAAGTTATTTTTTTTGGTGATTTTAATTTTTTGTGGGATATCACCACTTGGAAATTGGAATATTTTTACAGGGTTTCACACAAATTTTTCTTGGCTGAGTTGTTTTAAAGTAAATATAGCTTAACAGCTGGTAGCTTTGTTTAGTTGAAAGTATTAATTAGTAATGAAAGGAAAGGAAAATTAGTTTATTTTGCTTTGTCATTTTCTTTTCTTGTTTTTGGTGGTAACTGTTGATGACAATTAAGATCTTACGTCACTCAGTTACATCGGGTCAGAGGAGGGTACTACTATTTAGTGTCAGCTCGGGACGTTAGGAAACACAAGGCTAAAATCCCTAGAGCAGCACCTTGGCTGAAGATCAACGCCAGAGGTCCAGTTAACATTTTTTTTGGGGTATTTTTTTTTAAGACAGTTTTTTAGGTCTTTGGTTTAGTTGTCTAGTTGTGTTTCGTGACTGGTAAAATTTGTTTTGGTAAAAAATACGGCGTTGGGCTTTGGAGTGCATTTTTTAAAAAAATGACCTACGGGTATTTCTATTAATTAAAGTTTTTCTAGTTCACAATTATTTTTTTTCTGTATTTTTTTTCTGCGTTCAGGTCATAGCTTGGTCATCAAATCAAACAAGTTTCGTGGCTAATCGGGCAAAAAGGAGTTTTTTTGTTTCCCTTATATTTTTCCGTGGGTAGTCTGAAAGCTAAACCTCACGGGGGTCCAAGATCTAATGGACACCTAATAAGTGTTGACAGTTAACCGTTTCGTCCTTATGGGACTCCTCAGAACACTGCTGGTCGATGTGACAAATCTTGCGAAGTTAATCAGACGGTTTTGTCTCTAATTAAATGTAATTAGTGAGCGAACTATAGCAAGAGGCGCCATCTACCGAGATACGAGAGAAACAAAAAAACCAAAAGCAGGCGAAAGAAAACACTGCTATACAATATTGATCAATGAAAAGATCGAATGCAAATAAAAGAAAACAACTATAGTCCGTGACCTACGACAGCTCTTTGTCTTTCAGGCCGGATCAACACAGATTGCATTTTTACCCGTCTTCAAGACAGTGAGCGTCAATCAACGGAATTTTTAAGCCAAATAATACTAACAAACGTGGAATTTCATACCCGTGAATTTAAAAATCAAACAAGTTTCGTGGCTAATCGGGCAAAAAGGAGTTTTTTTGTTTCCCTTATATTTTTTTTTTAGTAGATGGCGCCTCTTGCTATAGTTCGCTCACTAATTACATTTAATTAGAGACAAAACCGTCTGATTAACTTCGCAAGATTTGTCACATCGACCAGCAGTGTTCTGAGGAGTCCCATAAGGACGAAACGGTTAACTGTCAACACTTATTAGGTGTCCATTAGATCTTGGACCCCCGTGAGGTTTAGCTTTCAGGCTACCCACCCCCCCAAATATAAGGGAAACAAAAAAACTCCTTTTTGCCCGATTAGCCACGAAACTTGTTTGATTTTTAAATTCACGGGTACGAAATTCCACGTTTGCAAACATTTATGTTTGAGCCTTGAGAAGTTTTGCCTGCTCCGGATTGAATACAGAGAAAATGAATTTGAAGCCCAACTAGATATAATACCACAAAAGAAATGTTTAACTGAGACAGATATAGATATAAGTTTTTTTTTTAGTTCATTTGTAAAGTTCAGTAATTTTTTTAAGTAATGTCATTGTGAGGCCGTGAAATTGGTCAGTGAATTTAAGAGAGACTTTCAACTAAATATAAATGCTAGGCGGTGGTAATTGGTAAAAATATCTCAAAATTTTACTTCTTTTTAAATAATTTAATCTTTCTTAAAAAGATTATTTTTTTTCTGTAAACATAACTTCTCGAATTCTTGTTTTGGTCAAAACGGTTTGTATAGTGGTCGTAGTTTTAAAGGGTGACCAGACAGGTTATATTTTTTTTAGGGAACCAAACAGGAACTTCTTGAGTTGATCAGGCAGGAATAAATAAATCTTTTTATAACAAGATTTATTGGTTAGGTGTTTGGGTCTTATAGTAAAAAAAACGTTTTGTTTTTGGAGGATACTGATATGATATGAAATTATTTTAATTTCATGCCAAATATTGTTTGACGGCAGATATGCTAGTCTTCAGTTTTTTCGTTAGTTTGCATTTCAGGACAGTGGCGTGTACTTAAGGGGGCCTGTCATCTGCGCCCATTGTAAAGCAACTTCCAACTTACTTGCTTAGCTTTTTCACTTAATCTTCGTTTTGTTGCTTCTGAAATTAAAGCGTTATGTTGGATAACGATGGATGGTGTTAGACTAAGAAAGTACCTATTTAGGGATAAAAACTTGAAAGTTGTGAACAATTGGGAAATAATTTTTTTTATTTCATTTTTTTTTAATTTTAAAAAAATTTCATACTGATGACCTCAAATAATGAAGCAAATTTTTAAATTACAATACACTGTTGTGGAATAAATGGGAAAGTGTTCAGGTTAAACAGTAAATTTAAGATCATTGATTTTTAAAAAAGATTTCAACCTAAGAATAAATTTAAAAACAATAGGTTTTCTTTGATGCGACTAAACAATGATGAGGGCATATATTTTTTTTTGTTATGCATAATATGATAGTAGTACCTTTTGTATTGCAATAATTAGGGGTTTTCCTCCCGCGAGCTGGGTGGAAATGGAAGAAATGTTTGGTTCGGAGTGTAGAAATCGAGAAACGAGGACTTCCTGCTAATCTTTTTAGGATTTCGCAACTTCGGTTTTCGCTAAATTACAATACATCCAAATTTGGCCTACAGGCTGAATCTCACATTTTCCAGGACCTTGCAGATTCGCGGAGAAAGACAAATTTTGTGATCTGTTTAATTATGATAGGAATTAAAATAGTAACATGCACATGAGGGAACTAGATATATTTAGGTGAAAAATTAGTAAGAACACTGATCTGAACAATTTTCCATAATAGTGTCCTATTTTCACAGGGTGCTTCAAAATATCTTCACCTTTCTTTGAAATAAGATATTGTTTCGCCTGTGGGCGTTTAACCGTTTAAAATATATAGGGTCCAGATGGGATTGGAATGGAAATCACAAGTTTTTGGGTTTTAGTGACATTATACTTAGGGAATAGGGGAAATGTCTAATAAAAAGTTTTTTGGTTTTAGGCCGAGTTTTGTTGAGATAACAAAAGTTGATTTGGGGCCGGGAGGTTATTATGCTCTTTTAAAATTAATGTAATAGTTTTGGCTTCTTGATTTTTGTTGTCTGGTTTTTACGCAGGATTATTCTCAACTGTTTCATTTCAAAATATCATTTGTAGGTGATAGGGTCTCATTAGCCCTTGGACATTTGGTAATTTTGCTTTGACTAATAGTTGCGGAAAAGGCCCAACTTAATTTTATATCTCGTGAACACCGGGAATAAGGATCTGAGAATGCATTAAGCAGTAAATTTTTTTTTGATTAGATGTTGTGTGTAAAGACACTTGAGTAGGCAGATTTAGCTTTACAACGTTCTTATAGGTGAACCTTGTAATTGTTTTCATATTTGTTTTTTGGAAAGTGCACACAAGATAATTCTTTACGGGGTTGAGTGCAAAGTTTAAAACTTAGGTTCACATTATTATAGTGGTACAGTAAATAAGTACTCACGTTGTTTAATTCCTTCAGTAATAATTTAAAAAAAATGTACTAACATCGGTTGTTTTTTTGGAACATAAATATATTTTTTTTTCTTTTCCTAAACTGATTGTTTTTTTGCGATGACGATTTTTTTATACCTTATGATTCTTAAGTAAATTTTATTTTCAATCATTTTTTTGTATAGTAAATTAATTTTTCTAGCTCATTCACTTTTCACATTCACACAGTTTTGGGAGAGGAAAGGGAATCTACAACTGTTTTTTTTAGGAAAAGAACAAAAACTGTTGCATGACAACTCTATTAAGATTTTTCTAGTGCTAATTTTATTTTAATTCTTTTAAAATCGTTAATAGGAACTGCAACCCCACTTAAACATTTTTAATTTTTTTTTGAAAATATTTTTTTAAATATTTTTTTTAAAAAGGGAAACTTGATTTTCCATCTTATTTTTTTTTAATATTTTTTTTAAAAAAGGGAAACTTGATTTTCTTGTTGGAATTTTTTTTCTTGGTGCATAGTAGTTACCTTGCCCTTACAATGGTTCGACCAGTTTATTTAAATATTTTTTTTTTGCTGAATTAAAATATAATTTTATTTCGAACCCTCGGGTTTTAACAACCTATCATCATTTGTTTTAATTTTTTTCTCCCTACTCCAAACTACCTATCAGGGTAGAGTAATTTTTGAAAACTTTAGTGAGTCACTAATTAATTTTTTTTGATTTTTGGGCTACTGTGGTCGACACCAAAAAATTTTTTTTTAATTTTTTTTTGGGCACCTTTCGGTACGATTTTAGGGTCTTTTTGACCATGGGTTGATGCATCAATTTAGTTAAAATTTTGGGAATTTCATTTTAACGATTATTAGAGAGTTGCAGTCCTACCAAGACGTTATTTGTGTAAATGTTTTATTACCATCGGTAATTTTTTTAAAATTTTCTTTAAATTTTTTTTAATTACACACAACATCCTTACTAGTCTAATTCGACGCAATTTCAGCGAGCGGATTTTTTTTTAATTGAGCATATTTTACGATTTCTATAACATGAACATCTGTTCCGACGTTTATTGCGTTCACTTATATATTAAGGGATGATTTTGCCTTAAGCAATGCAAGTTTCGTGTAGACTCAGAATAGGTAAGCAGGTTAAAGTGGGTTTTGATTTATTCTTTTTAGAAAAATCATTGTATACGGCGATTTGGGTTTTTTTGAGGAGTTTAGTTGTGGAGCCGTTCTGCAATAGCAGGAGTATACCCTAGCTTTAACTGTGTACAACAGCTTTGGGATTTTTTGTTATAGGTAGTCTGTTGTACGTTCCATTTAGGGATAAATTTACCTATTCGGTTGCTGAGGTAAACCAATATAACTTAACTTTAATTTTAATCCAGTCCAGCTAGGATAAGCGCAATATATTTTTTTTTTTTGGTTTTACTCACGCAGGAGTGGAACATAAGACCTGAATACCTGCCAAAGCTCTTGTCTCTCTTTTTTTTTAACTATTTTATGGCTACTTGTTAATTCTAATTTAGGATTTAAGTAGTTATTTCTCTCTGCAAGGTTGGACGTCATAGTTGGTTGTACAAATAATTAATATAAACTATGATTACATTTTTAAAGGCAAATAAATTTTATTTTCTTACTGCTCCGGTGTTCTTCGATTTTGTTCGCGTCTGCCCGTATTTAAGTTTTATATTTTCTACATTTGTGAGAAAATTTATAGTGATTTTCACTAGTGAGTTTAAAGTGAACTTTGTGTTTGTTATTGCGTGGTTTAGTTTTATAATTGGGAGGTATAATTAACAGTTTTAATTAAAGTTTAAAGTTTGAATATAAAAGGCACCATGGCTATTTCTTTGAGTCGATTGTCTGACATAAGGTACTTAGTCAAGGACGAGTTAATCTACGAATTAACATGGAGAGGCATAGCCATTGGATCGGTGGAAGAGATGAAGCAACAGCTCATACTGATAAGACAGAGAGAAAGGACTGATGGAAGTATGAGATACCCTCCGTATCCCTTTAAATTTGGCCAGGATGCTTTTAGCTGCATAGCAGAAGCTTGATAGTCTGGTACCGCTGGTAGAGAAGTTCTCTGGTACGAGCAAAGGGGGAGAGTTTAGGAAAATCGCTGTAAGGTTGGAACATGTGTTAGCCAGGATAAATAACATGAATCCGTCAAACTTTAAAGAAAGTCAAACAAAAGGCATACTGGTTGCGGAAACCTTGAGTTTGATTGGGAGATTGCACAGCCAAGCAACAGATTTAATAAGAGTTGGCGTTACCTCAGATGATGATAAAGCATCTGAAACCCAATCAACAAGTCGAAGCTCAGATCACTCGACAAATGCTGGCACACCTAACCAGTCTCATTTCCCGCAAGCACCGCACTCGAGCACACAAAGAACAGCTCAACAGCCTACGCACCAACCGTCGGTCATTGCTCCATTGCAAATGCAAGTGCTTACGAACCCAACTCAAGCACCAATACAGGCACCACCCCCAATGCTAATTCAGAATTACGGTACAACAGCTTTTCAGTATCAACACCCGTCTACCGTTCCTTTGAGTTTAGCTGCCCTCCAAAGTAGCATAGCACCAATTGCTCAGTCACGACCATTTTCATGTTCGTCGCCAGTACCAATGTCATGTGATCCTGGTACTTCATATCATGTTGCACATGTACCTCCGCATAAGTGGAACTTAAAGTTTACAGGCGAGAGGGGTACAATATCCGTCACCGCATTTTTTGAGAGAGTGGACGAGTTGAGTCAGGCTAGAGGAGTCAGCAAAAAGGTTTTACTGAATTCGGGCATTGATCTTTTTGAAAAGTCAGCTTATACTTTTTACAAAGATGTACGTAGAGAAGTCCATACATGGGAACAGCTGGAACAAAGGTTCATGGCAGAATATCTTCCTTCTTCATATGGCGAGAAGATATTGAAGGAAATACAAAAACGTAAACAAGGCCCTGGAGAGTCTATAGGGACCTATATTGCTGTCATGAACACAAACTTCCAAAGACTTGGCTGTCCTGTTTCTGAAGAGGCAAAATTAGCTATCGTCTTCAGAAATATAGCAGACATCTATAAGAATGGGTTGATTGCTACTGAGGTCAATAGCCTATCACATTTGAAAGATCTGTGTCGTAGAATAGACCAGAGATATGGTTTAGAGGAAGACAATTTTACACCTAGAAGAAGCCAATCAATCGAACCTGACTTAGCCTACGTTGACGTAGAGAGCGACAGTGACGATTTTCCAACAGAAGTCAGTGCAATTCAAATATCAGGTGCCGGGACATCAAATCAACAGAATTTGAATATTCCTGAAAATAGATTTAACAGAGATAGGCAGCAGCCAGCAAGCAGTTTCGCTGCTAGAGCTGATAGAGATAGACAACAACCAGCTAGTGGTCAGTCTAGTGTAAATGACAGAGATGGACAACCACCACAAGGTGCTAGACCTGGTAGGGCGAATAGGGACGTTGTTTGTTATAGATGAAACCAAACAGGGCACATGGCGATCGGGTGCGCATTACCTCGAGGTAAGCAATGTTATTCGTGTGGTCAGGCAGGGGTAACAGTCAGAGAATGTCGTAATTGTAATCGTCAGGGAAACGGACCCAGGCGCTCGTAGGTGGTCGACCTTCGAGTCAGCCTGAACAAGCATCGACCGATAGGCTAACGTACGTCTTAGATTATGTGATAAGTCATGCTCGCAAAGATGAGAGGCCTTATTTAGAAGTGGATGTGCTCGGAAATAAATTATTAGGTTTGTTGGATTCCGGGGCTTCACGTACCTTTTTAGGGAATCATGGTTGGTCAATCATCGAGAGGTTTGGTTTTTCACTTGATACGACGAAGAAGACGAGTTGTATTGTGGCAAATGGTCAAAGCACGAGTAGTATTGGGACAGTGCAGCTTCCTATGCGAGTTCAGGATAAATTTAGGTTAATAGAGGTCGTCGTCGTTCCTGAGTTGCCACACACTTTGATTTTGGGATTAGATTTTTGGATTTCGATGGGTATAGTACCGAACTTAAGTACTAATGAGTGGCACTTTGCCGATAATAAAGATGTGATTTGTTGTTTAGAAACATCAGACCAACAAATACCTCTTACACCTTATGAATCAGAACGACTAGAGGAATTGGTCGTTAAATATAAGACTATTATGGGTGACTCAGTGGGATGTACAGACAGGGTAAAGCATAAGATTACAACAGATGCAGCACCGATAAGACAACGTTCATATAAGGTCTCACCGGTCATTCAGAAACATTGATGACGAAATCGACGAAATGCTGAAAATGGATGTGATAGAACGTAGTAGTAGTTCATGGGCATCACCAGTGGTAATGGTACAAAAGAAAAACACAAAGAAATATCGTTTCTGTGTAGACTACCGCAAATTGAACTCAGTGACGGCGCGTGATAGTTATCCTTTACCACTCGTATCCGAGACTCTTGACAAATTGAAAGATGCTAAGTACTTGTCAACTTTAGATATTAAGAGTGCTTATTAACAAGTACCAATGGAAGAATCATCGAAGCCACTAACAGCATTCATCTGTCGACGAGGTCTCTTCCAATTTAAGCGTTTACCATTTGGTCTTCATAATGCACTTGCAACTTGGCAGAGACTCACAGATAGCATCATAGGAAACGATTTAGACCCCTACGTGTACGTATATCTCGATGACCTCGTAATTGTCACACAGAGCTTTTCTGAACATCTTAGAATTCTTGAGGAAGTCCTACGAAGATTGCAGAATGCAAAGATAACGGGGAGAAATGCCAACTGTGTAGGCCAGAAATGACTTACTTAGGATTCGTATTGGACCGTCGAGGCATCCGAGTTGACCCTAATAAAATTAATGCCATGTTAGAGCTCCAGAGGCCAAGAACTGTCAGAGAAGTTCGTAGAGTTGTAGGTACAATTTCCTGGTATAGACGTTTCATAGAGAATTTTTCAGCGATAATAGCTCCAATTACAGCTCTAACTAAGAAAAATCAAAAGTTCGATTGGACTCCAGACTGCGAAAGAGCATTTATTAAGATTAAGGAACTTTTAGTGACTGCACCGATTCTTACATGTCCAGATTATACCAAGGAATTTGTCATTCAAACAGACGCCTCAGTATATGGAATAGGAGCATGTTTAACGCAACCTTATCCTGAAGGAGACATTTGAGCTATTTGAGTCGATCTTTGACTAAGCAAGAACGTGTTTACACGACCACCGAGCGAGAATGTTTGGCATTGGTTTGGGCGATAGAGAAGCTCCGGCCATATATTGAGGGGATCTCATTTAAGGTTATAACAGATCATTTTAGTTTAAAATGGCTTCATAGCTTGAAAGAGCCCAGTGGAAGACTTGCTCGTTGGTCTGTAAAACTGCAGCAATATGACTTTGAAGTAATCCATCGGAAAGGGAAAGATTTAGTTGTCCCGCGCAGTACCCATGATTGATACAATTTCGCAGCTCAGAGACGTTTCAACAGCAATTAAAGATCGATGGTACCAAAAGATGGTAAAGAGGGTCGTAGAATCACCGTTAAAATTTATGAATTGGAGATACACTGATAATAAGTTGTACAAATATGTCAAACAAGAATACCCTCAACTTTCACCATCTAACGAATATTGGAAAGAGGTAGTCCCAAAGATCATAGGCGTAGAATTATTGGAGAAGCTCACGATCCTCCTACCGCAGGACATATGAATGTGTATAAAACCTTCCACAGACTGGCAGAAAAATATTATTGGTCAAAAATGCGCCAGGACGTGGCAACTTTTGTAAAGAAATGCTTTGTCTGTGCAGCGCATAAAGGTGATACACAAGGTGTATCTGATCAGATGATATCTCACCCAAAACCAACTCGTCCTTGGGAAATTATTTCGACGGATTTATGTGGACCTTTACCTCGTTCGACAAAGGGTAATTGCTGGATTCTCGTCGTTACGGACTATTTGAGTAAGTTTTCCTTAGTTTTTCCAATGTGAAGAGCTCCTACTCAAGCAGTTGTCAAGCATCTTGAGGAGCAAGTATTTATGGTCTTCGGAGTACCCCGTTTGATACTTTGTGATAATGGCCCTCAGTACAAAAGTAACGAGTTTAAGCGTTTTGCTGAGAGTTATCAGGTTAAAATTCAGTATAATCCGTATTATCACCCCAGAGCGAATCCAACAGAAAGGACGAATCGTACGTTAAAAACCATGTTATGTTGTTATGTGAAAGACAACCACAGGAAGTGGGACGAACAAATACATAAACTTGCCTGCGCGATTCGTACGGCAACCCATGAGACAACCAGGATGTCTCCTTTCTTTGTTAATTTTGGTAGGAATATGTGTCTGTCAGGAGAAGATTACTCCAACCCGGTTTTGTTATCTGAAGAGAATGGTGTACAAACTGCAGCTGAAAGTAAGAACGAAGGTTTCCAGAAGCTCTATGCGGATGTTAAGAGAAGGTTAGAGGTGGCAGGAGAGAAAAACGTAGTTCAGTATAATTTGCGTACAAGGGTACCCAACTTTGTTGTGGGTCAGCGTGTTTGGAAGAAAAATTATGTGTTGTCAGATGCTGCGAAGTTTTTCTCGAAGAAGTTAGCACCGAAATTCGTTGGTCCTTATGTGATTAGGAATAAAATGTCTCCTTGGATATTTGAGCTTCAGGAACCATCGGGTAAAGTACTACCAGGGAGTTGGCATGCCAAAGACCTGAAGTCGGCAGCGGACCTCTCCGATTAACCTTTTTAGGTTAATCGCCTTGAAGTTGGGGGGGGATTATGTAACGTGTCATTTTTACGTTTAAGGCAACGTTACATATTTGTTTATTCAGGTAAATAATCAAGGCTCTTCGACTCGTCTTTCTGTACACAAATTAAGGGTATTTTATAGAGCTAGGTTTGGAGGTTATATAGTGTCCAGAAAGTTACCTTAAAAAGGCGACATTCCATCGAATTACTGTGGACACTACGCACACCGTATTATCTGGACATCGTAATTGGAATTTAGGATCACAGGTTTCGGGAAAATCACATTAAAACTTTTGATTGTTTTGTTTATCTGGGGAATTTCGTGAGTTTCTTTGACTTTCATGAAAATAAACAGCTGTTATGCTGGGGAATGGCGGCGTTGCCGCATCACAAATGGTTTCAGTAACAGGAAGGAAACATTTAGGTGAACATTCCATTCGCTTATGTTTATTTTGGAGGATATTGGCCCACTTTGATATCTTTATTAATTTAATAAGGAGAAGATAAAATAAATACGAGTTATGTACTTTTGTAAATGGGAGATAAACGAGGAATAAAAACCAGGACTAAAAGAATAAACAAAATCGTATTTTTATATTATATAAATTTATATATAATCATAGTTAAATAAAGTTAATAACTAACTCAGTCGGATTGAAGGGTTGTGTAGGGCTAGCTAGTGGGGAGCAAACTTAACATCTGAGCACTCTTGTGCCGAGTTTAAGCAGTAGTGTGTATTTTTAGGTTCAGGCTCAGAAACAACTTTATTAATGTAGAAATGTTTTACAAAAATGGCGTTAAACCATATGAATCTTAGAGAAAACATTTATAAAGAGCAAAGGAAACTTTTGACTAAGACTGTAACTAAAATACAACTAAATTCTACACTTAGTATAGCTTTACTCATGTGGGAATTGGTTGAGTGTTCGAATATTACTGGGTTTGCTGCATGCTCTGATCTCCAGTAATTGGTTTTACAGTTGATGGTTTCAATGCTGAGCTTCTTATAGTCTAGCGGGTTATTTTCCTCCTACTTGCTATGTTGGCAGGGGTCCGGTAGGCAAATGTTCGGTCTATGTATAGAGGGTGTCTCGACGTGCTTGTTATAAAAATTTCAACCGTGGAAATAGATCCGACAACACCTCAATGCGCGTTTTACATATTTTCAATATCCCCTTGGTCGATGCTGCCCCCTATATACCGGTATGGAAGTATTGGTGTATTTCCTCATTGGTTAGTTTGAAAATCGCGGGTTTTTCCTCCAGTTTCGTAAACCGCATTTAGTGATTTTTTGGTGAGAGCGTTTTTTTTATAAATAGGTTTGCATCCCTATTTCAATTTAACCGGGAAAATTGGGTTGGTACTGTCCCCACCAGATCCACGAACGGTTTCCGGCCACTTCATTTTTTGTGTTCTCGACAAAGTGTTTTATCTCTTTCCTAACGAATCTTGGCTGGGCTGGTGGCCGTCTGTTGGTGCCGCCATTGTTCTTGGTGGTTATTGGCACTGCAGTAGTTGCGGATTATACCACAGACGGTTTACTGTGAGCCGTCGTTGTTTTAAGCGAATCTAAAGTGACGCTCACACCCTTTCGAAGGGGATTTAAGTCGGTCTACGCCATTTCTACGGGAAATAAGAGTGGTAAGTTCGATTTTATTTTTTTCATTTTTTTTTGGATTATTTGAGGACTCTTCAAGATAATATTTGCCTCCCAAATTGTAATTGTTCTTCGTGTGAAATGTACTTTTCGACAAGAGGCATGGGGAATTTTTGGAGTTTTTTTTATTTTTTTTTAAGTCCACGTTTTGGATAAAAACTATATATTGTTTTTCTCCTTTGTCTACAGCCCTGTCCATTCCATCGACAGTTGTGCTGGACGCTGGTGTGAAGCCGGGTGTAGCCTTGTAACCCTGGGAAAGGTACGTTAGGATTATTTTAGTTCATCTGTTTAAATCTGCTTTATTTTATTGAGTCGACATGGGGTTCTTGATTATATTACTCGGTATAGGGGAACTTCGTGCAAAATAGACGAATTCCAGGAAACTAAAACATTTCATTTTCCACAGGGTTTTACGCTCGGGCAAGATCCAACCACATTTTGGACCATGTGCTGTCCTAGCGTCATGTGCTAGGTGATCACCAGGGAAGGCGCGGCAGAACTGGGACCGGTGGAGTAGTGGAAGATGGCTGGAAACAGGTTCACAAAATAAAACAACATATTGTTCAATTAACCAACAACTTAAAAACTAATCAAGGACCAAGGTAGGAGTCATTTCATGCAAGCAACCATTTTTTTACATATAATTTTCCCTATAATTTTTTTATTAAGTACAACTTTTGAAATTCTTGTAAACGCAAGATAAGGTATGACGTCATAGCCCCAATTTTGCGGTATATTTAAGATAATTTTTCTGTGAAATTTAAAGTGCTTTGCTATTTTGGCCCTTGTTTTCATCCATTTTCATTTCCGGTAATTTTATCTGATTTTACCATTGAATTATACAAGATGAACTAAATCTTTGTGTTATTTGTACAACCCAATGACCAACTTTGCAGAGACAAAAGAGAGATGAGATTATATTTTTTTTAGCGGTTTCCTTACATTGTTTTGCCTCATGGGGTGGATCTCGGACTGGGTTGCTGTCTGTCTCATTCTACCTAACGTAGAATGATGACAGCAGATATTTGTATTTGTACATTTATGTAAGTGAGTCTTACACTACTGGCTCAAATGTAGGTACACTGTGACCTGCTGGAAATGTGCGGATATGTGCTATAAGGAACTTTCTATTTGTGTCATTTTGATTCATTTGGAAACCTTTTAGAATTTTATCTTGTTCATTAGTCAATTTTTTTTGTTTTTTTTTTTAATTACACAAATACTCTGGAAGCCTCGGAAGTAAGTAGAGTTTCATTGTTTGGCTACAACGTTTGGGTTGAACTATATTTTAATTAAGATCTTCTTTGTAAAACATTGATATTAAAACACTGTGGCGCACGTAAAATTTTCTTATTTCTGAACCCCCCCTTTTCCACTGTATAAAAGTTACCGGGCATATTAATGTTTTACCTAGCTGGAAAATACAGTTCTGCTTCCAGATATTTGTTTAATTATTCAGTGGTGTTTTTAGGCCACACCCTTTACACTAATTTCTCTTGACGATACGCCGATAAACACGCGCGAGTTTGCCACGCCTGTTGGTTGCAATTCCTAGCAAGGAAAAACTGTGACCAAATTAAATCGAAAATTTCTAACAACACCAAACAAATAATAGGCCAAGCATTGGGTACAAAATATGTGGTTTTATTTGCAAAAGTTCGAACAGAAATTAAATTTGGTGGGATGGTAGACATAGGTCTGATGGTGTATCTAAGTTTGCGACCTCGGGGGGTGCCGCTGGAGGGGGGGGGGAGGAAACTCATCGCGGCGCTTCGGGGAAAATAGCACCATTGGAGTAGGTGCTATAAAAAAAAGGTCAAATAAAATATTTCGAGAACAAAATTGCGCACAACTTTGGTTGGCATTTTTTCGCTCCGACCAATAGTTTTTGCTTTACAGCGCGCTAAAGTTAGGGGGTAGTTTGCAAATTATAACAAAATCAGAGTTTAATCGCAGATTAAGACAAATATGGCTACCAAACAATTGTGGTATATTTTTCTTCTATAAGAGTAAGATTTTCTAAGTAAACTGATGCATGATTCGTTACATTTAAAATTATATTATAAAAGGTATGATTTGTTTGAAATGCGCCCTTACATACTTGGATATGGGATGACAGATAAAAAAATTAAAAAATAAAAAGTTTTCAAAAACATAAAATCAGGACCCGGCGCAAACGATAGTTATTGATTCCCATTCAACATAGTAAAATTTCCGATCCCTCTCCGTTATGGAACAGTGTCAAAATGGCGGCGCCATCTTGGATTTTTTACTATTTTTAGCTCACACATATACTATACTATAGTAGTTTGAGCTATGGTGATAATTTTTTCGAAAAAAGAAGTTGCTCCGATTTCAAAAATTTTTATATATCTTTACGTTTCAGATGATTTTGAAACTTTTTTGTCGCGCCGTCTGTCTGTCTGTATGTCTGTCTGTCTATAACGACCAACGCGCATAACTCAAAAACCGCTTGCCCGAACACAAGCCAAACAAAAGGGTAGGGGTAGATTAAAAAAATTAAAGTTTATGTTAAAATATGTAAGTAAGTCTGGAGTTAAACAATATACATTTTATTTATTTTTTTAAAAAGGGTGGGAGTAGTTAATATATAGGTTTTGGACCACGTTTTCCATGTAAATCTCCATAAGACGAAAAGGTGGTCATTTTTTGAATATGTCACAGAATATTCAGCTAGAGACAGTAATTTTTATATGAGTTATCTTTTACTGTCCAGTCTAACACTTTAAAGGTTTTTAAACTCTCAAGAAGCCCGTGAATTTTCACAATCTGTACAATAATTATTAAGCTGCTCTGACATCTTATGCTTGTTACAGAAATGTATTTAACTGAAACAGTGGACTAGTTAAATCTGATCATAATACTTTGATGACTATGGTTTAGTCATGCAATTTTAACACCCAATAAATAGTTTTGTTTTTCAGAAAATATTTTATTACTCTTTATGAGTTTTATATTATTTCTGTTTTTCAATTTTAGGCACTACTAAACCAAGGTAAATAATAATAGCACAAGATTACTTATGATTTATTTATTGTAAAAAGTATGCAATATCACTACAGTAAATCATTATTACTAATTTTAGTTGCTATAGCTATACCTACACGCATGATCGAATAATTATATTTTAGCAGTTATATTATAATAATTATAATACCATTATGGATAATATGACTATTACTATGGAAGTGTATATATTAATGTTTACATTAAAATACTAGGTGTTACCCTACGCATATGATATCACTACATATTTTATATAATAATATATAAATATCATTTTTGTTCTTAGACAAAACAAAGATTACATTCAGGTTTAGAACTATGATAAGATACATAAACCAACACTATGTAAGCAAACAACACATTACTAAGCTTAAATTAAAACTATATTTTCACTTAATACTATAGTGCCCCCACGGCAACGTTTCATAAGACTCTTTTGAAATAGACCGTTTGTTATCCAGGGGACTCAGTCCGATTTTCGTCTGTTTTACAGAGTATAGGCGGTGCTTTTCGGATCTTATAAGATTTTGCGTAACTATTTTTTCTTGAAATGTATTTAGGCAGTCAACATAGTCCTCAAATGATAATTTTGTTTTAACAACATTTTGCTTTACACCCTTGGCTTTCTTAGTCACTCTTGCAGCTTTACTTTTAGTATCCGCTACTTTTGTAGCGTACATTTTAGCTCTAAGGCCAATAAAATGCGTCATTATTTCCCCATTGTTTTCATCTTTCATCATTCCTAGAACCTTTTTATTTAGCCTCGGAATGTTATGTATGTTGTCTTCAGCATAATCCGAGGTGTCAAAATACTTGTGGCAGTCCCGCCGTATTGAATCATAAATGTCATGATTTTGGATGTTATAAACTAAACTGTCAGTATCTGTATATGCAACAGTACAATCCTTACCAAAAGCGGGTACCATGTAGTTATAGTGAAAATCATATATAGTTGTTTTGGCAATGTCCAAAATACACATTCCCACATATATCGGTTTATTGAAATATATTTCTGTTTTTTCAAGTTCAACTGCAACCAAATTTTCATTAAATATGGTTATACTTTTAAACTCTGGTCGAGAAATCAGAGCTTCAGCTTCAAATCGTCCGTCCCATTTCTTGATTAATTTGACAACACTGTGATTTCTAATATTTTCCATGGTTTTTCCAAACACGGCGTTGTTCATTAATTTGAAAAGGTTTTTTTCAAATTCATTTTTAGCATTCTGTCTTAATCGAGTATTTAAGTCAATATATGGTTTCAGCCATGCGGATTGCTCAAAACATAAAATTCTATGAATTGTTTTAAGTTTTATACCAAGTCTCAAAGCTTGTTTTAAATTTGTATAGTGAATTACATAATCCTTTTTATTATGCAGTGTAGCCATAAGTTTTTTATTTTTTGGGTTCTTGTCTCCACCAGGCGGACACTGATGTTCAGAGCATAAAGGTAAGTCTGAGAAATAGTCGTGTAATTCAACCGGAATGAACAAGTCGACTTCTAGAATGTATCCCTCACTTGAGTCGTCCTCAATTTTGGAAACATCAAAATAAGTCATTTTGTCACTTTCTAACCAACTAAATTTACCATAAGGCAATAACTGACTCATACTAAATCCATACTGATTATTAATGTCAAAATACATCAAAAAAGATGTTTCTTTGTATGAGTCATAGTTAGCCATGTATTTGTTGTTGGCCTCGACGTATCTTTTTGAACATTGGCTCAACCCTCCTCTAATACCGCGCTCTATAAAAGTGACCATATTATAGTCCGTCAAAAGCTCTAATTTTTGTTGCATATGGTATAGCATACAATCCCATGTGTAACCAGGAAGGGTAAAATAGTTCGCAGGGTCCAAACCATACGTTTTATGACAACTTTCCCTAAATTGCTGAAATACCTGCATTAAGAGGACTATGTCAATTTGCATATAAAATTCCATATAATCTTGTAGGGTTTCACAACCAAAACTTTCCCATACATCCAGTGCATGCTCATAATCAATTGACGAAATTTCTTTGTTTTCCAGGATGTTAAAGAAATGACGTTTTTCAGGCAAAGACGTCTCTTTTAATTTTTTCCAACTATCCATGTAGTCATAACAAAAAATTCCCTTTTTGAAAATAAGTTTATATTGTTCGTCAGACAAGTGAGGAAATTCATTTTTGATCAGCGGATACTCCTCAAGATATGAAGCAAGCTTATCCAAGCTGCTGGCCATAAAGCGAAAAGAATCGATAAATCTAAATTCAATTAAATTGCCGTTAATTTTTTTGGTAAATGCTATATATTTTTCTTTGTTAGCTGGCAGCAAATTTATTGAGCCATCCAAATTGGCGATGTTTTCAATTATCAAATGTCCATCATAAGAGCTAAGGTTGTGAAATACTACAGGGACAGTATGACTATCCTGAAAATTTAGATTACAACTTTCATGCGCAGGGCCACGGTACTCTGAAGTAAGGTGACAGTGGTCGCGTATTTTCTTGTCACCAACTGAAAAATTCTGTTCACAAATATGACATTTTTTAGCTTTATTAAAGTTAAGTTTTTGTTTCTTACTTAATAGTTCCATGGGCAAGTCACAGAGAAATACAGTTTCTAAGTTTTCAGCGAACTCCAGTAATTGTTTACTAAACCATTCCATACAGTCAGGCCCCGTGTACGACCGATAAAATGAAAGGGAATCATCATAAGCACATTTTACGTAGTACCCCACTGAACAAGGCACATGCTGATGATATTTTTAAGTTCTTTTACTACTATTTTTTACCATAGGCATCAGTAAGCATTCGATGTCGCAATAAATAATGAAGGATGCAAATTGTTTATTTTTAAAGTTTTTAAATTCTACAATATTGTTCTCTTTATTTGGTAATTTCGGAACCACGATACTGCCAATAATTTGGCAGTCTTTTATATGTTGGTCGAGTCCATCCTTCGAATAAAAATAATGCAGGCATCTGTCGCAAATGTATTTAACTTTTGAGAATTTGCTAAGTTGTCTACTCACGAGCCTTGAAAGATTTTTTATCCATACAAAGTGGTAAGTTGGTGCCGAAAGATCTTTTATCTCTTCATTCTCTAAATAATAGTTATTTTGTACTAATAACAAATTAACATGATTTTCGTACTTTTCCCCGGTAATATAAGCAGGCAGTACTTTAAAACTGTTTTCATTATGTTTTTGCAGGCGATATATATTAATAGATATATTGTTTTGCTTTTCAAAGCGAGCAACTTGGTTTAAAGTCATTGGAAACTTTATTCCTTTTAAATTTAACACCTGTTGAGGATGCGGATAGGATGAGACTCTATTTGAGTGGTTTTCAATAGGCACAGTGTTGCCAATGTTTTTACATGGTTTATAAAAGCTATTTTGTTAGAACCCGGTCAAAGTATTTACAGGACATTTTAATAAATAATTAAATAATTTTCCGCTTTCAGTATTTTCAATACGGATTATTAGAACCAGAAATTGAAACTCTTCAGTCACCTTTTTTAATATAATATAAATGTTGAGCAGCTATTTATTACAACCTTAAATTTAATTACATTAATTTTATTAAAATTAAATTAAATATTCTTACAAATTAGTTTTTTTTTTGTTTTGTAATGTTCTATTAATGCCAGCTGAAGAATTATTTTATAACTAGCTCTGTGGTGAAAAGAATCCTAAATAAGGAAGCATGGGGTAGCCAAAGAGGAAAGAAAGGGAAAGAAAGACGGAAAAGGCAGAAATAAGCTTGATTTAATAAATTAACCAAATAGCTAACAGACAGAGAACTAGAAGTTAAACGAATTAAAAACTGAAATCAAAATGAGATAAGCATACTATAAAAAGAAATGCTTTAAAGCGCTCTAGTTATAGATGTTTATTATCGTAAAACTAAGTATTCAAAATAAAATCAGACCTTATGCCTAGTTTGCCAACCATGTTTTTCCTTAACCCGAATGGCGAACAGACACGTGAAGACCAGCAATTTTACCCTTTTTTTTTCAGGTTTTAACAAGTTAAGAAAAGCAGATGTTTTCCTTGGCTTTACCTACTTTATGTAATATTTAACATAAAGTTTTTAGAGTTTTGATCACAAGTGATTATAAAAAGAATTACTAAGATTAAATATTAAATATCTACGTATTACATTTTTATAGATTGCATGTACTTATATTTTTTATTTGTTGAGTTTTTGTACATAGGTATAACAGAAAACTATCACAAAGCCTATTTATTTAAATTATCTTATGTTATAACCCTTGCGGGTGTTTACAGCGACCTGTAGGACTGTACATATTTTTCTTCGAATCGCAGACTTCTAACTACTTATATTCTATATTTTCTGGTTCTAATCACACAGAAAAATTGTATCCGTATGTGCTTGTGAGCTTAAAGAAATCAAGTTATGCGTACATTTTCTACTAGTATTTATCCCAAGTAGGCATCAGGTAAGTGCGCGACTAAGTAATGGGTCATTTTTATACCTAGGTTAACCCAATTCTTACAGGACAGACAGCATGTGCCGCCATTTCACCTTTGTGTACACACAAGTTCCCACTTTTCATTAAAATAACTACATTTAATTCACATTTTTATTTTTCTTCAATATTACATATTATGTACTCGTTTTAGTCAAAGTCAATATTTAATTTTAATAATGTTTTACCATTGCTTCTTCTTATGTTTCTTTTTTAGCGATTACAAATAGTACTAATTGTTCATAGTATTGTAAGTTTTATATTAATCCATCCACACGTGCCCATGTCAAATTCAGATAAGCCGAATCTTGGGGAATCACCAGAAGCTAATATTAATATTAAGTATTAAGATTTCAAAAACCAAATAGAAATTTGTATTTTGTTTTATAGATTTAGTAATAAAAGCAAGTATTTCATAAATTAAATAGACTCAGAACCGGTCTCTATTTTTCGCTCTGTTCATAATTTTTGCATGTAGTATCATTTTTCGAATATGCTCCGCAACACTCCTTATACACACACTCTATTAAGGTGATTATTTAGATACCACCTGTGCGCGAATAGGCACAAAAAGACATATACCTGACACATTTTTATTTCATCAGCTTAGTTCATGACTAGTTTAAAACTTATGTACTAAAAAATCTAGTTATCATTTACTACTTGCCTTAGAAGCCGTAGGTGTTTCCCTTGAAACTAACCTGACCTTACAGGTCGTTTCGATCCAATTTTTTAACAATACATATTTATATGTAGGTGTTTAAGTTTTTTCTTAAACTAGGCGTCAGAATGCGTACGCACTTGGGCACTGCGTGAATGATGATCCACGTTTGGATCGAAGACAATTTTTTACCTTGACGCAAAGCCTCCCCTAATTAAAAATAAGTTAATGGGGTTGTACTCTATAAGCAATAACATTGATAATTTTTTATCAATATTTCAAGTTTTTAGCCTAGAACACATATTTTTAAGCACTTAACGGAGTTTAAACCATAAACTAGTTTTGCAATTTAGTACACTTATAGAAGTTACGGTTTAAATATGTATTTTTTAAAAGACGTTTTTCACAGAATAGATTAGCTGGGAGACGTTTAGAGCTAATCAAACGTTGTCAAGCCCTTTAGACAGGGTAATAAGCACACTCACCAAAGATATAGGTCATAGGTCGAAGGATATAGGACATTGCCAGTGGACATAAGCCAAATGCCAGTGGACATACGCCGAATGTCATAGGGCATAGTTCGAGTGTCATAGGCCATTTAAAACGCGTGCAATTCTCTGCACGGGGGGGCCTTAGCTAGCCCAAATAATAGCTAATTGGTAACACGACATTGCTGATTTGACGCATATATTCGCTGATCGAAGTGGAGCTTTAGATAGCTAGCGAGAGAGGTATATGGAAGTAAAGGTATTTAAATCCAGAATTATTCGTTTTTTTATTTAAAGAGAGACAATTAAAAAATTTGTACATATCAAGTTTTTAACATTTAGAATATACGAGTAAATCATTTTTAATTTTCGACCATTTTAACTCGATCTTTTAGTTTTTAGTAAACACCTTATATTTTCTTCTTTTCCTTGCGTGCGTTAATAGGACGTGTATTAACGAATAAATTTAGCTTTTCAAGGGGATTACGTGTTACAGGTCAAAATTTCAGGTAACACACATTTTTATTTCACTTTATCTAAAAGTTTCTTAACATTTAGAATATACGTGTAAACCCTGTATAATTGTTCTAGGTATTTTATTTTTTTCTTGCATTAATAGGATACCTATTAATGAATAAATTTAGATTTTCAAGGGGAAAAACACACACTTTTATTTTAATTCACTTAATCTAAAAGGCTTTATAAAGAAAATAATTTCAGAATGCTATAACACTAAATTCAAATTTTTATTAACTCCTTATTAAATTTTAGAGAAACCAGTTCTAGAGTAGTTGATCCTTACTATATTGGGCTGTGTATTAAATGCAATTTGTAGGTCTATATGATACTTTAAAATCGTAATTCCGGATAGTTTATGTCCATACCTAACTATATTTAATTTTCCACGGACAAATATGCATTGTGAACGTCTGTATGTACGTAATATTTTGTAGATAACAACACAAAGTATCAAACTTTGTGATTGCACCTTAAAAGTTATCGGACTTCTAACGGTTTATAATTTCTTCCAACCGTTCATCCTTTTGTGTGAATGACAAACGCTGCAGTATGCTTGGGATCTGCCGGGGGCTGCTGTTTAGAACCGCTTAACAACTATACAAATGTTTAATTATTTTAAAAATGTAATCTATTTTAAGGGATAACAAAGGAGATTAGTAGGGATAATTTACAGATTTGCTTAGATTCTAAACACTTTTGGACCAAAGTTTTCGCTTCATTCCGAGTCGATTTTGCAAAAACAATCTTTTAAGAAGCAGGATGGACTTTACAAAATTGCCTGTTTTAAAGCCAAACAAGACGGTCTCTAAACAAAAAAAAAATTGCAAAGGAAATTACTTTTACAGGAGAGTACAAATGCATTGCCAGAGCAAGACAAAAATCACCTAGACTGCGGGAGAGAAGAAGACAAAAACGCCAAAACTGTATGTATTTCTTTATTAAGAAGATAGGAAAGGCCACAGTATTGGCATAACAGAAATGGTCACAGTATTGACCAGGCAGAAATGGTTTACGAATGCCAGGCATTAATATAAAACCCTGTTTTACCAATATAAGCTTTTTTTGAATATTTAAGATTGAAAGTATTAAATATTTAAAAATTACAAAGTGAATACGCAGTACTTTTCCAGGAGAGTACCAACGCATTGCCAGAGCAAGACAAATATCACCCAGACTACGGGAGAGAAGAAGACAAGAACGCCAAAATCGTATGTATTACTTTATTAAGAAGATAGGACAGGCCACAGTATTGGCATAACAGAAATGGTCACTGTATTGACCAGACAGAAAGGGTTCACGAATGCCAGGCATTAATATAAAACTTTGTTTTATTATTATAAGCTTTTTCGATTATTTAAGGATGAAATTATTAAATAATTAAAAATTGCAAAGTGAATACGCAGTACTTTTTCAGGAAAGTACCAACGCATTGCCAGAGTAATGCAATAAATGCTAAAATCATCTAAACTGCGGGAGAGAAGAGACAACAACACTAAAATTGTATGATTTAGTTCGTTAAGAAGATAGGAAATGTCACAGTATTGACATAATAAAAATGGCCACAGTGTTGGCCAGACAGGAAGGGCTTACGAATGCCCGGTATTAATTTAAAAAAGCCCGTTTTACCACTACCACTAAACAATTTTGCTACCTAATATTTTACTATTACATGTTCAAAGTTTTTTTACCCCACTTTATCATCAAAAAAGTTTTAAACACAATATGAAGAATTTCCTAAATATTTAACTAATAAATTGAATTTAAATAACAAAATTTATTAGGATTATCTAATAAACTTTCCAGTGACAGCTATTTTGAATTAAATTAACCTTAAAATTGGACTATCAATTTAAAAAAAATATTCATGTAGACACAAATATATAGGTTTAGGTGCTAAATGGAATCAGCACGTTACATTAAAATATTTTATATACTTTAATGCTACAAATATTAGGTGTACATTAATTTAATCAAATTTAAAATCTAATATTTTATGTCATTCCATCTTAAAGAAGCAGGACCTAAATTATTTTAAACACTACGAATTGTTTTGTTTCAAATATCATTGTCAACACATAGAGAAACGGAATAGGAAAATTAGAGATTAAGCGGTAAGCCGGAGGCCTGACATAAAGGCGTATGAGGCGGCCTACTTGTTTAATCTTAAGGCAATCCTTCAGTATAAAATGCATACAAAATTGAAGTCAGCACAGCATAAATGCTGTGAATATACTAAAAACCAAGCAGCTAACAGCTATTTTAATACATGTTTAACGTATTTATTTCCTAATAGTTCAAAAAACCAACTAATTAAAAAAGTTTCTAAAAAAAACCAGTGCCTGGTTAAAACCATGTGTTTATTAAAGTGCTTGTAACTTTTTACTTAATTACATACTGCAGTTTCATGAGGTCATTTATATTTGATATTGAGCTTAAGTTGAGATTAGCACGATTATTTTTACGTGTATTACTGAAAAATACGCTACATTTCAATGATTAACAAACTTTTTAAAACAACAACAACTTTAGCTCGATTTTTACTTATAATAAACAATCCAAAAAGAGTCATCAATTAAAAATTATGATTTAGGGATAGAGTTGATTATGGATTTAATATATTTCATGCTAATTATTTAAACAGTTGCTTATTTTTTAGTAACATACACATTTATTTATACTTCTAAAACGTAACCATATTTTCTATAAATTTACTTTAAGGCACATTATTTTTAAAGCAAGTGCTTTTCTGTGTATGTCTTCGCATCTGTATGCACCGAGTCGAGTTATGCCCGAGTTATACCGTTAGCAAGCAGCTCTGTTGAGTTCGCCAGCCTACCGCAACTAAGACAGTGCTAACTAAAGGGATAAGAAAGAAAGAGATAAAAGCTAGCAGAGAATTGCACGCGTTTTAAATGGCCTATGACACTCGAACTATGCCCTATGACATTCGGCGTATGTCCACTGGCATTTGGCTTATGTCCACTGGCATTTGTTTAATGTCCTATATCCTTCGACCTATGACCTATATCTTTGGTGAGTGTGCTTATTACCCTGTCTAAAGGGCTTGACAACGTTTGATTGGCTCTAAACGTCTCCCAGCTAATCTATTCTGTAAAAAATGTCTTTTAAAAAATACATATTTAAACCGTAACTTCTATAAGTGTACTAAATAGCAAAACTAGTTTATGGTTTAAACTCCGTTAAGTGATTAAAAATATGTGTTCTAGGCTAAAAACTTGAAATATTGATAAAAAATGATCAATGTTATTGCTTATAGAGTACAACCCCATTAACTTATTTTTAATTAGGGGAGGCTTTGCGTCAAGGTAAAAAATTGTCTTGGATCCAAATGTGGATCATTATTCACGCAGTGCCCAAGTGCGTACGCATTCTGACGCCTAGTTTAAGAAAAAACTTAAACACCTACATATAGATATGTATTGTTAAAAAATTAAAACGACCAGTAAGGTCAGGTTAGTTTCAAGGGAAACACCTACGGCTTCTAAGGCAAGTAGTAAATGATAAATAGATTTTTTAGTACATAAGTTTTAAACTGGTCATGAACTAAGCTGATGAAATAAAAATGTGTCAGGTATATGTCTTTTTGTGCCTATTCGCGCACAGGTGGTATCTAAATAATCAACTTAATAGAGTGTATGTATAAGGAGTGTTGCGGAGCATATTCGAAAAATGATACTACATGCAAAAATTATGAACAGAGAGAAAAATAGAGACCGATTCTGAGTCTATTTAATTTATGAAACACTTGCTTTTATTACTAAATCTCTAAAACAAAATACAAATTTCTATTTGGTTTTTGAAATCTTAATACTTAATATTAATATTAGCTTCTGGTGATTCCCCAAGATTCGGCTTATCTGAATTTGACATGGGCACGTGTGGATGGATTAATATATAACTTACAATACTATGAACAATTAGTACTATTTGTAATCGCTAAAAAAGAAACATAAGAAGAAGCAATGGTAAAACATTATTAAAATTAAATATTGATTTTGACTAAAACGAGTACATAATATGTAATATTGAAGAAAAATAAAAATGTGAATTAAATGTAGTTATTTTAATGAAAAGTGGGAACTTGTGTGTACACAAAGGTGAAATGGCGGCACATGCTGTCTGTCCTGTAAGAATTGGGTTAACCTAGGTATAAAAATGACCCATTACGTTAGTCGCGCACTTACCTACTTGGGATAAATACTAGTAGAAAATGTACGCATAACTTGATTTCTTTAAGCTCACAAGCACATACGGATACAATTTTTATGTGTGATTAGAACCAGAAAATATAGAATATAAGTAGTTAGAAGTCTGCGATTCGAAGAAAAATATGTACAGTCCTACAGGTCGCTGTAAACACCCGCAAGGGTTATAACATGAGATAATTTAAATAAATAGGCTTTGTGATAGTTTTCTGTTATACCTATGTACAAAAACTCAACAAATAAAAAATATAAGTACATGCAATCTATAAAAATGTAATACATAGATATTTAATATTTAATCTTAGTAATTCTTTTTATAATCACTTGTGATCAAAACTCTAAAAACTTTATGTTAAATATTACATAAAGTAGGTAAAGCCAAGGAAAACATCTGCTTTTCTTAACTTGTTAAAACCTGAAAAAAAAAGGGTAAAATTGCTGGTCTTCACGTGTCTGTTCGCCATTCGGGTTAAGGAAAAACATGTTTGGCAAACTAGGCATAAGGTCTGATTTTATTTTGAATACTTAGTTTTACGATAATAAACATCTATAACTAGAGCGCTTTAAAGCATTTCTTTTTATAGTATGCTTATCTCATTTTGATTTCAGTTTTTAATTCGGTTAACTTCTAGTTCTCTGTCTGTTAGCTATTTGGTTAATTTATTAAATCAAGCTTATTTCTGCCTTTTCCGTCTTTCTTTCACTTTCTTTCCTCTTTGGCTACCCCATGCTTCCTTATTTAGGATTCTTTTCACCACAGGGCTAGTTATAAAATAATTCTTCAGCTGGCATTAATAGAACATTACAAAACAAAAAAAACTAATTTGTAAGAATATTTAATTTAATTTTAATAAAATTAATGTAATTAAATTTAAGGTTGTAATAAATAGCTGCTCAACATTTATATTATATTAAAAAAGGTGACTGAAGAGTTTCAATTTCTGGTTCTAATAATCCGTATTGAAAATACTGAAAGCGGGAAATTATTTAATTATTTATTAAAATGTCCTGTAAATACTTTGACCGGGTTCTAACAAAATAGCTTTTATAAACCATGTAAAAACATTGGCAACACTGTGCCTAAAAAAGGGGCATCACATTTACAATAGCTCCTGCAAGTCGTTTTTCTGTCAGTCTATAGCTAAACGTGCGAGTTAAAGAACGATTCTTCCTCTGCTAGTTTGCGTTTAGTGAATTTTAAACAAAGTGTAGTGTTTATTAAAAAATCTGTTAATCGTTAATTACCATAAGCATTTAAAAACTTGCATTTGTTAACTAAATTGCTAGTTGGAAAAATCCGAAGTCTCTGTAGTGTTATTACATCAAATCGATCTGAAGATGAGTTTTGCAAGTAAATTAGTCCATGAAATAAAATGCCAATTAGAAAGTGTTAATCAAGCTACAAAAATATCAAAAATTTTGAAGGACTGTGCCAACGCTAGTCGAAGAATAAGCATTGCCCTAAAGAAGTCCCGGATGGTTTATGAAAAAGCCCATCTAACTGCCTGTCTTGGAGAAGTGAAAGGCTTTAAGCATCGCTTGAAGTCAAACATAAAGCAAGGAGGTGGTAATGTCATCACCAAGAAAACTGCGAAACACCGTGTACAATGGGAAGATGTAAGGTCGGCCTTTAACAGTAGGGTAAGAAGTGGTGTAATTACAAATTTAAAACACACTGATGCGCAGCAATTTCTGACGGATAGCTTCAGTTTATTTAAACGTAGAATTAAAAATGTTTTAAAAAAATAGAACATGATTAAGGTAAACACTGTCTTAAGTGGAGATTTTCAAATTACAAAGCAAAAGAAATTAATTACGGAAACTAAACATTTTAGTACTGCCAATGCTGTAATTGACAATAATACCAATTTGAAAAACTGGTTTGATAAGAATGTTAAGGATTTGCTTTTAACAAATTTGGAAGAATTTCAGCAAAATCAATCTGGATGGTCTCTTATAAAAATAAACAATCTTATTATCGCTATGAATAAATTTAATATGCTTCGCGCAGGTTATCATCTAAAAATGCCTAAATTTATTTTAAATAAAAAAGCATGTGTAACTGTACAAAATACTGATGATTTGTGCTTTGGCTGGGCGATTATGTCAGCAATGTTTCCTGTTGAAAACCACTCAAATAGAGTCTCATCCTATCCGCATCCTCAACAGGTGTTAAAATTAAAAGGAATAAAGTTTCCAATGACTTTAAACCAAGTTGCTCGCTTTGAAAAGCAAAACAATATATCTATTAATATATATCGCCTGCAAAAACATAATGAAAACAGTTTTAAAGTACTGCCTGCTTATATTACCGGGGAAAAGTACGAAAATCATGTTAATTTGTTATTAGTACAAAATAACTATTATTTAGAGAATGAAGAGATAAAATACCTTTCTGCACCAACTTACCACTTTGTATGGATAAAAAATCTTTCAAGGATCGTGAGTAGACAACTTAGCAAATTCTCAAAAGTTAAATACATTTGCGACAGATGCCTGCATTATTTTTATTCGAAGGATGGACTCGACCAACATATAAAAGACTGCCAAATTATTGGCAGTATCGTGGTTCCGAAATTACCAAATAAAGAGAACAATATTGTAGAATTTAAAAACTTTAAAAATAAACAATTTGCATCCTTCATTATTTATTGCGACATCGAATGCTTACTGATGCCTATGGTAAAACATAGTAGTAAAAGAACTCAAAAATATCAGCAGCATGTGCCTTGTTCAGTGGGGTACTACGTAAAATGTGCTTATGATGATTCCCTTTCATTTTATCGGTCGTACACGGGGCCTGACTGTATGGAATGGTTTAGTAAACAATTACTGGAGTTCGCTGAAAACTTAGAAACTGTATTTCTCTGTGACTTGCCCATGGAACTATTAAGTAAGAAACAAAAACTTAACTTAAATAAAGCTAAAAAATGTCATATTTGTGAACAGAATTTTTCAGTTGGTGACAAGAAAATACGCGACCACTGTCACCTTACTTCAGAGTACCGTGGCCCTGCGCATGAAAGTTGTAATCTAAATTTTCAGGATAGTCATACTGTCCCTGTAGTATTTCACAACCTTAGCTCTTATGATGGACATTTGATAATTGAAAACATCGCCAATTTGGATGGCTCAATAAATTTGCTGCCAGCTAACAAAGAAAAATATATAGCATTTACCAAAAAAATTAACGGCAATTTAATTGAATTTAGATTTATCGATTCTTTTCGCTTTATGGCCAGCAGCTTGGATAAGCTTACTTCATATCTTGAGGAGTATCCGCTGATCAAAAATGAATTTCCTCACTTGTCTGACGAACAATATAAACTTATTTTCAAAAAGGGAATTTTTTGTTATGACTACATGGATAGTTGGAAAAAATTAAAAGAGACGTCTTTGCCTGAAAAACGTCATTTCTTTAACATCCTGGAAAACAAAGAAATTTCGTCAATTGATTATGAGCATGCACTGGATGTATGGGAAAGTTTTGGTTGTGAAACCCTACAAGATTATATGGAATTTTATATGCAAATTGACATAGTCCTCTTAATGCAGGTATTTCAGCAATTTAGGGAAAGTTGTCATAAAACGTATGGTTTGGACCCTGCGAACTATTTTACCCTTCCTGGTTACACATGGGATTGTATGCTATACCATATGCAACAAAAATTAGAGCTTTTGACGGACTATAATATGGTCACTTTTATAGAGCGCGGTATTAGAGGAGGGTTGAGCCAATGTTCAAAAAGATACGTCGAGGCCAACAACAAATACATGGCTAACTATGACTCATACAAAGAAACATCTTTTTGGATGTATTTTGACATTAATAATCAGTATGGATTTAGTATGAGTCAGTTATTGCCTTATGGTAAATTTAGTTGGTTAGAAAGTGACAAAATGACTTATTTTGATGTTTCCAAAATTGAGGACGACTCAAGTGAGGGATACATTCTAGAAGTCGACTTGTTCATTCCGGTTGAATTACACGACTATTTCTCAGACTTACCTTTATGCCCTGAACATCAGTGTCCGCCTGGTGGAGACAAGAACCCAAAAAATAAAAAACTTATGGCTACACTGCATAATAAAAAGGATTATGTAATTCACTATACAAATTTAAAACAAGCTTTGAGACTTAGTATAAAACTTAAAACAATTCATAGAATTTTATGTTTTGAGCAATCCGCATGGCTGAAACCATATATTGACTTAAATACTCGATTAAGACAGAATGCTTAAAATGAATTTGAAAAAAACCTTTTCAAATTAATGAACAACGCCGTGTTTGGAAAAACCATGGAAAATATTAGAAATCACAGTGTTGTCAAATTAATCAAGAAATGGGACGGACGATTTGGAGCTGAAGCTCTGATTTCTCGACCAGAGTTTAAAAGTATAATCATATTTAATGAAAATTTGGTTGTAGTTGAACTTGAAAAAACAGAAATATATTTCAATAAACCGATATATGTGGGAATGTGTATTTTGGACATTGCCAAAACAACTATATATGATTTTCACTATAACTACATGGTACCCGCTTTTGGTAAGGATTGTACTGTTGCATATACAGATACTGACAGTTTAGTTTATAACATCCAAAATCATGACATTTATGATTCAATACGGCGGGACTGCCACAAGTATTTTGACACCTCGGATTATGCTGAAGACAACATACATAACATTCCGAGGCTAAATAAAAAGGTTCTAGGAATGATGAAAGATGAAAACAATGGGGAAATAATGACGCATTTTATTGGCCTTAGAGCTAAAATGTACGCTACAAAAGTAGCGGATACTAAAAGTAAAGCTGCAAGAGTGACTAAGAAAGCCAAGGGTTTAAAGCAAAATGTTGTTAAAACAACATTATCATTTGAGGACTATGTTGACTGCCTAAATACATTTCAAGAAAAAATAGTTACGCAAAATCTTACAAGATCCGAAAAGCACCGCCTATACTCTGTAAAACAGACGAAAATCGGACTGAGTCCCCTGGATAACAAACGGTCTATTTCAAAAGAGTCTTATGAAACGTTGCCGTGGGGGCACTATAGTATTAAGTGAAAATATAGTTTTAATTTAAGCTTAGTAATGTGTTGTTTGCTTACATAGTGTTTGTTTATGTATCTTATCTTGTTTTGTCTAAGAATAAAAATGATATTTATATATTATTATATAAAATATGTAGTGATATCATATGCGTAGGGTAACACCTAGTATTTTAATGTAAACATTAATATATACACTTCCATAGTAATAGTCATATTATCCATAATGGTATTATAATTATTATAATATAACTGCTAAAATATAATTATTCGATCATGCGTGTAGGTATAGCTATAGCAACTAAAATTAGTAATAATGATTTACTGTAGTGATATTGCATACTTTTTACAATAAATAAATCATAAGTAATCTTGTGCTATTATTATTTACCTTGGTTTAGTAGTGCCTAAAATTGAAAAACAGAAATAATATAAAACTCATAAAGAGTAATAAAATATTTTCTGAAAAACAAAACTATTTATTGGGTGTTAAAATTGCATGACTAAACCATAGTCATCAAAGTATTATGATCAGATTTAACTAGTCCACTGTTTCAGTTAAATACATTTCTGTAACAAGCATAAGATGTCAGAGCAGCTTAATAATTATTGTACATATTGTGAAAATTCACGGGCTCCTTGAGAATTTAAAAACCTTTAAAGTGTTAGACTGGACAGTAAAAGATAACTCATATAAAAATTACTGTCTCTAGCTGAATATTCTGTGACATATTCAAAAAATGACCACCTTTTCGTCTTATGGAGATTTACATGGAAAACGTGGTCCAAAACCTATATATATTAACTACTGGTGGGGGTAGATTTCAAAAATTAGAATTTACTTGAAAATATGGCGTGTGTGATATCAAACGAAAGGTAATTGAGTCCGGAGTTAAACAAAATACATTTTAGTTTTTGTTTTTTTAAGGGTGGGGTAGATTTCAAAAATTTGAGTTTTGGTCAAAACATGGCTTGTGTGGTAACAAAGGAAAGGTAATTTAGTCTGGAGTTGAATAAAATATATTTCAGTTTTTAGTTATATTAGCTCACACGTACAATATAACTATAGTACCTATTGTCAGCTTAGGGGCCCATATATTGGCAGAGTATTTCCTTAATTAGCCTTTTACACAAAAAGTACTGACTTTTTTAGAAAGTATGTGGAAAGGAATATTAAACCCCATTGAAAGACCTATCAAACGAGATATCTCCGAGCAACGTAAGTACCGCCCTTGCAAAGATACGCAACCTTAAGCATCCACAATATGCTAATTTCTAGCACGTCTAATTTAAAATAAATTTTTAAGTTCAACCAATTTTTTTTTAAGTCTTTTTGAAAAAAGTGTTGTTTACTTTTTTGTAGAAAATAAAAGTTCCATTTAAACCATATAATATTCGGCGCGGTATGTATTGTGGGTCAAGCTCCAGTGGCGTCCGCAAACTAGGAATCTTCTTAAAAAAGCATTTTTATTAAATGTTTTTTGCAATTTTCGTAAAAACTAAGCATTTTAGAAGCAAACATTATTACAAATATTGTCAAGAGAATAAAATTTTCTTTCCAACGATGTATAATATAGTAGGGTTGAACTTACAGCAAATGATACAGTGACTTTCTTAAATGGAGGTTATTTACAGAAATCTTCAAAAACCTAGTTTAATTATAAGTTTTTAGTTAACAAATTAACTTTACTCAATTAAGTTGAACAGTGTTGAAAAGAAAATCTTATTGCCTATTACCTAGCATAAACTGTTTTTACACAAAGTACTTTATTTTAGAGAAAATTGATTGAGAACTTATGAATAAAACAGATTTTTAACGATTTCTGTAAATCACCCCTATTTATGGACGGCACGGTAGCGTTAGGAGTAAACTAAACTCTAGAAAGTTGTACACCGTTGGAAAGGAAATATTATTCTCTTAAAAATCTGTGATTTAAGTTTTTCATAAAGACCTTGGGTTTAAAAAATTTGAAAAAACCTATAATAAAAAATATTTTTTCGTAATTTTTAAAAGGCACTTTCTTGTACAAAAGCCACTGAAATGTTAACTGTAATGATGACATAAAGTTGTTATACATTATTTAAAAGAACATTTTATTGTCCATAAGATAGCATGAATTACTTTTTTTCTCAAGAAGCTTTATTTTTTTAAAATTCAGAAAAACTGTCATTAAAATAGATTTTTGTTGATTTCTATAATAACCCCCATTTAACGTCACTGTGCCTTTAGTAATAAATTTAATCCTACTACATCATACACTGTTGAAAAGGAAATTTAGTTTTCATAATAAGTTATTTTAAAAGTAATTTCCTAAGCATAGTTTTTGCAAAAATTGTAAAAAATAAATAAAAAAAAAGTTTTTTTTTTGTGATTTTTGAAACTAATCCCAGTTAAGGGACAGCATTTAATTGTTAGCCATAATCTTTAGCAAATTAATCATCGTAAATTTAGAGTAACAATAATAAAAAGAGAAGAAGTCAACCGCGGCCCCGTGTAAATTTTCCCTATTCGTGGCGGTCATCCCTGAAAACTTTGAAGAATCCCCGGCGATGGCAACATAGCTGCGTTACTGGAATCATCTTGAAAAAACCACACTGCGCTGAATTTTCACAATATTTTTAGAAACATAGCACTTCTTGTTTATTTTTACGTCCAAGTTCTTTTTTACAAAAATAAATCTCAGCACACAGAAAAAAAAATATACCGAGTCCACCGGCCAAGATAACACTGCATTTAATACAAACACATGTTACTGTCAGTGTCGACCTTAGAGCTTAGGAATATCTGGGCTAACCGTTCACGACTTGAGGACCCACCTAATTAAACTTGTTGCCATTATATAAGTGAAAAAATAATCTTTTGTTTGAAACTCGTAGACAATGATTGAGTGGAAATAAAACTTTGGACTTCCATTGTCTTTATCTGAGGGCACGACAGTGCCTCACCAAGTTCGCGCTGCCGTACCATCTTTTCTTGAAACATTTCAGCTCATATTTGAGCTATCTAAAACTATACTTCGGAAAGAGTTACGAATCTCATATTTTGCACAGTCGTAGACCTTCATAGAGTTAACAACCCCTCCAAGTTTCATGGACTTCTATAAAGTAGTAAAGTAGTTACGAAATTTCAAAAAACGTCGAAATTGCCACTCACTCACTCATGTATAGATCATCAAAATTCTACTGTACTTCCAGACATGCTACAGAGCTAAAATTTGGCAGACTGATAGAAATTATGACCAAACCCCTGGAAAATATCAAAAGGCCCCAAAATTCTAATTTACTCCCCTCCCCTATACATGTAAAATTATTTAAAAGTAACATTACCCACTTCTAGAAATGCTAGAGAGCTGAGCTTTGGCAGCCTGATAGGAACCATGATAAAACTATAGGAAAAAACACCCCAAAATTCTAATTTACTTCCCTCCCATATAAATGCAACGTTATGTAAAAGTAACACTGCCCACTTCCAGAAGCACTAGAGAGCTGAGCTTTTTAAGACTGAAAGACACTATGATAAAACTTTAGGAAAAAATTTTAAAACACCAATATTTTAATTTACTTCCCTCTCCTATAAATGTAAATTTATATAAAAGTAACATTGCCCACTTCTAAAAACGCTAGAGAGCTGAGCTTTGGAAGGCTGATAAAAACTATGATAAAACCATGGGAAAAAGTTTTAAAACCCCAAAAATTTTCATTTACTCTCCTCCCCTATAAATGTCAAGTTATGTAAAAGTAACATTACCCACTTCCAAAAACGCTAGAGAGCTGAGCATTGGAAGACTGATAGGAACTATGATAAAACTATAGGAAAAAATTTAAAAACTCAAAAATTTTAATTTACTTCCCTCCCCTATACATGTACAGTTATGCAAAAGTAACATTGTCCACTTTCAGAAACGCTAGAAAGCTGAGCTTTGGAAGGCTGATAGCAGCTATGATAAAACCATGGGAAAAAATCAAAAGACCTCAAAATTTTATGTAAGGCATTGCAAAAGTTTTGATCAATATTCCGCAAATTTTACTATTTTAAAAATTAAATATTATCTAATTCCTTTAAAAAAGAAGTGAAATCATAACAAAAACATTTCATGTAAAAATAACCAAGTACGCGGCATTCCGTAAAAAGAATTGAGACAAAAGTAAAGTCAAGTTCTCCAATACAAATTTCAAAATGAAAGTAAGAAACTAGTTTGGAAATGTTTTTCTAAACTTGGCTATCACAGCTGTAAATGACTCAGGCACAGTGCTAAATTGAACACAAAGAAGTTTGGCTGTAATAGCAAAGTTTAGAAAAAGATTTCCACTAGTAAAAATCTTTCATTATGAAATTTGTATTGGAGAACTTGGCCTTACTTTTATCTCAATTCTTTTTACGGAATGACATTTTCGCGTTCTTGGCTCTTTTTACATGTGTTTGTGTTGGTTTATTTTAAACAGGACGTTTCAGTAAGTAAGTATATCTAACCGTTTTCAAGTGTAAACTAAACAATCCAGTCTAAAGGTTGCTACTTATACTACTTGGTGTGCAGTCGGCCCGCCCCCCTTTTACCTTCCCAGCCCGCACAGCAACGGCTAGAGAAGGTATTGTTTTCGACAAAAAATTTTTTTTGAGATAACACCGAAAATGTGTTATTTGGGTGTATTTTGACCTACCCTAGCAATATCGTCGTGATGTCTGTCTGTGTTGTGTGTATGTATGTATATCTGTCCGTAACGCGATAGCTCCTAAACCGCTTAACCGATTTAAATGAAATTTTCAGGTAAAATAGTACTCGATACTGCAACGAGCTGATTAGATTTTAGTCAAAATTCGTGAATGCTAATGACAGTTTTTTGACAGTTAAAAAGTTTAAAAAATGCTAACTTTTTAATGGAACGTCGCATCAATATGCGGTTTTCCGAATATAGTAGCGCGCGTTTTTTTTTTAAATTATGTTATAACCGAAAAGTTCGTAGAAGCTTTCATTTCGGAGATATTTACAAAAAACTGTTTTCAAGGTTGATATAACGTGGAGTGTGCTAATGGGCTAGGAAGGTATCGGATCCGTCATGGATCTATTTATTTAATTCCAAGACGCTTGTTTTCCTTAAGGTGTGGTTTCACACACAAAAACTACAAAACTACTAAATACTTAGAGAAAATTAAAACAATCCTATGAAATTTTCGTTTGAATGGTTAATAGTGCTAAAACTACAAAACTACTAAATACTTAGAGAAAATTAAAACAATCCTATGAAATTTTCATTTGAATGGTTAATAGTGCTTCAACAAATAGAATATCCCTATAAAAAAAATGGATAAAAAAGGATTTAAAAAAATGAATCCATTTTCTATCCGCTTTTTGAAATCCTTTTTCTGACCTTTGGGGGATAACAAATTTTTAATTCATTTCAATACAGATCCTGGCATACAAAATAAATCCATTTTGAAACATTCTATCCTTTTGTATACACTTTTTGGCATTCAAAGTAAATCCATTTCAATACACTTTTTGGCATTCAAAAGGAATCCATTTCTATGTCATTAAGGGGATTTATTTTTAATCCCCTTTAATCCATAAAATCTTTAACCTTTTGAATCCCCTTTTAAGAATAGAGAATGAATACATTTTAATACCTTCGAGATCTACATTTTCAATCCTTTCTATCCAAAAAAAGGATTTCAAAAAGCGTATGAAATTAGCATTAAAAAGTATATAAACATTTAATCCATTTCAATACACATTTCTATGTCATTAAGGGGTTTTATGTTTAATCTCCTTTAATCCATAAAATCTTTATCCTTTTGAATCCACTTTCATGTATACAGAATGTATACATTTGATCCATTTCAATACACTTTGTGGCGTTCAAAAGGAATCCCTTTCTATCTCATTAAGGGTTTTTATTTTTAATCCCCTCCAATCCATAAATGTTTTTACTTATCCTTTTAAATCCCCTTTTAAGTAAGCAGAATTTAAACATTTTAATACCTACTAGATCTACATTTTCAAGCCATTCTTATCTAAAAAAAGGATTTAAAAAGGCGTATTAAATTGGCATTAAAAAGTATACAAACATTTCATCCATTTCAATACACTTTGTGACATTCAAAATGAATCCATTTCATTATTATTGGGTTGTTATTTTAAATTCTCTTTAATCCATAAACTATTTATCGTTTTAAGTCCCCTTTTAAGTATACAGAATTAATACATTTTAATACCTCCAAACTTCACATTTTCAATTCTTTCTTATCCGAAAAAAGGATTTGAAAAGGCGTATATATATATTTCAATACACTTTTTGGCATTCAAAAGGAATCCATTTCTATGCCATTAAGGGGATTTATTTTTAATCCCCTTTAATCCATAAAATCTTTATCCTTTTGAATCCCCTTTCATGTATACAGAATGAATACATTTCATCCATTTCAATACACTCTCTGGCATTCAAAAGGAATCCTTTTCTATCCCATTAAGGGTTGTTATTTTGAATTCTCTTCAATCCATAAACTATTTATCCTTTTAAGTCCCCTTTTAAGTATACAGAATTTTTTAATACCTCCGAAATTCACATTTTCAATTCTTTCTTATCCGAAAAAAGGATTTGAAAAGGCGTATTAAGTTGTCATTAAAAAGTATATAAACATTCCATCCATTTCAATACACTTTGTGTCATTCAAAAAGAATCCATTTCTATAGCATTAAGGGTTTTTTTAATCCCCTTTAATCCATAAAATAATTATCCTTTTGAATCCTCTTCCAAGTATACAGAATAAATACATTTTAATACCTCTGAAATTTACATTTTCAATCCTGTCTTATCCAAAAAAAGGAATCCATTTCTATGTCATTAGGGGGTTTTATTTTTAATCCCCTTTAATCCATAAAATCTTTAACCTTTTGAATCCCCTTTCAAGAATACCGAATGAATACATTTTAATACCTTCGAGATCTACATTTTTAATCCTCTCTTATCCAAAAAAAGGATTTCAAAAAGCGTATGCAATTAGCATTAAAAAGTATATAAACATTCCATCCATTTCAATACAGTTTGTGGCAATCAAAAAAAAAAAAAATAATAAAATTACTTATCCTTTTAAATCCCCTTTTAAGTATGCAGAATGAATACATTTTAATACCTCCTAGATCTATATTTTGAATCTTTTCTTATCCAAAAAAGGATTTGAAAAGGCATAATAAATTGGCATTAAAAAGTATCCAAACATTTCATCCATTTCAATACACTTTGTGACATTCAAAAGGAATCAATTTCTACCCCATTAAGGGTTTTTATTTTGAATTCTCTCCAATCCATAAACTATTTATCATTTTAAGTCCCTTTTTAAGTATACAGAATTAATGGGCAGTTCTTCAGAAAACCTGTGAAATGAGCTTCCCTTTTTTTTGAAAAATATAATATTAAAAAATAAGCTTTTTATTGTCTGTTAAAAAGAAAATGCTTTAATATTTTGCATAGAGTATGTTTCCCAGAAAAAAAATGTATATTTTTGGAGAAAAAGTAAAAATAAGAAAAAGTGATTCATCAAAGCTGAGGTTATGTTAACAAAGCTGATAAATTACTTAGAAAATATATGTAGTGAACAAATTTTACATAAAAAAGTCATAACAAAACAAAAAAAACTACTTTTTATCAAAAAACACAGCAAAAATAGAAGAATTTTTTAAAAAAGTATATTAACGAAACTGAGGTCAAGTTAACAAAGCTGATAAATTACTTAGAAAATATATATTGCAAAGCCTATTGTATTTAAATTTCTCATAACTAAATTAAAAAAACTACTACTACCAAATAAACAAAAATAATTATAATGAACAAAAAACCTAAAACCTATTATTTTCAAATTTTTAATCTCTTCTTAAACCACTTAAATCTTAAATGAGCAACAATATAAAAAGTTAATCTACAGATAATGGTTTGATGCTTTCGTTGGGAACTTGTTAAAACTATTTGGTTTTCACTCTCTCCAACGTCGATCACATGGATACGAATGATCCCCGTCTGGAACACGTTCTGACAATCAGGAACAAGTAATCCATGCCAATCCACGTCCGGTTTCGGCCTTTTGGGCCATCCTCAGGTGAATGTAGGCGATAGCTCCGTGTAGAGCATAAGTTGTGTGAAACCAACAGAAACAACTACTCAGAGGGAAAATACTCCTACCCGTATTAAATTATACTGATGGTTTGATGCTTTTGTTGGGAACTTGTTAAAACTGTTTGGTTTTCACTCTCTCCAACGTCGATCACAAGGATACGAATGATCCCCGTCTAGAACACGTTCTGATAAGGAACAAGTGTTCCATGATCCCCATCATACATTCTCTGGATTTTGCTTTTTTTTCATCTGCACCTTTTTTTGTGTCTTTCTTTTTTTTGCCATTTTTCTAGAAATCAAAAAATTAATGTTTATAAAAAAGTTTATATGTCAAAAAAATGTACCTATTTTTTAAGCTTTTATAAAATTCACTAAAAAGTTAAAAATTAATTTGTTGGTATTCCGATATCATAATAATAAAAGCGATGACCGCCTTGTAATACAGTCGAACCTCTCTAACTCGAACCTCTATAACTCGAACCTTTTAAGTGGTTCTGCACCTCAGACTAACAAATTTATTAATCTAAGTTCTGCACGTTTTATATGAATTTTAACCTCTTTAACTCGAATTTCTATAAGTCGAACTCTCCATAACTCGAACTGATTTGGTTGTCCCTTGAATTTCGAGTTATAGAGGTTCGACTGTAATTTTGACCATGATTTTTTGATAAGATATGTTATTACATTTATTATTGTTTGAAAAAATGTTAATTCACTATAACTAGCAAAGAAATGCAATGTTAAGTAAACCCAACCCAACCTGACCCAAGCTACCGTTAATTGACTTTTTGTGTTAACGAAAAGGGCCGAAACGTTTCAACTGTCGTTTCTGCCTAATAATTGACCCCAATAATTCGAAAATACTTTTTATTTTTTTGCTACCTAAGCTTTTTCAGTAAATTATACTATAATATTCAACTTTGTTAACACATCCTCAGCTTTGTTACCACCAGTATTAACAAAGCTGATATTAACGGAGCTGAGGAATCTATTCATATTTCCCGCCTAACTCCTTGAAAACAAAATGTTGGGATCTGTTTTTTGCCCTGTTTTTTATTACGTTTTGCGCATTATTAAGTCACATTTAGATTATTTAAGACATTTTTTGTATTGTCAGGAACTTGACAACAAAGTTAAGAAAGTGTGCTTGTCACTTACCTGTTTTGTCACTTCAAAATTAAAAAAAAAAACACCAACACTTCACAGCATCCACCTGCTTCTTGACAGCGAAGAATGTGACTAAAGTAAACGGAACAATGCAATGGCGGCTGCTTGTGTTGCCATATATGGATTTTAGTGCGATTTAAAAATTGGTAACAAAGCTGATGCAAAGAGGGTGTGACAACAATATTATTTTTAAAAAATCAGAGTGTCTTTTGTTGAATATTATTATTTTGGCTCAAAATAGTTTTTTTTTTTGAGTTGATCTTGTTAGAACTTAACTATATTAATGTAAATCATTAACCATAACTTTAAAAAATAAGTCGGAATGTGCTCACCTTGGGGTTGTGACATTAACAAAGCCTGAGACTTCAGCTACTGTTAATACAGCAAAAATCCTTAATAATTAAAATATTTTTTTCTTTTTTTGGTGAGGTAGCAAATTAGATTGCATTTTATCCTATTTTAAATTAAAAAGTAGGTTTCTGCTTCAAAAAATGAGATTTACCCCTGTGACACTGTTTCTCAGGTTTTCTGAAGAACTGCCCTAATACATTTTAATACCTCCCAAATTCACATTTTCAATTCTTTCTTATCCAAAAAAGGATTTGAAAAGGTGTATTAAATTGTCATTAAAAAGTATACGAACATTTCATCAATTTCAATACACTTTGTGTCATTCAAAAAGAATCCATTTCTATAACATTAAGGGTTTTTTTAATACCCTCCAATCCATTAAATAATTATCCTTTTGAATCCCCTTTCAAGTATACAGAATAAATACATTTTAATACCTCCAAAATTTACATTTTTCCCATTCTTAAAACTGAATAATTTTTGAAACTCAATCTCTTGTTGTTTTTGTACAATTTACGTCTTTGTTAACATTACGGCTTATGAGAAATCAGTTTGTTTGTCCTACGGAAGATATCTTAGATTGGATGATATGTTTTGCTAGACAGCCCTATAAGTACCTAGTTAAACAAACAAAAAAAAATAATAACACCAACCAAATACCTAACCTAGAAAAATGTTTCTATTTATAGATTGGCAATAACTCCAAAAAACTTTTGTTCTTATTCCTTCTATCCTACTCATGTATACAATTTATACAGGGGGTACCATAATTAGCAGAACACCTCAATATATTAGAAACTAGCAGTTTTCAAAAAACTGTTAAACAGGAGATTTTTACGGTTAATTCTTAACTGAAAAATTTCTCTGGATTAAGTTCAAAGCTTCTCTCAAAACTCTCCTTTTAAACATTTTTCTAACTGCCAGTTTCCTATTTATATATAAGTATACATATTATATAGTTTCTTATTTATGTTCTGCTATTTATGGTGCAAAAAAATAATAAAGAAGAGGACAGATTCAAATTAACCAACCTTTAATTCATAATTTCTATTCACTTAGCTGAAAAACATCCTTAGCAAAATGGCACCATAAATACTATCCTTGATTTAAGATCCATATAAACACTATCCTTAAAGCTGAGTCACAATAGACCCGATAGTAGTCACAGTAGAAGGGCTCCAAGGCCCACTCACATATGAATCATGAATCATGCTTGAACCTCTACCAAATGGAAAAAATGGTCTCATATAACGCGTACTGTGAGAGGAAGTTCACTTGAATGTCCCTATTAAAACAAAACTTATGACTTGACTTGTTCTAAGCTAATGTTTTAAGCAATAATCACCTACCAAAAGTCTCTAGCTCACTGAGAAGTATAAAAAGTTAGGTAAAGATTCAAGTTAAAAGAAAACTTTTTGATATATTTTTTCTCAAAATTTATTAAATAAAAAAAAATGCTTTTATATAAAACACTCCAGAACTAAAATAATATTTGTATTTGTCAACTAATTTATGGTAAAATTGACTGCTAAGAACCTTTCTGATTTCTCTTATACATCTAGTTTATAAATAGGCACTTAACTACCCTCCTTTCTAAGTAGGGGCCTTACAGAACACACGGATTCGAAATTAAATTTAAAACAACGTACCTGGCCAAACCGATCTGGCAATCCAAAAAACACAAGCAAAGACCAAATTGAAAACTCAAGAAGAGGAAAAACCTTAGAGTAATAATGGAAAAACTGAAAAACATTCAATTTCATTGATTTTAGCACGCAAATATTGACATAACCACAGATTAGGTAAATAAGGACGTAGTCACCCAACCAATATGAATAACACCACCATGTCTATGGTGTATTCGAAGAGGAGCCGCTCAAAAATTAATAAAATAAAATTTGAAAAAATGACACTATTTTTAAAGGATTCCGAATGGCTCCCCCCGATGCGAAGATTTTTTTTGGTATTTTCCACATATTTCATTAATAAAAACATAAAATACGGTAGTGGCGTATATAGAAAAACAACACAGTTTTGGGGGCTCTGGTACAAAATAGCGCAGGACAAAATAGCGTGGACAAAATGGCGCAGGACAAAATAGCGCAGGACAAAATAGCGCAGGACAAAATAGCGCAGGACAAAATAGCGCAGGACAAAATAGCGAGTCGATTTGCCCTGTCCAGCCGAAGTGGACCAGGGGCCGAGGATAGGTTAGGTTAGTATCCCAACCTGACACGGTTAGGTTTTTTACAAAAAAAAAACTTGCCTGAACAGATCAGGTAAGTTTTTTTTTGTAAATAAGCCTAACCGAGTCAGGTTGGGACACTAACCTAACCTATCCTCGGCCCATGGTCCACTTCGGCTGGGGCAGTTTGAGTGATAAGGTTAGGCCTTTACTGTTTATTAAACTAACCAAGTAAGGTTAGGTTATTTTTTTAGTATCTCCGAGGATAGGTTAGGTTAGTATCCCAACCTAACCGGGTCAGTTTGGGATACTAACCTAACCTATCCTCGGCCCCTGATCCACTTCGGCTTGTGCAGTTTGAGTGATAAGGTTAGGCCTTCACTGTATATTAAACTAACCAAGTAAGGTTAGGTTATTTTTTTAGTATCTTTTTGAGATCTGCGCTATTTTGTCCTGCGCTATTTTGTCCCGGGCTACTTTGTCCCGCGCTATTTTGTCCTGCGCTATTTTGTCCTGTGCTATTTTGTCCTGCGCTATTTTGTCCCGCGCTATTTTGTCCTCGCTATTTTGTCCTGCGCTATTTTGTACCAGAGCCATTTTGGGGGGGGGGGGCGAGACCCCATGAGGCCGTAGTTTATGCCATTTTATGTTTGTATTCATGAAATATGTGGAAAATATCTAAAAAATCTTAGCTACGGGGGGGCCCGGACCCCCCCCCTCATATACGCCCAAAACTGTCTCGGGCCCACCCCGAAGCTTTTTTCTATATACGCCACTGATTATGACCAAATTAGGAACCCTGGAACGCCACAGTCAGAAAGATCGGTTATAAATTTCTTAAACAGTTTGACACGCAATCACATAGTTGATTGAAAAAGTTATTCAATCAAAATTTGTAAAAATGATCTCGGCTGTGACGTCATAATTTTTTAGAAAAAATCGCCCAGCTATAAGAATTTAAGCAATTTTCAACAGGTATTTAATTATCATTTAAATTTAGAATTTTTAGAATATTCTTTACACAAGGTACCTATACTTAAAATTACCAATTCTCTAAAAAGCAATATTTTTGTACAGTTTTATTATTCAAAAATATTTAAAGAATATTGTAGTGTTTTTTGTAGAATGTATTCATGCCATGAATATTATTAAAATATATGTGTATTTTCTAGTGCATTCCGGAATATTCTTAGCATGTTAATCTCAGAATATTCTTGGCACGTTCATAACTGGTATATACTATGGATGAACTAAAGTGAAACATTCTCACATGGTATATGCCAAGAATATGGTATGCTGATTCCTAAAAGAAGATCCTTTACAGTATATTCATCGCATATACTTGGGATGTGAATCTTCTTTTCAAAATATGCTAAGCATATCACTAAAAGAATATTCTTTAAAGTACCTAAAAAGCATATACAAAGCATTTGAATGTTCTTTCAATGCTATGTGGGAAATAATGAATTCATAAAAATTCATTTAAATGGATTGTTTTATAGCGTATTAGTATGTATTCAAATGTATTAAAAATGAATCATTTTATGTTTATTCGGTTGTATTGAGATGAAGGAAGGAATTAAAAAGTATTCATTGGTATAAATAATGATTACATAAAAAGGTGTTTAATTGTTTTGCTTTAAAGGGTATAAATATGTATTCAAATACATAGAAAATGAATACTTGAAAAGTGCATTTAATTGTATTGATAAAGGAAGGTATTGAAAAGTATTCAACGGGATAAATAATGAATTCATAAAAAGTGATTTAAATGGATTGTTCTATAGCGTATTAGTATGTATTCAAATGTATTAGAAATGAATCCTTCTATGTTTATTCGGTTGCATTGAGAAAGGAAGGAATTAAAAAATATTCATTGGTATAAATAATGATTACATAAAAAGGTATTTAATTAGATTGCTTTAAAGAGTATAAATATGTATTCAAATATATAGAAAATGAATACTTGAAAAGTTCATTCAATTGTATTAATAAGGGAAGGTATTAAAAAGTATTCAACGGTATAAATAATTAATTCATAAAAAGTAATTTAAATGGATTGTTTTATAGCGTATTAGTATGTATTCAGATGTTTTATGTTTATTCGGTTGTATTGAGAAAGGAAGGAATTAAAATGTATTCATTGGTATAAATAATGATTACATAAAAAGGTATTTAATTGGATTGCTTTAAAGATTATAAATATGTATTCAAAAATATAAAAAATGAATACTTGAAAAGTTCATTCAATTGTATTGAAAAGGAAGGTATTGAAAAGTATTCAACGGGATAAATAATGAATTCATAAAAAGTCATTTAAATGGATTGTTTTATAGCGTATTAGTATGTATTCAGATGTATTAAAAATGAATCCTTTTATGTTTATTCGGTTGTATTAAGAAAGGAAGGAATTAAAATGTATTCATTGGTATAAATAATGATTACATAAAAAGGTATTTAATTGGATTGCTTTAAAGAGTATAAATATGTATTCAAATATATAGAAAATGAATACTTGAAAAGTTCATTCAATTGTATTGATAAAGGAAGGTATTGAAAAGTATTCAACGGGATAAATAATGAATTCATAAAAAGTCATTTAAATGGATTGTTTTGTAGCGTATTAGTATGTATTCAAATGTATTAGAAATGATTCCTTCTATGTTTATTCGGATGCATTGCGAAAGGAAAAAATTAAAAAGTATCCATTGGTATAAATAATGATTACATAAAAAGGTATTTAATTGGATTGCTTTAAAGAGTATAAATATGTATTCAAATATATAGAAAATGAATATTTGAAAAGTTCATTCAATTGTATTAATAAGGGAAGGTATTAAAAAGTATTCAACGGTATAAATAATGAATTCATAAAAAGTCATTTAAATGGATTGTTTTATAGCGTATTAGTATGTATTCAGATGTATTAAAAATGAATCCTTTTATGTTTATTCGGTTGTATTGAGAAAGGAAGGAATTAAAATGTATTCATTGGTATAAATAATGATTACATAAAAAGGTATTTAATTGGATTGCTTTAAAGAGTATAAATATGTATTCAAATATATAGAAAATGAATACTTGAAAAGTTCATTCAATTGTATTGATAAAGGAAGGTATTAAAAAGTATTCAACGCGATAAATAATGAATTCATAAAAAGTCATTTAAATGGATTGTTTTATAGCGTACTAGTATGTATTCAGATGTATTAAAAATGAATCCTTTTATGTTTATTCGGTTGTATTGGGAAAGGAAGGAATTAAAATGTATTCATTGGTATAAATAATGATTACATAAAAAGGTATTTAATTGGATTGCTTTAAAGAGTATAAATATGTATTCAAATATATAGAAAATGAATACTTGAAAAGTTCATTCAATTGTATTGATAAAGGAAGGTATTGAAAAGTATTCAACGGGATAAATAATGAATTCATAAAAAGTCATTTAAATGGATTGTTTTATAGCGTATTAGTATGTATTCAGATGTATTAAAAATGAATCATTTTATGTTTATTCGGTTGTATTGAGATGAAGGAAGGAATTAAAAAGTATTCATTGGTATTAATAATGATTACATAAAAAGGTATTTAATTGTTTTGCTTTAAAGGGTATAAATATGTATTCAAATACATAGAAAATGAATACTTGAAAAGTGCATTTAATTGTATTGATAAAGGAGGGTATTGAAAAGTATTCAACGGGATAAATAATGAATTCATAAAAAGTGATTTAAATGGATTGATCTATAGCGTATTAGTATGTATTCAAATGTATTAGAAATGAATCCTTCTATGTTTATTCGGTTGCATTGAGAAAGGAAGGAATTAAAAAGTATTCATTGGTATAAATAATGATTACATAAAAAGGTATTTAATTGGATTGCTTTAAAGAGTATAAATATGTATTCAAATATATAGAAAATGAATACTTGAAAAGTTCATTCAATTGTATTAATAAGGGAAGGTATTAAAAAGTATTCAAAGGTACAAATAATTAATTCATAAAAAGTCATTTAAATGGATTGTTTTATAGCGTATTAGTATGTATTCAGATGTATTAAAAATGAATCCTTTTATGTTTATTCGGTTGTATTGAGAAAGGAAGGAATTAAAATGTATTCATTGGTATAAATAATGATTACATAAAAAGGTATTTAATTGGATTGCTTTAAAAAGTATAAATATGTATTCAAATATATCGAAAATGAATACTTGAAAAGTTCATTCAATTGTATTGATAAAGGAAGGTATTGAAAAGTATTCAACGGGATAAATAATGAATTCATAAAAAGTCATTTAAATGGATTATTCCATAGCGTATTAGTATGTATTCAAATGTATTAAAAATGAATCCTTCTATGTTTATTCGGTTGCATTGAGAAAGGAAGGAATTAAAAAGTATTCATTGGTATACATAATGATTACATAAAAAGGTATTTAATTGGATTGTTTTAAAGAGTATAAATATGTATTCAAATATATAGAAAATGAATACCTGAAAAGTTCATTCAATTGTATTGGTAAAGGAAGGTATTGAAAAGTATTCAACGGTATAAATAATGAATTCATAAAAAGTCATTTAAATGGATTGTTTTATAGCGTATTAGTATGTATTCAGATGTATTAAAAATGAATCCTTTTATGTTTATTCGGTTGTATTGAGAAAGGAAGGAATTAAAACCTATTCATTGGTATAAATAATGATTACATATAAAGGTATGTAATTGGATTGCTTTAAATAGTATAAATATGTATTCAAATATATAGAAAATGAATACTTGAAAAGTTCATTCAATTGTATTGATAAAGGAAGGTATTGAAAAGTATTCAACGGGATAAATAATAAATTCATAAAAAGTCATTTAAATGGATTATTCCATGGCGTATTAGTATGTATTCAAATGTATTAAAAATGAATCCTTCTATGTTGATTCGGTTGCATTGAGAAAGGAAGGAATTAAAAAGTATTCATTGGTATAAATAATGATTACATAAAAAGGTATTTAATTGGATTGTTTTAAAGAGTATAAATATGTATTCAAATATATAGAAAATGAATACCTGAAAAGTTCATTCAATTGTATTGAAAAGTATTCAACGGTATAAATAATGAATTCATAAAAAGTCATTTAAATGAATTGTTTTATAGCGTATTAGTATGTATTCAGATGTATTAAAAATGAATCCTTTTATGTTTATTCGGTTGTATTGAGAAAGGAAGGAATTAAAACGTATTCATTGGTATAAATAATGATTACATATAAAGGTATGTAATTGGATTGCTTTAAGTAGTATAAATATGTATTCAAATATATAGAAAATGAATACTTGAAAAGTTCATTCAATTGTATTGATAAAGGAAGGTATTGAAAAGTATTCAACGGGATAAATAATGAATTCATAAAAAGTCATTTAAATGGATTATTCCATGGCGTATTAGTATGTATTCAAATGTATTAAAAATGAATCCTTCTATGTTTATTCGGTTGCATTGAGAAAGGAAGGAATTAAAAAGTATTCATTGGTATAAATAATGATTACATAAAAAGGTATTTAATTGGATTGCTTTAAAGAGTATAAATATGTATTCAAATATATAGAAAATGAATACTTGAAAAGTTCATTCAATTGTATTGATAAAGGAAGGTATTAAAAAGTACTCAACAGGATAAATAATGAATTCATAAAAAGTCATTTAAATGGATTGTTCTATAGCGTATTAGTATGTATTTAAATGTATTAAAAATGAATCCTTCTATGTTTATTCGGTTGCATTGAGAAAGGAAGGAATTAAAAAGTATTCGTTGGTATAAATAATGATTACATAAAAAGGTATTTAATTGGATTGCTTTAAAGAGTATAAATATGTATTCAAGTATATAGAAAATGAATACTTGAAAAGTTCATTCAATTGTATTGATAAAGGAAGGTATTAAAAAGTATTCAACAGGATAAATAATGAATTCATAAAAAGTCATTTAAATGGATTATTCCATGGCGTATTAGTATGTATTCAAATGTATTAAAAATGAATCCTTCTATGTTTATTCGGTTGCATTGAGAAAGGAAGGAATTAAAAAGTATTCATTGGTATACATAATGATTACATAAAAAGGTATTTAATTGGATTGTTTTAAAGAGTATAAATATGTATTCAAATATATAGAAAATGAATACCTGAAAAGTTCATTCAATTGTATTGGTAAAGGAAGGTATTGAAAAGTATTCAACGGTATAAATAATGAATTCATAAAAAGTCATTTAAATGGATTGTTTTATAGCGTATTAGTATGTATTCAGATGTATTAAAAATGAATCCTTTTATGTTTATTCGGTTGTATTGAGAAAGGAAGGAATTAAAACCTATTCATTGGTATAAATAATGATTACATATAAAGGTATGTAATTGGATTGCTTTAAATAGTATAAATATGTATTCAAATATATAGAAAATGAATACTTGAAAAGTTCATTCAATTGTATTGATAAAGGAAGGTATTGAAAAGTATTCAACGGGATAAATAATAAATTCATAAAAAGTCATTTAAATGGATTATTCCATGGCGTATTAGTATGTATTCAAATGTATTAAAAATGAATCCTTCTATGTTGATTCGGTTGCATTGAGAAAGGAAGGAATTAAAAAGTATTCATTGGTATAAATAATGATTACATAAAAAGGTATTTAATTGGATTGTTTTAAAGAGTATAAATATGTATTCAAATATATAGAAAATGAATACCTGAAAAGTTCATTCAATTGTATTGAAAAGTATTCAACGGTATAAATAATGAATTCATAAAAAGTCATTTAAATGAATTGTTTTATAGCGTATTAGTATGTATTCAGATGTATTAAAAATGAATCCTTTTATGTTTATTCGGTTGTATTGAGAAAGGAAGGAATTAAAACGTATTCATTGGTATAAATAATGATTACATATAAAGGTATGTAATTGGATTGCTTTAAGTAGTATAAATATGTATTCAAATATATAGAAAATGAATACTTGAAAAGTTCATTCAATTGTATTGATAAAGGAAGGTATTGAAAAGTATTCAACGGGATAAATAATGAATTCATAAAAAGTCATTTAAATGGATTATTCCATGGCGTATTAGTATGTATTCAAATGTATTAAAAATGAATCCTTCTATGTTTATTCGGTTGCATTGAGAAAGGAAGGAATTAAAAAGTATTCATTGGTATAAATAATGATTACATAAAAAGGTATTTAATTGGATTGCTTTAAAGAGTATAAATATGTATTCAAATATATAGAAAATGAATACTTGAAAAGTTCATTCAATTGTATTGATAAAGGAAGGTATTAAAAAGTACTCAACAGGATAAATAATGAATTCATAAAAAGTCATTTAAATGGATTGTTCTATAGCGTATTAGTATGTATTTAAATGTATTAAAAATGAATCCTTCTATGTTTATTCGGTTGCATTGAGAAAGGAAGGAATTAAAAAGTATTCGTTGGTATAAATAATGATTACATAAAAAGGTATTTAATTGGATTGCTTTAAAGAGTATAAATATGTATTCAAGTATATAGAAAATGAATACTTGAAAAGTTCATTCAATTGTATTGATAAAGGAAGGTATTAAAAAGTATTCAACAGGATAAATAATGAATTCATAAAAAGTCATTTAAATGGATTATTCCATGGCGTATTAGTATGTATTCAAATGTATTAAAAATGAATCCTTCTATGTTTATTCGGTTGCATTGAGAAAGGAAGGAATTAAAAAGTATTCATTGGTATAAATAATGATTACATAAAAAGGTATTTAATTGGATTTCTTTAAAGAGTATAAATATGTATTCAAATATAAAGAAAATGAATACTTGAAAAGTTCATTCAATTGTATTGATAAAGGAAGGTATTGAAAAGTATTCAACGGGATAAATAATGAATTCTTAAAAAGTCATTTAAATGGATTATTCCATAGTGTATTAGTATGAATTCAAATGTATTAAAAATGAATCCTTGTATGTTTATTCGGTTGTATTGAGAAAGGATGAAATTAAAAAGTATTCGTTGGTATAATTAATGATTACATAAAAAGGTATTTAATTGGATTGCTTTAAAGAGTATAAATATGTATTCAAATATATAGAAAATAAATACTTGAAAAGTTCATTCAATTGTATTGATAAAGGAAGGTATTAAAAAGTACTCAACAGGATAAATAATGAATTCATAAAAAGTCATTTAAATGGATTGTTCTATAGCGTATTAGTACGTATTTAAATGTATTAAAAATGAATCCTTCTATGTTTATTCGGTTGCAATGAGAAAGGAAGGAATTAAAAAGTATTCATTGGTATAAATATTGAAAATTGGATTGCTTTAAAGGGTATAAATATGTATTCAAATATATAGAAAATGAATACTTGAAAAGTTCATTCAATTGTATTGATAAAGGAAGGTATTGAAAAGTATTCAACGGGATAAATAATGAATTCATAAAAAGTCATTTAAATGGATTGTTCTATAGCGTATTAGTATGTATTCAGATGTATTAAAAATGAATCCTTTTATGTTTATTCGGTTGTATTGAGAAAGGAAGGAATTAAAAAGTATTCATTGGTATAAATAATGATTACATAAAAGGTATATAATTGGATTGCTTTAAAGAGTATAAATATGTATTCAAATATATAGAAAATGAATACTTGAAAAGTTCATTCAATTGTATTGATAAAGGAAGGTATTGAAAAGTATTCAACGGGATAAATAATGAATTCATAAAAAGTCATTTAAATGGATTGTTTTATAGCGTATTAGTATGTATTCAGATGTATTAAAAATGAATCATTTTATGTTAACTCGCGGATAGAAAAACGTTAAATGCACTGGACTGTATAAATTATTTTAATTAATGAAAGCGCGAACCAACATAAATATTGATATGAATTACGAAATAATCAAACGTCCATAGGTAAAATATTGGTGTCACACAACGGTAATCAGAACAAATGCACTCACCAGTTTTGCAGCCACTTTCTCCTCGTTCCAAGGGGCCCCTGAATGGATCTAATGATGTCACCACGTAGCTGAAGGGCTGAAGTTTCTAGTTCTATGCTTCAGTACACAAAAATCGAGCACTTTCAGGTGTAGATATTTGAAACAGTTGGAGAACGAAATTAACACGCCATTTTCTCTAGGCGATTGACAAGGATCTCCCTGGTTGTTGGTGCGCATGTCCAAATACGCGGAATGCGCTTTGTCCTTCATACAGTTGTGTGTTTTTAAAAATATATATAAACAACCGCGAAATTTAACGGGAGCTAACATAACTGCCCTCAAAAACACACAATTTTAGAATCTCAACCGGACAGATATAGATATAAGAAAAAGAATCGACCGATAAATATAAATGAATGAAAATAGATAAGTATCGGAAGTTTATTTAGAGATAACAAAATCCCGAAAAAAGGCAAAACAAACAAACAAAAAATTTAAAAAAAAAAATTAAAAATAAAAAAACCTATTGTAATACCCGGTAAAAGGTAGAAAATTAAAATTACTTTTAATTTGGCAAGAGGCACAGTTTTACAACTGGCCGCTTATAAACACCGGTAACCGTTTGTACCGTCGCAACACGCACCTGACCGTCCCCGCCGGGATGCAGTTCGATGACCCGACCGACCGGCCATTTCAAAGGCGATTGAATGTGATCACTTGTTATGTTAACCAAATCATTTAATTTGATATTTGGGGACGAATCAGCCCACTTGTGTCGCTGTTGTAGCGTATGCAAATACTCTATAGAATACCGTTTCCAAAAATCATTATGTAGTTTTTGGATTAGTTGCCATCTCGAGAGCCGATTTAGGGGAACCTCGGACAAATCTGACTCCGGAATTTCTGAATTAAGGGGTTCAAGTGTCAAAAAATGCCCAGGGGTAAGAGGTTGAAGATCGTGTGGGTCTGAAGAGGCAGGAGATAAAGGGCGACTATTAAGTACGGCTTCTATGCGACAGGTGAGGGTGGACATCTCCATGATAGACAACTTCTGGTCGCCGACAACTCGTACAAAGTGAGTTTTAAAACTTTTGACGCCAGCTTCTGCCAGGCCATTGAAATGTGGACTGAGAGGAGGTCCCAGATGCCAACGAATAGAAAGTCTGGTGGCAGCACTTCTTGCGTAATCCAGTAATTGGTTACGAAACCCTATAAAATTACTGCCTTGATCTGACCAGCATTGCGTCACGCTTCCGCGTCTGGAAATGAATCGATGGAATGCACCTACGAACCCTTCGGTGGACAGTTCCATGGTTAATTCCAAATGCACGCAATGTGTGACCGTACAGACAAACACACAGACATACGATTTGAAAGCTTTACAACCACGGTAACGATGAGGAATCACAAAGAAAGGTCCACAAAAGTCGATAGCTACACTCGAAAAAGGTTTTAGTTGATTGATTCGATGAGCGGGAAGTGAACTCATTATGGGCGGTCTATAGGGTTTAGGGTTGATTCTAAAACATTGCAAGCACTTGGATATGGTTCTTTGAATTGCCCGTCTGGCAGATAATATCCAAAATTGCTGTAAAAGCAGATTATGTAATGTTTTAAACCCAGGATGAAGATATTGTCGATGAGCGGACTCGATAAGAAGAGTAGTTAAACGATGGTAACTCGAAAGTAAGACGGGGTGTTTTGCAGAATAAGACAAAAGGTCAGATTTTTCTAATCTGCCACCGACTCTAATGATATTATTCTCATCGAGAAAAGGTGAAAGTTTTCGTAAAGGTTTCGGTATTGGTTTATCCTTAGATAACGCGGAAAAAAGCTCAGAAAAACAAGAACCTTGCACGCGTTTCATAAGAAGGTATAACGCACTTTGCATCTCACCGGTGGTTGGAAAAACAATATTCTCAAGAATAACTTTTTGGTCCGGCGGCTTAGTGGGTTTTTGATAGGAATGGTTTTGAAAAAGGTCAACTATTCGAAGGACATAACAAATGATACGTTGAATTTTTGATATAGATGAATATTTGATAAGAAGCTGATCTAAGAAGTTGACATCAATTATCGCATTGCATCAGACTTTTGGCTTTTCCTCCAGATTAATGTCTCCGAATTCAATCGGCATTTTTGATTTATGAAAATCGGGCCATTCGTTTTCGGGAGACCACAAAAACGACGGTGCGTTCCACCACATGTCATGTGACATGAGCTGTGAAGGGGTGGCCCCTCGTGACGCAATATCGGCTGCATTCAAAGCAGAAGGAATGTAGCGCCACGAGTTTGAGGGAATGATTTCTTGGATTCTACTGACTCGATTTCCAACAAAGGTTTGCCAGCGATTAGGAGGGGATGAAAGCCAGTGCAATACGACTTGCGAATCGCAGAAAGTAACGATATTTGTAAAAGTTATTTTTCCTTCATAGCTAGATAAAACGAAGTCAATTAATTCGCTTAAAAGAAATGCGCCCAGGAGTTCTAGCCTAGCCAAAGTTTGTGACTTGATAGGCGCGACCCTAGATTTTGCAGATATGAGAGAAACAGATATATTGTTTTCCTCTTCTACACGAAAATATACGACGCCTGCGTAGCCTCGAATTGAAGCGTCACAGAAGCCGATGATTTGACAGGTATTGGTTTTTGACAGTTTGATTTGTCGGAGTAATTGAAAATTGGAAAGAAGCGGGAATTCAGAATGAAGTTTGTTCCAAGAGTCGATGATAGAAGAATTTGGTTCTTCGTCCCAGCCTATTTTCGATATCCACAACTGTTGCAAAATAAATTTTGCTTGTAGCAACAAGGGACAAAGAAAACCTAAGGGATCGAAGATTGTTCCTATGATAGATAAAATAGAACGTTTGGTTGGGGGTTTGTCCTTCATTCGGCATTGATAAGAAAAAATGTCGTTTTTTGGATGCCATTGAAGTTCTAAAACTTTGATAAAGTGGGGTTCCTCCTTGTCGAAAGAGAGAGGCATTTGACGATCGGACTCTGGCAATGTTGCCAATAACTCAGGACAATTGCTTGCCCATTTTTTAAGTTCAAATCCTCCCGACTTCAACAAATCATTGAGTTCTGTTTGAAGGGAGAGAGCTTCAGAAAGCGAAGGGCTAGTTCCCAAGATATCGTCGATATAGATTGACGTTTTGAGAACAGTACTAGCCATAGGAAAACGTTCCTTTTCTCTCTCTGCCAGCTCATTTAAGGTACGCATGGCTAGAAAAGGTGAGCATGTCATGCCAAAAGTGACAGTAGAAAGTTCCCACACTGAAAATGGGTCCTGTGGAGAAAACCTCCACAATATCCTTTGATAAGGACGGTGATAAGGATTGATAAGGACTTGACGGAACATCTGTTTGATATCAGCAATGTAGGCAATAGGATTAAGACGAAACGTAAGGAGTAAAGAAGCAATATCCTTTTGAAGTTTCGGTCCAGATAACAATGTGTCATTGAGACTAATATTTTTTGGGGTGACTGCCGAACAATCCCAGACTACCCTTAATTTTGTACTTAAGCTTTCCGGCTTTAGTACGCAATGATGTGCTAAAAAACACGACACGTCGACCTTTGGTTGACTAGATAAAACTAAACTCATATGATTAGAATCGATATAGTCTTGCATGAAATTTGAATAGGCAGTGTACAGATCAGGATTTTTGATTAATCTATTTTCTAGAAGTAAAAATCTACGATTAGCTTGCGGATAAGTATTTCCTAGGTCAGGGTTTATTTTATCTTTAAACGGAAGATCTACCATGAACCTACCGCTCGGTTGCCGTAATACACTAGCAGTAAAAATTGATTCTGCTTGTTTTTCTTCCTTTGATAAGATTTGGTTTTTAGGCAAATATTCGATTTCCCAAAACCTAGGGAGAATGACCTCTAAAGGAGGTGAATGACTCGTTAAAAAACAACTGGTTCGTTCCGTAAGACTACCTACTTCGTCAACCTTTCCCATGACGACCCAGCCAAAGATAGTTTCAAGGGCTGAAGGCTGCCCTACCTGTCCAAGAACCCTGCCCTCCTTGAATATCTGTGCGAATAGCTCGCAACCAATAACCAGGTCCACAGGTCTAGATTTGAAATAAGATGGGTCGGCAAGTTTAAGGTTTCCCAAGTGTTTCCACTGATTATCGTTCAAAGAGAATGTAGGCATATTGGAACATAGTTGTGGAACAACAATTGCTTCGAAATTAAGTAAAGGAGTGACTTGTCCTTGTGGCTTAATGTGACATTGAACGAGCCCTTTGGAAGTGAAAGAAGACATCTGATTTAATCCGAATATTTCAGTGGTGTAACTTCGCCTAGGAAGATTAAGACGCTGAATACACTTTTCACTGATGAATCCTGTCTGTGATCCAGAATCAAGCAGTGCCCTTACAGGTTGAAAATTTCCGCAACCGTCCATAACATCTATTATGGCGGTGCATAAAAGAAAGGTACCTGAAGGTCCTGAGGCATTTAATGACACATGAAGATTATTGACAGGTGGCGTGTGAATGACAGGACTAGTATCTTGGCTTCCAGACTCTTGATTAGTTTCTAAGATATGAGTTAAACTGTGGTGCCTTTTACTATTGCAAGTCCTGCATGAATATTTTGATTTGCACGTATCTACATCATGCAAGGGATGAAAACACGCTAGAAATAATTTTTTCTGCTTGACGAAAGATAGGCGATCGATAGGTGAGAGATCAAGACCTTGATTACACCGGAAACATTTTATTCCCGTACTTGAATTAGTTGAGGTGCCAGCCAGTCCTATAAAAGGCGAATTGGATGATTTATAGGTAGGCTTTTGCCCAAACTGATTTCGCATAGAATTTGAATTTTGATAGGTAGGCTTTTGCCCAGACTGATTTTGCATAGAATTTGATTTTTGATAGATAGGCACCTTTTTGGGTGCTGTTGATTGAGGAAGTGATTCCAAAACTTTACATCTTTTTTCTAGAAATTGAAAAAGTGACTGAAAAGTGGGAATTTCGGTATTAGTATTGGCGTGACTCATTTCGAAATTTGAACGCGTTGGAATATCCAATTTTTCTAATAAAATGAAAAAAATAATAAAGTCCCAACTGTCAACGTCAAAGCTAAGTGATTTTAAAATTTCTAGGGATTCAGAAAAGGTGTCAATTAAATTACGCAATTCTTTAGCTGACTCGTTTTTTAAGGTGGAGTTCATAATTGAGCTTAAAGCATCATTTGCGAGGTCTCGCTTGTTTTGATATCTATTGACTAATTTGTCGTAAGCAATTTTATAATTTTGATCAGATAAGCTAATCCCTGATATCAATTTTAAAGGCTCATCCTCGAGATATGAAAATAAATACTGAAGTTTTCGAACGTTACTTAGACTTTGATTTTGATCTATAATGTTATTAAAAAGATCGAAAAAGCTTGGCCATAATTTTTTATCACCTCGAAATATGGGAATACCTAACTCTTTGAGTTTTGGAGTTTCGTTTTGTCGAACATATGATCCCGAAAAGGATGGGGCCTCAACCGGAAATATTTTAGAGTAAACCCCCTTACACGCATAAAAATATTTACGAGCTTCTGAAAGGATCGCATCCTGTGATTTAAACTTCTCATCGTCCGAGTCGTCTATCAACATAATGACGTCATTATGCGCCAGCATGCATTTATCGAAGGTTTCATCCAAATCGGAATACCTCACTTGAAACTCGCTTCTCGCTCTTTCATCCTTTTCCGCGGTCTGTGACAACACATAACACTCGGTGATCGCAGATAAAAAACCCTTGCGTTTTTGCGCGGCTTTTTTGACAGACATGATTTTACCTTTGAAATGACGAAATTGTCGGTAAATATACAATTAACGCTAAATTAATGCTTCTGAAATAGAAAAATGACGAATTGTCGAAAATATGCACTAATTTATCGCAATTGATGAAAATTGTTTTAAATATCGAAATGATATGGTACACACCTATCACACTGAACGTTTCTTTTGTTTGTTTTGATTCCTACTCGCTTTGTTTACTGAATGACCACGCGCTACACACGTGCCCTGCACCGCACCACACCGACGACTTTCTCGACTCGACGTTTCAAATACGATGCGAAAAATTCAAGGCCGCCTCCTTGTTTTCGGCTTGCAAATAATTATTAATACCGTCGTATGGATTTATTATTTAAAAATAATTCGGCTCGAAAAGGACCACTTTATGTTAGTCCACGGTTAGAAAAACGTTAAATGCAATGGACTGTAAATATTTTAATTAATGAAAGCGCGAACCGACATAAATATTGATATGAATTACGAAATAATCAAACGTCCATAGGTAAAATATTGGTGTCACACAACGGTAATCAGAACAAATGCACTCACCAGTTTTGCAGCCACTTTCTCCTCGTTCCAAGGGGCCCCTGAATGGATCTAATGATGTCACCACGTAGCTGAAGGGCTGAAGTTTCTAGTTCTATGCTTCAGTACACAAAAATCGAGCACTTTCAGGTGTAGATATTTGAAACAGTTGGAGAACGAAATTAACACGCCATTTTCTCTAGGCGATTGACAAGGATCTCCCTGGTTGTTGGTGCGCATGTCCAAATACGCGGAATGCGCTTTGTCCTTCATACAGTTGTGTGTTTTTAAAAATATATATAAACAACCGCGAAATTTAGCGATGAAGGAAGGAATTAAAAAGTATTCATTGGTATAAATAATGATTACATAAAAAGGTATTTAATTGTTTTGCTTTAAAGGGTATAAATATGTATTCAAATACATAGAAAATGTATACTTGAAAAGTGCATTTAATTGTATTGATAAAGGAAGGTATTGAAAAGTATTCAACGGGATAAATAATGAATTCATAAAAAGTGATTTAAATGGATTGATCTATAGCGTATTAGTATGTATTCAAATGTAGTAGAAATGAATCCTTCTATGTTTATTTGGTTGCATTGAGAAAGGAAGGAATTAAAAAGTATTCATTGGTATAAATAATGATTACATAAAAAGGTATTTAATTGGATTGCTTTAAAGGGTATAAATATGTATTCAAATATATAGAAAATGAATACTTGAAAAGTTCATTCAATTGTATTAATAAGGGAAGGTATTAAAAAGTATTCAAAGGTATAAATAATTAATTCATAAAAAGTCATTCAAATGGATTGTTTTATAGCGTATTAGTATGTATTCAGATGTATTAAAAATGAATCCTTTTATGTTTATTCGGTTGTATTGAGAAAGGAAGGAATTAAAATGTATTCATTGGTATAAATAATGATTACATAAAAAGGTATTTAATTGGATTGCTTTAAAAAGTATAAATATGTATTCAAATATATAGAAAATGAATACTTGAAAAGTTCATTCAATTGTATTGATAAAGGAAGGTATTGAAAAGTATTCAACGGGATAAATAATGAATTCATAAAAAGTCATTTAAATGGATTATTCCATAGCGTATTAGTATTTATTCAAATGTATTAAAAATGAATCCTTCTATGTGTATTCGGTTGCATTGAGAAAGGAAGGAATTAAAAAGTATTCATTGGTATAAATAATGATTACATAAAAAGGTATTTAATTGGATTGCTTTAAAAAGTATAAATATGTATTCAAATATATAGAAAATGAATACTTGAAAAGTTCATTCAATTGTATTGATAAAGGAAGGTATTGAAAAGTATTCAACGGGATAAATAATGAATTCATAAAAAGTCATTTAAATGGATTATTCCATAGCGTATTAGTATGTATTCAAATGTATTAAAAATGAATCCTTCTATGTTTATTCGGTTGCATTGAGAAAGGAAGGAATTAAAAAGTATTCATTGGTATAAATAATGATTACATAAAAAGGTATTTAATTGGATTGTTTTAAAGAGTATAAATATGTATTCAAATATATAGAAAATGAATACCTGAAAAGTTCATTCAATTGTATTGGTAAAGGAAGGTATTGAAAAGTATTCAACGGTATAAATAATGAATTCATAAAAAGTCATTTAAATGGATTGTTTTATAGCGTATTAGTATGTATTCAGATGTATTAAAAATGAATCCTTTTATGTTTATTCGGTTGTATTGAGAAAGGAAGGAATCAAAACGTATTCATTGGTATAAATAATGATTACATATAAAGGTATGTAATTGGATTGCTTTAAATAGTATAAATATGTATTCAAATATATAGAAAATGAATACTTGAAAAGTTCATTCAATTGTATTGATAAAGGAAGGTATTGAAAAGTATTCAACGGGATAAATAATGAATTCATAAAAAGTCATTTAAATGGATTATTCCATAGCGTATTAGTATGTATTCAAATGTATTAAAAATGAATCCTTGTATGTTTATTCGGTTGTATTGAGAAAGGATGAAATTAAAAAGTATTCGTTGGTATAAATAATGATTACATAAAAAGGTATTTAATTGGATTGCTTTAAAGAGTATAAATATGTATTCAAATATATAGAAAATGAATACTTGAAAAGTTCATTCAATTGTATTGATAAAGGAAGGTATTGAAAAGTATTCAACGGGATAAATAATGAATTCATAAAAAGTCATTTAAATGGATTATTCCATAGCGTATTAGTATGTATTCAAATGTATTAAAAATGAATCCTTGTATGTTTATTCGGTTGTATTGAGAAAGGATGAAATTAAAAAGTATTCGTTGGTATAAATAATGATTACATAAAAAGGTATTTAATTGGATTGCTTTAAAGAGTATAAATATGTATTCAAATATATAGAAAATGAATACTTGAAAAGTTCATTCAATTATATTGATAAAGAAAGGTATTAAAAAGTATTCAACAGGATAAATAATGAATTCATAAAAAGTCATTTAAATGGATTGTTCTATAGCGTATTAGTATGTATTTAAATGTATTAAAAATGAATCCTTCTTTGTTTATTCGGTTGCATTGAGAAAGGAAGGAATTAAAAAGTATTCATTGGTATAAATATTGAAAATTGGATTGCTTTAAAGGGTATAAATATGTATTCAAATATATAGAAAATGAATACTTGAAAAGTTCATTCAATTGTATTGATAAAGAAAGGTATTGAAAAGTATTCAACGGGATAAATAATGAATTCATAAAAAGTCATTTAAATGGATTGTTCTATAGCGTATTAGTATGTATTCAGATGTATTAAAAATGAATCATTTTATGTTTATTCGGTTGTATTGAGAAAGGAAGGAATTAAAAAGTATTCATTGGTATAAATAATGATTACATAAAAGGTATATAATTGGATTGCTTTAAAGAGTATAAATATGTATTCAAATATATAGAAAATGAATACTTGAAAAGTTCATTCAATTGTATTGATAAAGGAAGGTATTGAAAAGTATTCAACGGGATAAATAATGAATTCATAAAAAGTCAATTAAATGGATTGTTCTATAGCATATTAGTATGTATTCAAATGTATTAAAAATGAATCCTTCTATGTTTATTCGGTTGCATTGAGAAAGGAAGGAATTAAAAAGTATTCATTGGTATAAATAATGATTACATAAAAAGGTATTTAATTGGATTGCTTTAAAGTGTATAACTATGTATTCAAATATATAGAAAATGAATACTTGAAAAGTTCATTCAATTGTATTGATATAGGAAGGTATTATAAAGTATTCAACGGCATAAATAATGAATTCATAAAAAGTCATTTAAATGGATTGTTTTATAGAGTATTAGTATGTATTCAGATGTATTAAAAATGAATCCTATTATGTTTATTCGGTTGTATTGAGAATGGAAGGAATTAAAAAGTATTCATTGGTATAAATAATGATTACATAAAAAGGTATTTAATTGGATTGCTTTAAAGTGTATAAATATGTATTCAAATATATAGAAAATGAATACTTGAAAAGTCATTCAATTGTATTGATAAAGGAAGGTATTGAAAAGTATTCAACGGTATAAATAATGAATTCATAAAAAGTCATTTAAATGGATAGGTTTCAAAAGATATTGAGAAGTATTTAAATGTATAAAAAATGAATTCAGAATTTGGTATATACATGTAACCAAAACAGTTTTGGATAAAAAAGTATTGGTTGGAATAAATTCTGAATATCTATCTTCTGCTCAGGGAATTGAGCGGGATACATAGTTATTAAAAGGTATAAAAACTGAATACTTTTTAATGCCATTGAATCCATTATTTTTTATAGGGATCCTTAATACCGGTTAAAACTGTTGGAACAATGACTAATAGTTAATCGTCCTCTACAATAGGAAAAAGGATTCCCTTTTTACCTGGGGATATAGTCCAAGTAGCTCAAAACGAAACCCGGCCCTGCTCAAGGACTGTACACGTATACAGTCCTTGGGCCCTGCTAACACGAAATCCGTAATATGATGTCATACACCTGTTGCCACGTCCTGAAAAAATTGTGGGAAAAGAGGCCGTTCATAAATTATGTTGTCTCAATGAGTTTTTATCGCAGATTGTAATAAGAAATACACAGTATAAAACGACGCGAAGCGGGCTAATAAGCGCATGACAAATTATCGCACGGTTTGAATCAAGGACTGTACACAGAGAATAGGATGGTCCACTTCGCGAAATCTGTCAGACGGGTTTTAATACGTCACAAAATACTCAACGACATAACCTCACTTTTTCGTAAAATATAAACAAAAACTAATTTTAAAACGTTTTTTTTTAAACCATGTCTCGCTGTAATGTAGAAGGATAATAATATACGATTTTATGTAAAAATATCATAGGTGTATGTTCTTCAGAAAATAGTTTACAGAACCCCTCAATCATCAATAAAATCAAATAAATTTTTTCATTGTCATTCATCAGCATTTGCTTAAAAAAACATGTTAATATTTGAAATATCATCTAGAATATTTTGTGAATAGTATTTTACTCCCCATTAGAATACCTATGCCTAGAATGAGGGGTAATCAGCTGCCCATAGTAGGTGTACAAAATTCATTTACAGGACTGTGCAGGACACTATATTGTCCAGCTTAAGCTATAATGCTTTTATCCAACATTTGGACAATTTTGATGCTGTCTTAATCACTACATTATTCTACTTATCAATTTCTATTAGCAAATCTTCTTAAGCTTTTATGGTTTTTAAGAAGCAAATAACTTACCATTATCAGAAAGTAGCATTTGTATCGGTCATTTGTATATTATTTTTCAGGTTTTTTTAATCAAAACTAGGAACATTTTATAGGTAGATAGCGGCATTCTAGCTTAAGCAGTATACATGCACCCTGCAATCCACTACAGGACCAAAAATTTATTGCTAATTCCTGTAGAACAATGCATACATTTCATTCCACTTATCACCTAGTAGTACCACCTAGAGTGAGGGGCTCATCAAACGAGTCGTTAAATACCGAGATGAATTCCATCAAAGGAGCATGCGCCAAAATTAACATCAAAATGTCTAATTTAAATTATTGGCGCGAATACCGTGATTGGTGCGAGATCGAAGAGCTTAACGTATAATAAAAAATTCAAGGTATAAAATAATGCTCAATTCTAATTTTTAGGTATGATTTTATGTCGGTACCGGGTGGTTTTTTATAACTGGAGCACTCAGCAACTTTATCATTGAAAATAAATTGAGATTTTTTTGGTTAATTATGACAACTTTAAAAGCAAACATATTTTTTTTCTATCCGTCACCATGTACATAGTGACCCAAATTCGATGTTTTGGGGGGTTTCGGGTATTCCTAGAGGGGCTAAAAAAACTGATCCCCCTTTGCGACATTCAAATTTTAAAAGAAGCTTAAAGGTGAAAATCGCATTTTGATATAGCAAGCCGTTTTTAAACTACGGGGTGTTTTTAAAAAGTCTGCATTTTGGGAAGGGGTCTATAACTTGTTTATTTATTAATATTTTTTATTTCTGTGAAAACATTCTTAAGACAGTTTTTTAAGAGGAATTCAACTGTTAAATTAAATTTCATTTGTCACGTTTAGTTTTTGAGATATCACATAAAATTAATTTTTCTTTATGGGAGGATCCCTTTATTTCTTTATATTTTTGTATTTTTTTTATGTTTACCACATATTTTAGTTTGCTTAATGGGTTTAAAATATTTTAATATTATAAAATTATAAAAACAAATAAACAAAAGACAAAACTAAAAATTCAAGATGTCAGAACAAAGCGTGGATCAACATGCGGAAGTGATCACTATTTTCTGGAGACCAAAATTCTCTTTCCTTATCAAGGCCGAAGCCTCCATCAACAAAATCTTGATGATACAGAGAATGAGGAAATTGATCACTGTCAATATAATCTACTAAGCCTAGAACATGACAGCGTAAAAAACTTATACAAAAAGAGACTGAACGAAAAACTTAATTCAAGTTCAGGTGAAACCCCAGATGAGGAATACGAATGTATCACATTAAGCATCCATCAAGCTGCAAAAGAAGCACTAGGATTAGTGGAAGAAACTGCTAAAAGAACAAAACCATACTGGTGGGATGCTGAGATTGAAAGTGAAATAGAGGAAAAAAGGAAATTATATCACACATACTTATCCCAAAAGACAGATAGAACCAGAGAAGAATACAAAATCGCGCAATCAAAGGTGAGAAGAATGATCAGTGATAAGAAAAATCAATCATGGATGCAAAAGTGCCAGAAAATAGATTCTTACTTAGGAGGTAGGAGAAGTACCGAAAGCTGGATAACTATAAGATCGATCAAAAAAGAAATATGCAGAGATATTATTTCACCAATACCAGACAAATAATGGGATGAGCATTTTAAAAAACTTTTAACTGAAGATAGAGCAGAATTCAAGGAAGACGAAAGAGACAATATCATTAGAACCAGTACCCCTCACAATATCTGAGGTCAAAAACGTGTGCAAAACCTTAAAAAGCGGTAAATCTGCCGGACCCGGAAATATCCCAGCTGAACTTATTAAATATGGCACTGAAGAATTGTTTTGGAGATTACGGAATCTTTTCCAAAGATATTTAAATGGAGCTGTAGTACCAACTAAGTGAAAAACGTCATATATATCCACAATACACAAAAAGGAAGGAAAGATATATGTGACAATTATAGAGGTATATCTGTAACTAGTACGCTAAGCAGAATATATGGCAAAATAATAAGAAATAAAGTGGAGAGCGAATACAAAGATATGGAGGCAGAAGAACAAGCTGGTTTCAGGGCGGGTAGATCGACTTCAGATCATCTCTTTTGTATAACCCAAGTCATTGAAAAGAAAATGGCATACGGACAAGAGCTCCATCTGCTTTACGTAGATTTGCAGAAGGCATATGATAGTATACCACTAAATCTACTTTGGAAAGCGTTGGAAAAGACAAACATAAACGTACAACTAATTAAGGCCAACAAAGAGTTATACCGCAATAGTAAGGCAAACGTTAAAATAAAACCAAAGCTAACCAAAGGCTTTCAAGTAAATAAAGGTCTTAAACAAGGTTGCTGTATCTCGCCTATGCTCTTCAAGATATATTTGGAACAGGTCCTTATAGTCTGGAAGAGAAAATGCCAAAACATGGGAATTCCGTTGGATGAAACCACCTTGTATACTTTATGTTTCGCCGATGATCAGATAGTGGTGGCTCAGGATTATGACGACCTCGAATATATGACACGAAAACTAATAGAAGAGTACAATAAGTGGGGACTAGAGGTTAATATCAATAAGACAGAGTATATGTGTATTGGTGGAACGAAACAGGATCTAATCTTAAATACTGGGCAGCGACTTCAGTCCTGTGATGAGTATAAATAGGTACTTGGGTCTAAAAATTACAGCTGACGGAACACTAGACAAAGCTAAAAAAGATAGAAACGTACAAGGAAGAAAAGCAATAACTTTACTAAATGGAATAATTTGGGACCAGAGTATATCAAAACATAACAAAAAGCTTATATATAACACCATTGTTAAAAGTATTATTACATACGGCTCAGAAGTATGGCCAATCAAAGATAGAACAGAAAAAATGCTTTCCGCTACGGAGATGGACTATTGGAGAAGAGCAGCAGGGAAATCAAAAAGAGAAAGAGTTACCAATCAAAGAATAGGAGAAATTATGACAGTGGGTGAACGTACTCTAGTGGATGATATAAGAACAAAACAACTGGTGTGGTACGGACATGTACAAAGAATGGATGATGGAAGACTACCTAAACAAATATTACAATGGAAACCAACTGGCCGCAGAAAACGAGGAAGGCCGAGGAGAAGCTGGAGAGAAGGAATAGATAGTGAAATAAGAATAAGAGGCCTAGATGATGAATTATGGGCAAACAGAAACGAGTGGAGATTGGGTATCGGAAGACGTAGAACGTTGTGAAACCGATAAATATATATATATATATATATATATATATATATATATATATATATATATATATATATATATATATATATATATATATATATATATATATATATATATATATAAAATTATAAAAATAAAAAAATAATAAACAGGTGATTCAAAAATAAAAATAAAGAAAACAATAAAAAAATAAAATATTGAGTGTGATACATCATTTTAAAGGAAATTTTAAGCTGATTTCAAAAATCGAATACAAAAAGAGTGATTCTGTAAGAAAAATAACAACTTTATGCAATATTTTAAAAACCAAAAGAGATACATAAAAACATCTGTCAATTCTTCAAGAAAAGATCTATAAGAAAGCTATTTACACAAAAACAAAATTTTCATAAACAAAAAACTTATAGACCCCCTCCCAAAATGCAGACAAAAACACTCCGTAGCTTAAAAACGGCTTGCTATATCTAAATGTGGTTTTCACCTTTAGGCTTCTCTTGAAATTTGAGCGTCGCAAATGGGGGTCAGTTTTTTTTCTATCTCCCCTAGAAATACCCGACACCACAAAAAAACAACGAATTTGGGACACCCTGTACAGGGTGTGACAATGAAGTCGATTTTTTGAGAGGGAACACCCTGTATATTTTTGCATTTTAAGATTCGTCTTTTCTTTCTGATTTCAAAAATATACAATATCTACGTGCTGCGATTAATATTTTTTGAGGTATATGCAGTATTTCTGCAACAAGGAATAACTGCAATTTTTATTTAAATAGTATAAATACTGAGTTAGGATATAATCATAGATAACCTTGAAATGAATTACGATTAGGACGCAATAAACAGAGTCATTATTTTGCTAGTCAATTTTAAATAAAGAATAGTACTATAACTGTAAAATGTACCTGACAATTTTTTAATATTTTAAGTAGTTTCTAAGTTTTTAAAATTGTGCTGTCCTGTGATGTCCGATGAAGAACCAGATTTTAAGATTTTAACTAGCTTTAAGGCACTGATGATGGTCATATAGACCGAAAGCGCTTTGCCAAGAATTTTTCAATAAATTTTGCACGAAGTACAAAAGCCTTGTTTGCATATAAATCATTGTTTTATAAAGGAATCAGATTGTATAACAAATTACCCTTATACATAAAAAATTGTAAATCAAATAATATGTTTAAGAGAACACTTAAAAATTACTTGTTGCCTAGTCAGTTTGTAAGCCTGATTATTTAGGTAAACCCTTGGTACCATATATTATATTATATTATTTTAGTCTACATATTATTTTTGGTGTGTTTTAGTCTAGTATTGTTATTTTCTTAGGCTAAGATTAAATTGTATTTTAAAGTGTTAGTACCTGATGAAAACTGTGTGTTGCTATTATTCTTTTAGTAGGTAGGTATATTTAGTTCTGTTCAGAATAAAAGGAATGCTTGTTTATTTTTAGATTTTTCACGGTATTATGCCTAGTTTATAAATATACCTACATAATAAGTAAATAGTTATTAGTCTCATGTTTGGAATTATTATGTTTTATTAACATTAACATTTAAATGTATTTTTTTATAATAATGTTTGTATTATGAAGAAGCATAATTTGCTAATAAAGATTTATTCATTCATTCTTCTATGTGATCTTATGCATTTCACGTTTATTTTGTTTTGCCATGGGAGTATTGACTCTCAACTCCAATGTTTCTTCAAGTATTTCTTGATTGTGTATTTCAAATCATCACACAGATCCGAGTTTTGTGGGAAGTAGCATTTACATTCTAGGCATCTAAACATAAAAACACTTTCTGCATAGGAATACCTTTGTTTTTGTATGCCATGTTTACTTTGACAGTGTTTATTCAAATTAAATTGGGCACTAAATAATTTGTCACACAACTTGCACGTCACCGGCATTTTCACAGCACAAAAACGACGAATTTTCATCAAAAAGAACCGGAAATTATTAAAGTTTTGCTGTATAAAACCATACTGAAATATCTCTCAGTTGATTGGTTGGCAGAAGTGACAGATCAACGCTTGCGCACGTCTTGGAATTCATCTCGGTATTTAACGACTCGTCTCATCAATATGTAAGGACCTATACAATATCTCGACACTTTTAATGACCACTCATATAAGAATCAGGACCTGGCACAACCTTTAAGGACTAACAGGGTCAACAAAAATATGGTTTATTAAGTCCCTGTACAAAGTTTTTGCTATTGATCAGCAACAGGCCCAGAGGTATTTTTTGCACTTAAGAAATATTCACTTTTTGTCAGTAGCAGCTTGTGGTAGAACAGGGCACATCAGTTGAATAGAAAAAACTAAGAACCATAAACTGACCGTCTTTGGTAAAAACAAGATATTGTTGGCAAAAATGTTCAGTTATCATGTCATTTGTACAGTATGAAACCTCATTCCACATGACATGATAAATTAAATGTTTTGTCAATACATTATACAGTTTTTTCTTTCAACTGATGTAGAGTGTTCTACAACATTGCTATGTTTAAAAGGAAATAACATGTGTACCTACTGAGGTGTGTATATTGCTGAACTTCACCTAACTAGCAGCAGTACTAGCTTTTTGTCCCTTATTATTTTAGTAATTAAAATCTCACTTTTTGTCCTGTTGAAGCAATTTGTAGTTATCAGTATTTTAACTTATTGCTTCATCTAAATGTTGCCTATAGGTTTGATTTTATGAGGTATATGTTAGTGCCCCCAAAGATATCATCTCAGGATACATGTTTACATATTTAAAGACAAAAAATAAAATGATTAAATAAAAGTTATTTTCCTATTTTAATTTCGACCAAATTTATTATATTTATTGATTTATAATACTAGAAATTATCTAAGTAGATAAAGTCTTTAGGCATCTGTATACATTTTTAGAATTTTTTTGTTATATCACTCATAATAGCAAAAAAATAACAAACCTGTATACAATATTAAGGGGGGTTATTGATTAGAAGCAATAAGGAATTGGTTACCATAAACATCCCAACTAACATTTATAGTAGCGGCTACATGTTCTAAAGGCTTTGCTACTTTCTTATAGTAGAAATGTGGTGATCCCAACCAAAATTTGTTACTTTCTAGTTCAAACTACTATTTATTATCAGGAAATAGTAGATGTTTCGTAAAAACGACCCTCTAAACTACTTCATAGGATTGTTTCTTGATAGTCGATTCTGATAGTCTTCTCTACCACAATAGGACGTTGCTAAAGTTTTACTTTCTTTTTAGTCGTTATTTCGTAGTCGCCCTGACTTTAATATCCTACTTAATTACCACTAGAAAGTTAAGCTTCATTGGAGTCCCAAACAAGTGTATCCGACAACTACATTATAACTTTAATTTTTACCACAAAAGTTTGTGTCATCATAGTAACATCTGATGTAACAATGTAGACAAAATAACTTTTTGGATCAACTTTAAAGCCGCAACTACTTTCAAGTAACCTTTTCGACTATCAGGGAATATAGTTTGGGACGCCATGTTTTTATGTAAGAAAGAAAATTTAATATTTTTGTTGTCGTTTTATGAGCTCATATTAAAGAGCCATACTATTTTATAAACAAATTAGTTGAAGCTTACCAAAAATGCTCTTCTTATGCACCATTTGTTGGAGTTAACTGTCGATTATGAAAACATAACCTCCAAAATCACAACACAAAAATTCCATCAGCTACCAGAAAACGGCTCAATTTTACGGGCGCACCAGTTTTTTGCAATATATATAATGCATGTTATACAAAAAACTTTGCGTCGCACTCGAATTTTGATCCTCTGCTCGTAAATTCTCACACTTTTGGATAACATAGTTCATATTATAACCATAACCAAACAAAAAAACTAAGCGAGTCTGTTTACTGTTGTGTCCACCATATTGTGTAACAATTCTACCAAAAAGAAACGATTATATTATTTGCAACTACATCGCAACTTTTATGCCATTACGGAAAAAAAACAGCCTCTACGACGTAGTAGATACCTGGCTACGACGTAGTAGTGTAGTTGTTACTACAGTGACTTTAAACACTTGGCCAAGTAGTTATAACCAGAAATTGGTTCCCCACTTAGGGAATTATAACGTCGCTGTATGGTATACTGAGACGTAGCGGGAGTACGTTGCGGTTACTTTTAAGAAATTCTTTCTGGTTGGGGTTTCGTCGTTACAACTTTAATTGTTTGTTGGGATCAGGATAACAAATCCTGAATTTGATAAATGAAACATAAGAAGAATGAACCATGGGGGCAAAAAATCTAGGACATGCAGGTATTTTACCTTTCTAAGAAATGTCCTAGTATTTTTTACCCAACTGCAAGACCTTTTTACTTCTCAGCATCATTTTGTTTTTATTAAGTGACACTAGCTTCTAAAAAATTTTAAAAAATATAATAATATATTACATTTTAATAATATATATAAAAAATATAAATATATCTTTAAAAAAACTGTGCTAAAGCAAAATCTCCATTGTGCAAAAACTAAAATTGATAAAATTGACAAAACAAAAACTTATAAAAACATTATTATTACATTATAAATAAATTATTGGGGAGGCAAAGAAAACAACTAAATTAAACTTAGAATAGATTCTGAAACTATTAAAGACACACACTAACAGTCGCAAACCAACTGAATACTCATTTTTGTACAATAGCAGACTCTGATACAAAAAATTCAACAATAACTCTATCAATTTGCACAAAACAAAAATACTCTGCCAATATATGGGCCCCTAAGCTCACACTAGGTACTATAGTTATAGTGTACGTGTGAGCTAATATAACTAAAAACTGAAATATATTTTATTTAACTCCAGACTAAATTACCTTTTGTTTGATACCACACAAGCCATGTTTTGACTTAAACTCAAATTTTTGAAATCTACCCCCACCCTTAAAAAAACAAAAAACTAAAATGTATTTTGTTAAACTCCGGACTCAATTACCTTTCATTTGATATCACACACGCCATATTTTCACTTAAACTCTAATTTTTAAAATATACCCCCACCCTTTTTTTTTAAATAAATTAAAATGTATTTTGTTTAACTGCAGACTCAATTACCTTTCGTTTGATATCACACACGCCATATTTTCACATAAACTCTAATTTTTGAAATCTACCCCCACCCTTTTATTTGGTTTCTGTTCGGTGGATTTTGTTCATTTTTAAATGGGACCATCTCGACCCAAGACCCAGTCTAGGTACCAAATTTCATTAAAATCGGCCAAGCGGTTTTTGAGTTATGCGCGTTGGTCGTTAGACATACAGACAGACAGACATACAGACAGACAGACGGCGCAACAAAAAAGTTTCAAAATCATCTGAAACGCAAAGATATATAAAAAATTTTGAAATCGGAGCAACTTTTTTTTTCTCGAAAAAATTAGGATCACCATAGCTCACACTACTATAGTATAGTATATGTGTGAGCTAAAAATCAGACTTTAACTAAGTAGTTTTCTTTTGTACCAACATCAACCAGCAAATGTTCCTCGATTTCGATGCTTGTACCTGCAGTTGGCTCTTCAGGATCAACTTCTATTGGTTTCACTGATAGGTTTTGACTTGGCACAGATGTATTCCTTAGTATTGTTTTGGAAGTACATAAGCCTGATAGAATAGATAGATAGAATACTTTATTTGATCATGTAAATAAAAAATTACATTTTACCCATAAGGTGTTGATCCTGTCACTAAAATTAAAATTAAATTAAAATTAAAGTGGAGTATAATCCCAGTAAATTATGAATAAAAATTATAATTTAAGATAGCACTTGAACCAACCTAACCACTAAGTAATAATATCCTGATTATACAATCATTTGTCCTGAGTCTAATTAGTTTGTTCATTAAAATCTTTAATTAGTTTATTTAAAATTGAAAATAAAATATAAAACACTTAAATTTGAGTGATTACAAAACAGCTCAAAAACTGATTTAAGAGAAAGTTTATTGAGAAAGAAAAATAAAAATAAAATAAATTGTTGTTTTTTGAACATGACAGAATGTCCTCTCCACAGGCTTCTCCAGATGTCCTCTACAGTCTGTGTTGAGATTCGGTGTTTTAGTATTTGCAATAAATAAATACAAGTGTACAAGATGAAGAGATGTTTTTTTTATTTAATATTTAATTTCCCAGATTACTGACCTCAGTATCTGAAAAAAATTTCTCCAGACCGTAGTAAGCTCTAGAATTGAGGAAGGTTTTGAGGTCTCGCTTCATCCTCTGTGGCGGCTGCTTACGAAAGTTGGAGGGAAAGGCATTCCACACCTTCAGAATGCTATGCTTGACATTTTTAGTTATATAAGAGTAGTTTGCAGTTTCAGTTTCAGTTTTAAGATTTTCTTTATAGCGGGTATTGTGACAGTGTTCTGCTTTTAATTTTTCAAAGATATCTGGGTTTTCACTTATAAACTTTATGCATTCTTGAATGTAGATATTATAAACAGTTGGAAGTTTGTGTTCAGTAAAGAGATTTCTACAACTCTCTCTGGTTTTTTTCTTAAAGATTGTTCTCAAACATCGCTTCTGAAGCCGCAGAATCCTGTCCGCACCTGACACGCCCCCCCAGAAGATGACGCCATACCTCACCCTTGACTGGATATATGCATGGCAAGCTGAGTGAGCAGCAGCATATCCTGCTGAATCTCTAATGATTTTTAGAGCGTAGCAGTAGCTACTCATGTTTTTTGCTAGTTGGTCAATATGTGCGTGCCAGTCCAACCTCTCATCTAGCACCATCCCCAAAAATGTTACTTTTTCCTGTGATGTTAAGGTGTTTCCGTTGTACTCTATGGCTACCCTGTTCGGTTTTAGTTTGAAATTTATGATTTGTGTTTTTGCAACATTTAGCTGGAGATTGATATTTGTGAACCAATTTTGTAGAGTGGTAAGTGATCCTTGAATATTACTTATACAAGATTCTAGTGTTTTTTTGCAGCAAATTACTGAGGTGTCGTCTGCAAACAGTACTACTTCATTATTTAATATGTCAGCAACTTCATTTGTGTAGATCAGGTAAAGCAAAGGTCGTAGGATCGAACCCTGTGGGACTCCTTTTTTTATTGTAGAAAAGTTAGATTTTTTTAACTCACCTAATGTGTTTTCTGCAACCACACATTGTTGCCTATTTGATAGATATGACTTAAAAAGGTTTAATGCTGTGTTGCAAACTCCCATTTTCTCAAGCTTCTGACAGAGTAGTCTATGGTCCACACTATTGAAAGCTTTCGAAAGGTCGAGGCAAACAGCCATAGTTACATTGTTTTTATTTTGAGAGTCCAGGATTCGATCCAGAGCCGTATATATAGCCCTTATTGTTGATTTACCTTTTCTAAAACCATTTTGCTTTTCACTTAGCAGTGAGTTCTCCTCAAGGAATCTTAAGAGTTTATTATAAATTGCTTTTTCGAAGATTTTGCTGAAATTTGACAATAAAGAAATTGGTCTGTAGTTTTTTAGTTCATTAAGTGAACCTTTTTTATGAATAGGTTTGAGAAGTGCTGTTTTTAAGTTAGATGGGAAAACACCATTTTGCAGGGACAGGTTTACCAGATAGGTCAGTGGCTCAGCAATGATCTCAGCCGATGCCTTTATGATGCATTGGAATTTCATCATAACCATTTGATTTTTTGTTTTTTAGTTCTTTTATGATTTTGATGATTTCCTGTGGTGAAAGTGGCTGAAGCTCAAGGGAACATGCACACTCTACTGCATCATTACCATGGTCCCGCTGACCACTTTGTTGCATCACATCCGGGCATATGTTCAAAAAGAAGTCATTTACATCATTTAAGAATTCAGTTTCACTATGGTACTTAAAGTGATCAAAAATTGAGTCTTTTTTTTTTTGTTGGACTCATAAGTAAAGTAACTTTTTTAATCAGATTCCATGTTGCCTTAGTTTTGTTTTCTGCATTTGCTATAAAGTTTTTATTGCTAAGCATTTTTGCTTTTTTTATTACTTGCTTAAGGATGTTTGAGTACCTTTTGTAGTGCTCTCTGTTAATTTGTCCTGTCCTTAATTTATCAAAAAGTATTCTTTTATTTTCACTGGATGTTTTTATGCCAGTTGTGATCCAACTCTGTGTGGGGTTATTTTTCTGTTTCCTTTTTTTATAGGAAATATAAGGTTAAGTTTTTGTAAAATAATGTATTCAAACCGAGAAAAAGCTTTGTCAACATCTGTCTCAGCATAAATGTTGTCCCAATGGCACTGGCTGAGCCCATTGCAGAATTTTTCTGTGTTGTTTTTAGAGAAAACTCTACTGAATTGAGTTTTTTGTTAAATTTTATTGGGTTTTATGTTGAGTGCTATTTTTATTGTTTGGGAATAATGGTCGCTAATAAGTAATAGTCTGGAGAACTCTATTACTTTCATAGTCTTTAAAATTTGGAAAAAAGTGATCAATGCAAGATATTTTATCTATATAGTTAACAGTGGGCGGCCTTGTAATATCAAAAATAGTTTGCTCATAATTAAATGAGTGTAGTACATCTAGAAGTTTATTTTTGTTATTACTGTCGCGAACTGTTGGTGATAAATTTATATTAAAATCACCTGCCCAGAGGACTTTGTAGTTGTTAAAGTGTTCACCTACCTCCCTGCACAGACCCTCAAAGACATCAAAGAAAACTTCACAGCTGCCATTGCATGACCTGTAAAGATAGAAAATCAATAATTTTTGAGATTTGTTTATCAGCGTACATAGCTCAATTTGACCCTCTACACAGTATAATTTAAAGTCATTCAGTTCTTCAAAGTCTAATCCATCCTTGACGAAGATGCAAGTGCCCCCATGTTCATTTTTACTGCGTGAGTATGCTGCAGAAAGACTGAAGCCTTCCAGCCTTACAAATGCTTCTTCCTCTGGTTTAAGCCATGTCTCGGACAAACAGACTATGTCATAGTCTGCTGCTGCCATGCTCAAAACTATTTCAAGTTCAAGAGTCTTGTTGCGCAACCTTCGGATATTCATATGGAGTATGTTTAATTGATTAGTCTCTTTTTGTTGGCCCTCTTTTCTGGGCTCTGTCGAAGGCGAAGAAAATAATTTACTATTGTTTCTCTAGGCCACATATCAGCTGCCATGACCTGGTCCTTAAAGTGAGTCGGTATCTCCACTTTAAAACTGCTTTTTATGTTTGATGTTTTTGTTTTCATTTTTGAGACGTTTACTGCCGACTTTATGGCTTCTTCAATGTATTTTTTTACATCCTCAGAGCTGGTTTTGGATTCCAGTCCCGAGATGAAGAGGCAGGTTCCTCTTGGCGAGGGTTGAAGGGAGCACAGTTTTCTATTTCCCATGATAGGGCTGGGTCGCTGCATTTCCACTGGAGTCTGTGTTTTATACGGTCTCTTCTTATAGGTAACAATTTTGAACGAGTCGTCGAGTGCGTTTTCATCATTTTCGATATTTTTCCGACGATTTTTTTGCAATTTGGGCGCGCCTGTTTTTGTGGTTGACAGATGTGGCGCTTAGAGGTGGGTTGCGATTTCACGAACTGTGATTTTGTCACTGTGACTCGTCTGTCGCAGTCACGATCTGCTCCAGTCCGAACTAAATAGCAGTGACATTTTGTCACAGTCTGGCACTGAAGCCCCGACCGAACCCCCACGTCACCACCGCACCGGCGTCCGTCGTAGCGTAAAGTCGCGATCGCGAGTACCCCAAGCAGTTACAGTGACTGTTTGCCCGCCCGCTCCGTCTGTCGCGCCGCGTCTACGCGGCAGCACAGTGCAGAGTAGGGAACAATTTTCTAGATTGCGATTTCGCTATAGGTGTGTATTGGTTAAACTGCTCCAAAAAATCACTGCTATTTGTCACCGTGACGCGACTGGAGCACTCACGTATTGTCACTGCTCCACCAAAATCGCAGGTTGGCCCATCTCTAGTGGCGCTACTTCCAAGTCAGCTGTTTGTATGGAGTTGACCTGGAGCTGCACAGTACGGAGCGGTCTACTCGGGGTCTGTTCAGATTGAACAGACAATTCGGTCAGTGCACTATGGTTTCTGTTGGCCAGTGACAAGGACTGTACACAGAGAACAGGATGGTCCACTTCGCGAAATCTGTCAGACGGTTTTTAATACGTCACAAAATACTCAACGACATAACCTCACTTTTTCGTAAAATATAAACAAAAACTAATTTTAAAACGTTTTTTTTTAAACCATGTCTCGCTGTAATGTAGAAAGATAATAATAATATACAATTTTATGTAAAAATATCCTAGGTGTATCTTCTGCAGAAAATAGTTTACAGAACCCCTCAATCATCAATAAAATCAAATAAATTTTTTCATTGTCATTCATCAGCATTTGCTTAAAAAAACCTGTTAATATTTGGAATATCATCTAGAATATTTTGTGAATAGTATTTTACTCCCCATTAGAATACCTAAGCCTAGAATGAGGGGTGATCAGCTGCCCATAGTAGGTGTACAAAATTCATTTACAGGACTGTGCAGGACACTATATTGCCCGGCTTTTTGCTGTCTTAATCACTACATTATTCTACTTATCAATTTCTATTAGCAAATCTTCTTAAGCTTTTATGGTTTTTAAGAAGCAAATAACTTACCATTATCAGAAAGTAGCATTTGTATATTATTTTTCAGGTTTTTTTAATCAAAACTAGGAAAATTTTATAGGTAGATAGCGGCATTCTAGCTTAAGCAGTATACATGCACCCTGCAATCCACTACAGGACCAAAAATTTATTGCTAATTCCTGTAGAACAATGCATACATTTCATTCCACTTATCACCTAGTAGTACCACCTAAAGTGAGGGGCTCATCAATATGTAAGGACCTATACAATATCTCGACACTTTTAATGACCACTCAGGACTGATAAGAATCAGGACCTGGCACAACCTTTAAGGACTAACAGGGTCAACAAAAATATGGTTTATTAAGTCCCTGTACAGTACAGTAAGTTTTTGCTATTGATCAGCAACAGGCTCAGAGGTATTTTTTGCACTTAAGAAATATTCACTTTCAGTCAGTAGCAGCTTGTGGTAGAACATGGCACATCAGTTGAATAGAAAAAACCAAGGACCATAAACTGACCGTCTTTGGTAAAAACGAGATATTGTTGGCAAAAATGTTCAGTTATCATGTCATTTGTACAGTATGAAACCTCATTCCACATGACATGATAAATTAAATGTTTTGTCAATACATTATACAGTTTTTTCTTTCAACTGATGTAGAGTGTTCTACAACATTGCTATGTTTAAAAGGTAATAACATGTGTACCTACTGAGGTGTGTATATTGCTCAATTTCACCTAACTAGCAGCAGTACTAGCTTTTTGTCCCTTATTATTTTAGTAATTAAAATCTCACTTTTTGTCCTGTTGAAGCAATTTGTAGTTATCAGTATTTTAACCTATTGCTTCATCTAAATGTTACATATCGGTTTGATTTTATGAGGTATATGTTAGTGCCCCCAAAGATATCATCTCAGGATACATGTTAACATATTTAAAGATAAAAAACAAAATGATTAAATAAAAGTTATTTTTCTATTTTTTTTTGACCAAATTTATTATATTTATTGATTTATAATACTAGAAATTATCTAAGTAGATAAAGTCTTTAGGCATCTGTATACATTTTTAGAATTTTTTTTGTTATGTCACACATAATAGCAAAAAAATAACAAACCTGTATACAATATTAAGTGGGGTTATTGATTAGAAGCAATAAGGAATTTGTTACCATAAACATCAGGATAACAAATCCTGAATTTGATAAATGAAATGTAAGAAGAATGAACCATGGGGGCAAAAAATCTAGGACATGTAGGTATTTTACCTTTCTAAGAAATGTCCTAGTATTTTTTACCCAACTGCAAAACCTTTTTACTTCTTAGCATCATTTTCTTTTTATTAAGTGACATTAGCTTCTAAAGAATTGAAACAAATATAATAATATATTACATTTTAATAATATATATAAAAAATATAAATATATCTTTAAAAAAACTGTGCTAAAGCAAAATCTCCACTGTGCAAAAACTAAAATTGACAAAACAAAAACTTAGAACATTATAAATAAATTATTGGGGAGGCAAAGAAAACAACTAAATTAAACTTAGAATAGATTCTGAAACTATTAAAGACACACACTAACAGTCGCAAACCAACTGAATACTCATTTTCGTACAATAGCAGACTCCGATAAAAAAATTCAACAATAACTCTATCAATTTGCACAAAACAAAAAAAAAATCAGACTTTAACTAAGTAGTTTTCTTTTGTACCAACATCAACCAGCAAATGTTCCTTGATTTCAATGCTTGTACCTGCAGTTGGCTCTTCAGGATCAACTTCTATTGGTTTCACTGATAGGTTTTGACTTGGCACAGATGTATTCCTTAGTATTGTTTTGGAAGTACATAAGCCTGTAATAAAAAAACATATATAAGGAACTTTTTTAAAAATAGGTAGTTTCTACAGTGTAAATTTTGTACTCTAGTACATATGGAATTCACAAAAAAACATGAGGTTTTAGAAATTGTCCAAGTATTATTTTGTTATGACATTTTTGTCAAAATTACAGTAGGTGTCCCAAATTAAGTTGGCACTATTGATAACTTCACTATTATTGGAGTCAAATTAGTACAAAACAGAAAAACAATTAAATTGCACATTTACAGAAAAAAAAATTAAAAAGTATGTTTAATGTCTAATTTTTGTGGTTGTAGAGGTTTCTTCATAGACAAGGGGTGATCAGCTGCCCACAGTAGGTCTACAGGACTCCATAGGACACTACAATACACTACAGGATCAAGAATTAATGAAAGTCCTGTAGGATGGTGAACAAATTTGGTTCAGCTGATCACGCCTTGTTCATAGATGAACACAGGCCTAAATAAATTCACATGCGGCTTAGTGTTACATTAAGTAATCTCTGGGGGGGGAGGGTTACCTTTGTGTCATAGTCTTGGCCATAGGTGGTTACACTTTTGTGACATTTTTAACCTATTCTTTATCAAAAAATCTGAAAAATGGTATGTTGTTGAGTTGTTTTTATGAGAACATTTTTTTTGTCAACATAAGGTATGTATGTATTCGAAAGTGGTGGCAGACCCTTCTGGACCTCCATGCACTGTGACCACATATGGATCTATTGTGCCCACATACCTACATACTGAGTTTGACTAAAGTGGCATATTTTTTTTCCACCCAGCACTTAAAAAACTCTGCAGATTACAACTAAATGATTTAGGCTTAACACAACATAAGGTATACCTACACAACATATTTAATTTTTAATATATTTGTGGTTAGGAAATATGCTTGGAAATAGGTATGTTTATGTCAAAGTCACAAAAGTGTAACTGCCTATGGCAAGGACTATACACTGAATGATTTTTTTATATTTTTCTTAAAAATGCGTTACGACAGGAGAAGGGCGGCAAAAGATCCTGAATTTTAACCTTACATAATTAAAGAATGTGGCCCTAAATAGATTTTAAAAAATGTTAAAAATGATATTTACCTAGCAATTTATCTTGAAAAGGAATTTCGAAAACTGTTCTGTAGAAATGCTTTCGTGGGATCCATATTGTCTTTTCCACAACGCCTTAGCCACTCTTGCAAAATAGTCTTGGGAACAGTCATTGGAAGGTGGAAATTTAAAAAAACTCATAAACGTAGAACTTCTAAGTTCGAATAGTTGGATTTACATCCAGAAACCGCACAGGATGCTCCTGGGATTTTGCGATTCCGAAAATTGTTTAAAATATCGAAAATAACAATACAAAACCAAGATTCCACAAATTTTTTCCCTTAAAATAAATAAAAATGAGACAACCTCACTTTGGATTCGCGAAAAAAATCAATAAGTTCGGTTGTCCTTTTTCATTTAATGTGAATAGAAAAGGAAAGACCACCCTATCAAACAGATCAAGGGTCTTTTGAGAAGGATGAGTAGGTTCATAGAAGGATGGCTCGACACCTTGAGGATTTTGTGACGTAGCGAAATTTGGAATATATGGGGCTTATGGAAGTGGACCGTCCTGTTCTCTGTGTACAGTCCTTGGGCCAGTGAGTCTAATTTTGGAGCATCCTGCGACGTTTCAATGATTACCGTGGGCCCATCTGCACTGAGATCTGCGGGTACGCCATTTTGGTTTTGACGTTTGCCGGTCGGTGTGTCATCGATGTGCTGTGTTGTCGGAATGTATGAGATTTCCCAGGTGTTGGGGAGATTCTCTTTTGATCTTGGGAGCTTTTCCCCAGATTTTTTCTTTGGGTTTTTCTTACCCCTTAGTTTTTCTTGGAGGTTTTTCACTTTTTCTCTCAGTAATACCTTGTTTTCTTGCAAAAGCTGGTTTTTTGTTTGTAGCTCTGCCACTAGTAGTTGTAACAGTTCTGTTTTATCGTGATTTTCAGGTTGGTTTCCCGCACTTTTTTCTAACCTCGTTGGCTTTTTTTACTCGCGTTTCATCGAGAAAAGTTAGTTTTTTTGCCCAATCTCTAGTCGCACAGGCTAGATGGAAGGCATTTCCACAATTCACGCACGTTAATACACTATACTTTTTGGTTTTACAGCAGAAATAATTAAATTTTTGGCGGAGCTCTTTCTTGTGCTCATTATCGTGACAAGCCATGTTGCCATACTATACTACATATATGTAATAAAAAACATATATAAGGAACTTTTTTGAAAAAAGGTAGTTTCTACAGTGTAAATTTTGTACTCTAGTACATATGGAATTCACAAAAAACATGAGGTTTTAGAAATTAGGCGCTGACTCGTGACGTAGGTTGACATTAGCACCCCGACATAAATTGTAATTTTGGAACATACTCATTTGCATCTCTTTTTAAAGCATAGCTTATTTTTTATTGCTGTCCAACTCATAACGCTGCACAGTGGGCTCCCGGATCTGATTTTTGACCAAAATTAGAAAAATAGGTTTTGTAACAATATTTTGTTTTGAAATGAGAAAGAAGTATGTACAATCAAAATGGCGAATCCAAAATCCTATTTATGAACCCGTAAGTATTAAATTTAGTGTTAATAGTCGCTAAATATATATTTTGACTTAAATTTAAAAAACTTATTTACCAATAGGTTTCAAATTTGGAACTTTGGCGTGTCTAAAGTCGTTGAGTATAATTATGAAATCAAACTTAAAAATTATATGACGGATCCAAAAGGGCAGAGTTTTCTATTTATGAACCGATATGTATCAAAATTGGAAATTTGGGGTGTGTAAAGCCCATAATTAAGATTTTTGACTCAAACCTAGAAAAAATATCAAAGCGGATCCGAAATGCAGAACCTTTACATTTTTAAACCGATATGTATTATATCTGGAACTCTGCGGTGTTTAACGCCGCTTATTATTATTTTTTACTCAAACAAAAAAAAACTTGCATGGCGGACCCAAAATCTTTATCCTATAGACTATCCTATATTTATAAACCGATTTGTGTCAAACCTGGTACTTAGGTTATTTAAGGTTAAAGCCCACTGTGTAATGTGCGACAAAGCTGCGTTGAAAAGGATGAGGAGTTTACATAATAACATAAACTAAAAATCAAACTAAAAATTAAAAATATTAAAAAAAGTTAAACGGTATTTATTCTTTGGCTCTACCAAAAACTAAAAAATAATACAAACGTAACACTAACTTTGTAGCGGATAAGAACCTGCAAATTTAAGGACTGCATAATCAAATAAGAATGATTTTTCTAGAAAAATTTGTTTTTAAGTCCAACAAAATAAATATTTTTAAAGCGTTCACTTTTTTATACTAGTTTCTTAAAAGTCAGGTTTGGGAAACTGCTGATGATTTGAAATAGAACCGTTTACCTTAAAAGCTTTTTTACCTAATTTTTTCTTTCATAAACAATCCACCTGTAAAAGTTTCATCTGTAATTTTTGGTTTTTGAGATATTGCAGTTGGTTTGTATTATGAAGTGACCATCTTTTTATTTAATTTTTAAATAAGTATAAATATTTCTTTAAAATGATGTGTCACAGTGAACTTTTAATTTTTTTATATAATAATTTAATAATAATAAGTGCTTTAAAAATAATAAACAAAAACTTTTGTTAAGACTAACATGCTTTTTTTTGAGTTTCAGTTTTTCTCGAAGAAATCCATTTTTAGTAAATTAATAATATCTTTCATACGGGCAACTTGTGGCAGCAGATTTTAAAGTACAATTTTTGAAAAATATGTATACATACTCTTTATAAAAATAAAATTTTTAAAAACATGGTTGATGAGGGAATCAAAATTTTTGTCCAAAATTTATAAGAAATTTATCGTTTTATAGAATTTCAGAAATGACCTATCTACACATCAAAATTTGAATCAAAATGTACAGGTAGAAAGTCTAATTAGGGGAAAGGAGGGCAAAATGGAAGACTTAATTTTATAGGCTTATTTTTCCTATTAAATGGTCACCATTGCGTCCGTCATTTGGAGTTAAGTTGGCTAGATACGTTATCTTTATGTTCTACTTTTCAGTTTAAACGATTTAGAACTCCATCATACTTTTATTTTTGTAAAAAGTTGCCTTTGGTAAAATGGGGTGCCTATGTGGCAAAACAGGCCGGGAGGTTGTGTAATTTAGAATCAATATTTTTGTAAGACCAGTTTTATTTATTAAAATATTAAACAAGTTAAAAATACTTATTTAAAAATTAAAAAGTTGTAATATAATGTAAATACATTTTATAATAATTAAATTTAGTAACCAAGTCATCGCTGTCGACTCTCCTACACGAATTTTGCTTCAATTTTTTGCAAAGACAACATAAAATACACAATGAATACATTTTAATTCCTTCCTTTCTCAATACAAACGAATAAACATAAAAGGATTCATTTTTAATACATCTGAATACATACTAATACGCTATAAAACAATCCATTTAAATGACTTTTTATGAATTCATTAATTCTCCCGAATATTTTTCAATACCTTCCTTTATCAATACAGTTGAATGAACTTTTCAAGTATTCATTTTCTATATATTTGAATACATATTTATACTCTTTAAAGCAATCCAATTAAATACCTTTTTATTTAATCATTATTTATACCAATGAATACTTTTTAGTTCCTTCCTTTCTCAATGCAACCGAATAAACATAGAAGGATTCATTTCTAATACATTTGAATACATACTAATACGCTATAGAACAATTCATTTAAATCACTTTTTATGAATTCATTATTTATCCCGTTGAATACTTTTCAATACCTTCCTTTATCAATACAATTAAATGCACTTTTCAAGTATTCATTTTCTATGTATTTGAATACATATTTATACTATTTAAAGCAATCCTTTTTATGTAATCATTATTTATACCAATGAATACTTTTTAATTCCTTCCTTTCTCAATACAACCGAATAAACATAAAAGGATTCATTTTTAATACATCTGAATACATACTAATACGCTATAAAACAATCCATTTAAATGACTTTTTATGAATTCATTATTTCCCACATAGCATTGAAAGGACATTCAAATGCTTTGTATATGCTTTTTAGGTACTTTAAAGAATATTCTTTTAGTGATATGCTTAGCATATTTTGAAAAGAAGATTCAAATCCCAAGTATATGCGATGAATATACTGTAAAGGATCTTCTTTTAGGAATCAGCATACCATATTCTTGGCATATACCATGTGAGAATGTTTCACTTTAGTTCATCCATAGTATATACCAGTTATGAACGTGCCAAGAATATTCTGAGATTAACATGCTAAGAATATTCCGGAATGCACTAGAAAATACACATATATTTTAATAATATTCATGGCATGAATACATTCTACAAAAAACACTACAATATTCTTTGATACAACATTTTTGAATAATAAAACTGTACAAAAATATTGCTTTTTAGAGAATTGGTAATTTTAAGTATAGGTACCTTGTGTAAAGAATATTCTAAAAATTCTAAATTTAAATGATAATTAAATACCTGTTGAAAATTGCTTAAACTCTTATAGCTGGGCGATTTTTTCTCAAAATTATGACGTCACAGCCGAGATCATTTTTACAAATTTTGATTGAATAACTTTTTCAATCAACGATGTGATTGCGTGTCAAACTGTTTAAAAAATTTATAACCGATCTTTCTGACTGTGGCGTTCCAGAGTTCCTAATTTGGTCATAATTAGTGGCGTATATAGAAAAAAGCTTCGGGGTGGGCCCGAGACAGTTTTGGGCGTATATGAGGGGGGGGCCCGGGCCCCCCCGTAGCTAAGATTTTTTAGATATTTTCCATATATTTCATGAATACAAAATAGCATAAACTACGGCCTCATGGGGTCTCGCTTCCCCCCCCCCCCAAAATGGCTCTGGTACAAAATAGCGCAGGACAAAATAGGGAGGACAAAATAGGGCGGGACAAAATTGCGCAGGACAAAATAGCACAGGACAAAATAGCGCAGGACAAAATAGCACAGGACAAAATAGCGCAGGACAAAATAGCGCAGATCTCAAAAAGATACTAAAAAAATAACCTAACCTTACTTGGTTAGTTTAATATACAGTGAAGGCCTAACCTTATCACTCAAACTGCACCAGCCGAAGTGGATCAGGGGCCGAGGATAGGTTAGGTTAGTATCCCAACCTGACCCGGTTAGGTTGGGATACTAACCTAACCTATCCTCGGAGATACTAAAAAAATAACCTAGACTTACTTGGTTAGTCTAATAAACAGTGAAGGCCTAACCTTATCAATCAAACTGCCCCAGCCGAAGTGGACCAGGGGCCGAGGATAGGTTAGGTTAGTGTCCCAACCTGTCCCGGTTAGGTTTATTTACAAAAAAAAAACTTACCTGATCTGTTCAGGTAAGTTTTTTTTTGTAAAAAAACCTAACCGGGTCAGGTTGGGATACTAACCTAACCTATCCTCGGCATATACATATCAAAAAATCATGGTCAAAATTACAGTCGAACCTCTATAACTCGAACTTCAAGGGACAACCAAATCAGTTCGAGTTATGGAGAGTTCGACTTATAGAAATTCGAGTTAAAGAGGTTAAAATTCATATAAAAAGTGCAGAACTTAGATTAATAAATTTGTTAGTCTGAGGTGCAGAACCACTTAAAAGGTTCGAGTTATAGAGGTTCGAGTTAGAGAGGTTCGACTGTATTACAAGGCGGTCATCGCTTTTATTATTATGATATCCGAATACCAACAACTTTTTAGAGAATTTTATAAAAGCTTAAAAAATAAGTACATTTTTTTGACATATAAACTTTTTTATAAACATTAATTTTTTGATTTCTAGAAAAATGGCAAAAAAAAGAAAGACACAAAAAAAGGTGCAGATGAACAAAAAAGCAAAATCTAGAGAATGTATGATGGGGATCATGGAACACTTCTTCCTTATCAGAACGATTCGTATCCTTGTGATCGACGTTGGAGACAGTGAAAACCAAACAGTTTTAACAAGTTCCCAACAAAAGCATCAAACCATCAGTATAATTTAATACCGGTAGGAGTATTTTCCCTCTGAGTAGTTGTTTCTGTTGGTTTCACACAACTTATGCTCTACACGGAGCTATCGCCTACATTCACCTGAGGATGGCCCAAAAGGCCGAAACCGGACGTGGATTAACATGGATCACTTGTTCCTGATTGTCAGAACGTGTTCCAGACGGGGATCATTCGTATCCATGTGATCGACGTTGGAGAGAGTGAAAACCAAATAGTTTTAACAAGTTCCCAACGAAAGCATCAAACCATTATCTCTAGATTAACTTTTTATATTGTTGCTCATTTAAGATTTAAGTGGTTTAAGAAGAGATTAAAAATTTGAAAATAATAGGTTTTAGGTTTTTTGTTCATTATAATTATTTTTGTTTATTTGGTAGTAGTAGTTTTTTAAATTTAGTTATGAGAAATTTAAATACAATAAGCTTTGCAATATATATTTTCTAAGTAATTTATCAGCTTTGTTAACTTGACCTCAGTTTCGTTAATATACTTTTTTTTAAAATTCTTCTATTTTTGCTGTGTTTTTTGATAAAAAGTAGTTTTTTTTGTTTTGTTATGACTTTTTTATGTAAAATTTGTTCACTACATATATTTTCTAAGTAATTTATCAGCTTTGTTAACATAACCTCAGCTTTGTTGAATCACTTATTCTTATTTTTACTTTTTCTCCAAAAATATAATTTTTTTTTTCTGGGAAACATACTCTATGCAAAATATTAAAGCATTTTCTTTTTAACAGACAATAAAAAGCTTATTTTTTAATATTATATTTTTCAAAAAAAAGGGAAGCTCATTTCACAGGTTTTCTGAAGAACTGCCCATTAATTCTGTATACTTAAAAAGGGACTTAAAATGATAAATAGTTTATGGATTGGAGAGAATTCAAAATAAAAACCCTTAATGGGATAGAAATTGATTCCTTTTGAATGTCACATAGTGAATTGAAATGGATGAAATGTTTGTATACTTTTTAATGCCAATTTATTATGCCCTTTCAAATCCTTTTTTGGATAAGAAAAGATTCAAAATATAGATCTAGGAGGTATTAAAATGTATTCATTCTGCATACTTAAAAGGGGATTTAAAAGGATAAGTAATTTTATTATTATTATTTTTTTTTGAATGCAACAAACTGTATTGAAATGGATGGAATGCTTATATACTTTTTAATGCTAATTGCATACGCTTTTTGAAATCCTTTTTTTGGATACGAGAGGATTAAAAATTTAGATCTCGAAGGTACTAAAATGTATTCATTCGGTATTCTTGAAAGGGGATTCAAAAGGTTAAAGATTTTATGGATTAAAGGGGATAAAAATAAAACCCCCTAATGGATGGATAAGACAGGATTGAAAACGTAAATTTCGGAGGTAATAAAATGTATTTATTCTGTATACTTGAAAGAGGATTCAAAAGGATAATTATTTTATGGATTGAAGGGGATTAAAAAACCCTTAATGGTATAGAAATGGATTCTCTTTGAATGACACAAAGTGTATTGAAATGGATGGAATGTTTATATACTTTTTAATGACAACTTAATACGCCTTTTTAAATCCTTTTTTCGGATAAGAAAGAATTGAAAATGTGAATTTCGGAGGTATTAAAATGTTATAATTCTGTATACTTAAAAGGGGACTTAAAAGGATAAATAGTTTATGGATTGAAGATAATTCAAAATAACAACCCTTAATGGGATAGAAAGGGATTCCTTTTGAATGCCACAAAGTGTATTGAAATGGATGAAATGTATTCATTCTGTATACATGAAAAGGGATTCAAAAGGATAAAGATTTTATGGATTAAAGGGGATTAAATATAAAACCCCTTAATGACATAGACATGGATTTCTTTTGAATGCCAAAAAGTGTATTCAAATGAATGGAATATTTTTATACTTTTTAATGAAAATTTAATACACCTTTTCATATCCTTTTTTTTTTGGATTAGAAAGAATTGAAAATGTGAATTTGGGAGGTACAGTCGAACCTCTATAACTCGAACCTCAAGGGACAACCAAAACAGTTCGAGTTATGGAGTTTTCGAGTTATCGAAACGCAAATTACATAGGTTAAAATACATGTAAAAAGTGCAGGGACCGCTGAAAAGGTTCGAGTTATAGAGGGGTTCGAGTTATAGAGGTTCGAGTTAGAGAGGTTCGACTGTATTAAAATGTATTAATTCTGTATACTTAAAAGAGGACTTAAACGGATAAATAGTCTACGGATTGGAGAGAATTCAAAGTAAAAACCCTTAATGGGATAGAAATGTTACAAAGTGTATTGAAGTGTATGAAATGTTTGTATACTTTTTAATGCCAATTTAATACGCCTTTTCAAATCCTTTTTTTGGATAAGAAAGGATTCAAAATGTAGATCTAGGAGGTATTAAAATGTATTCATTCTTCATACTTAAAAGGGGATTTAAAAGGATAAGTAGTTTACGGATTGAAGGGGATTAAAAATAACAATTCAACTTTTGAATTCCACAAAGTGTATTAAAATGGATGGAATGTTTATATACTTTTTAATGCTAATTGCATACGCTTTTTAAAATCCTTTTTTTGGATAAGAAAGGATTGAAAATGTGGATCTCGAAGGTATTAAAATGTATTCATTCTCTATTCTTAAAAGGGGATTCAAAAGGTTAAAGATTTTATGGATTAAAGGGGATTCAAAATAAATCCCCTTAATGACATAGAAATGGATTCCTTTTGAAAGCCAAAACGTGTATTGAAATGGATTTACTTTGAATGCCAAAAAGTGTATACAAAAGGATAGAATGTTTCAAAATGAATTTATTTTGTATGCCAGGATCTGTATTAAAATGAATTAAAAATTTATTATCCATTTTAATACTTAACACTTTCTATCCCCCAAAGGTCAGAAAAAGGATTTCAAAAAGCGGATAGAAAATGGATTCATTTTTTTAAATCCTTTTTTATCCATTTTTTTTTATAGGGATTAAAGCGCGTAAAACTTTTTTCCTAAAGGGCTTTGTTTTTAAACGAATTGGATAAAAACCTAAAAATTCAGTAATTTTCGACGATTTCTGTAAATCACCCACATATATGGATGCCACTGGGCCGCTAGGAATAAAGTTATTCCTACTAAGTGATACATAGTTAAAATGGAAATTTTATTTTCTACAGAAAAGTATATTATCCTTTTTTTCACAAAAAGCTTGGTTTCTAAGAAAATTGGTTAAAGTTAAAAATTTTGCTGTATTTTTTTTGAATAAAATTTGCAAGAATTCAGCATATTACGTACAGCTGATTTTAAAAAAATCTGATACGACTGGAAAAACTTGCTTTCTATTTTAAGCAGTATATATTATATTATATAGGGTTGACATTTACATTTTATGGTAATGTTATGACCGTTTATTGTCTTTTGCATGTTTATAAAATAAATAAAATACTTGATAAAAACTAGAGACCCTGTATGTGTGACATATTGTAACATACATACAGGGTCTCCGATAAAAACCAGCTAGAAATATATTTTTGGTCGTTTTTAGAAATAACATGCTAAAAAAGTAAGTTCGGTCTTTGTTGCTGCAGTTCGGCACCTGAGGTTTGATGATTGAATTCTACGGCAAACGGTGCTTGGCTGCCTGGAAACTGTGAACAAATTCTTGCATTCTTTTCTCTCTCGAAAGGGTCATTTTGAGTACTCGAAGTAGCGCCTGATCTTCCCGAACTTGACCTACTTTTGGCCTGCCAGATTGTCCTTGTTTCCTTTCAAGTAATTTTTCTTTTATCTACCTTTTATTTATAGAACAAACTGTGGTTCGGCTTACGTTAAAATGCTGGGCTATCGCTGGAAAGGACCTACCGTTTTCTAACTCAATAACAATTTTTGGCTTTAAGCTCTTTGGTCGTATGTAACGCCATTTTAGGATTAAATACCATGGTTCTCTATTTATTTTTCTGAAACTGATGACAATGTTATTATTTTTTTACTTGTCATTGACAGTTTTGATATTTGTTAAAATACTGAGGTTCTGATAAAGCTGATGGTGGCATAGAATACACTGCTCAAATTTTGGAAAAAGTCGTATCAGATCTTTGCAACGGTAGTGCTTAGGTAGCTTGCATATATCTCCTTCGATAGGTCTTTTAAAGATCTTTATATTTTCTCTCCACAGATTTTCTCAAAAGTAAGTACTGTCTGAGTAAAAGGCTATTAAAGGAAAAAATAGTCAAAAATCCAAGATGGCGGCGCCATTTTGACCATGTTCCTGAGGGGAAGGGGGTCGGGACTTTTAATATATTTAATGGGACTCCAACAGCTACTGAATACGCCCAGCGTTGGATTTATATTTTTTTTAACAATTCTTTTAAAAAATTTTTATTCCCTAATCGGCCGCCATCTTGAATATCTCAAAATGCTTAAGGGTGCCAGAGTGGCATCAACTGGATCTTTAAAGATGAGTTCTTGGGCTATAAGAATCAGCAATAAAATCCAGGTCCTTTGAAAATCTTCCTAACTATTGTAGGTCAACAATAATAAGAAAATATCGACCGTAGATCATGATAACTATGTAAGGGCGTACTTCAAAATATCATATCTTTTATAATGTAAGGTCAAATGTCAAAAATCAAGAATCAGTTTACTTAGAAAACCTTACTCTTATAGAAAAAAATATACCAGAATTGTTTGGTAGCCATACTTGTTTTAATCCGCGATTAAATTCTGATTTTGTTAAAATTTGAAAACTACCCCCCAACTAAAGTAAGGCAAAAACTATTCGTCGGAGCGAAAGAATGCATAAAACCAAAGTTGTGGGCAATTTTGTTCTCCACATATTTTATTTAAACTTTTTTTATATAGCACCTACTCCAACGGTGCTGTTTTCCTCCAAGAGCCGCGAGTTTTCATCCCCCCCCCCTCGAGCGGCTACCCCCGAGGTATATATGTCTACCATCCCACCAAATGTCTACCATCCCACCAAATTTCATTTCTGTTCGACCTTTTGCAAATAGAACCCGATATTTTGTACCCAACGCTTGGCCTATTATTTGTTTGGTGTTCTTAGAAATCTTAGATTTAATTTGGTCACAGATTTTTCCTTTCTAGGAATTGCAACCAACAGGCGTAGCAAACTCGCGCGTATCTTCAAGAGTAATTAGTGTAAAAGGGTTTTCCTTACCTAGAAACATTTATTTAAATTGATAGGGGGTTCCTCTCAAATAATCAATAAAGTATGTTTAAATAGATTTCTCAGTAATAAAATTATCAAAAAAAAATTGCACACTAAATAAATTTTCTAAACTTATATAAGTGAACCTTTCTACCCCCCCCCCTATTTAAATAATCAGAAAAGTTTGAAATCTGCCAGAATTATTGTTTACAAAAAATTATTCAAATCCATATTTAGCTCAATAAAATTTAAAAATTCATAACTCCGCCACTGACGTTTGTAACAAAATGGTAAAATACAGCAACGATAGAGGAGCGATCCCTTTACAACGTATGCAAGTGTTAACGCAAAATCTGTCAAAATGACGTTATTACTGAACTAGCTCCATATTTACATCAATTAAATAAAAAAAATCCTACCTCCGTCACTGACGTTTGTAACAAAATTCTGAAATAGCAGCGAATATAATATATGCAAGTATATAGGCAAAATCTGTAAAAATTACATAATTAGGGACCCAGCTCCAAATTCACTTCAATAAAATTTAAAAATTCCTATCTCCGCTACCGACGTTTGTAACAATATAGTGAAATATAGCAGCGATAGAGGGGTGATCCCTTTATATTGTGTGTAAGTTGTTCGGCAAAATCTGTCAAAATGACGTAGTTATGGACCCAGTTCCAAATTCACTTCAATAAAATTTAAAAATTCCGACCTCCGTCACTGACGTTTGTAACAAAATTCTGAAATATAGCGGCGATAGAGTGGTCATCCCTTTATAACACGTGCAAATATTTAGGCAAAAGCTGTCGAAATGACGTAATTAGGGAACCAGCTCCAAATTCACTTCAATAAAAATTTTAAAAGTCATAACTTCGCCACTGACGTTTGTAACAAAATTCTGAAATATAGCGGCGATAGAAGAGTGATCCCTTTATACAAGTATTTAGGCAAAATCTGTCGAAATGACGTAATTAGGGACCTAGCTCCAAATTCACTTCAATAAAAATTTAAAAATTCATAACTCCGCCACTGACCTTTGTAACAAAACTCTGATATATAGGGGCGATAGAGGGGTGATCCGTTTATAATATGTGCAAGTATTTAGCCAAAATCTGTCGAAATGACGTAATTAGGGACCCAGCTCCAAATTCAATTCAATAAAAATTTAAAAATTTATAACTCCGCCACTGACGTTTGTAACAAAATTCTGAAATATATCTGCGATAGTGGGGTGATCCCTGTATAATATGTGCAAGTTTTTAGGTAAAATCTGTCAAAATGACGTAATTAGGGAGCCAGCTCCAAATTCATTTTTATAAAATTTAAAAATTCCTATCTCCGCCACTGACGTTTGTAACAAAATAGTGAAATATAGAAGCGATAGAGGGGTGATCCCTTTATAACATGTGCAAAATCTGTCGAAATGACGTAATTAGGAACCCAGCTCCAAATTCACTTCAATAAAAATTTAAAAATTCATAACTCCGCCACTGACGTTTGCAACAAAATTCTGAAATATAGCGGCGATAGAGAGGTGATCCCTTTATAAGGTGTGCGAGTTTTTAGGCAAAATCTGTCGAAATGGCGTAATTAGGGACCCAGCTCCAAATTTACTTCAATAAAAATTTAAAAATTCATAACTCCGTCACTGACGTTTGTAACAAAATTCTGAAATATAGCGGCGATAGAGAGGTGATACTCTTATAATATGTGCAAGAAGTTAGGCAAAATCTGTCGAATTGACGTAATTAGGGACCCAACTCCAAATTCACTGCAATAAAAATTTAAAAATTCATAACTCCGCCACTGACGTTTGTAGCAAAATTCTGAAATAAAGCGGCGATAGATAGGTGATCCCTTTATAACGTGTGCCAGTTTTTAGGCAAAATCTGTCGAAATGACGTAATTAGGGACCCAGCTCCAAATTTACTTCAATAAAAATTTAAAAATTCATAACTCCGTCACTGACGTTTGTAACAAAATTCTGAAATACAGTCGAACCTCTCTAACTCGAACCTCTATAACTCGAACCCCTCTATAACTCGAACCTTTTAAGCAGTCCCTGCACTTTCTACATGTATTTTAACCTATGTAACTCGAGTTTCTATAAGTCGAACTCTCCATAACTCGAACTGTTTTGGTTGTCCCTTCAGGTTCGAGTTATAGAGGTTCGACTGTATAGCGGCGATAGAGGCGTGATACCCTTATAATATGTGCAAGTATTTAGTCAAAATCTGTCGAATTGACGTAATTAGGGACCCAGCTCCAAATTCACTTCAATAAAAATTTAAAAATTCATAACTCCGCCACTGACGTTTGTAACAAAATTTTGAAATATACCGGCGATAGAGGGGTGATCCCTTTATAATATGTGCAAGTATTTAGGCAAAATCTGTCGAAATGACGTAATTAGGGACCCAGCTCCAAAATCACTTCAATAAAATTTAAAAATTCCTACCTCCGCCACTGACGTTTGTAACAAAATTCTGATACATAGCGGTGATAGAGGGGTGATCTGTTTATAATATGTGTAAGTATTTGGGTAAAATCTGTCGAAATGACATAATTAGGGACCCAGCTCCAAATTCACTTCAATAAAAATTTAAAAATTCATAACTCCGCCACTGACGTTTGTAACAAAATTTTGAAATACACCGGCGATAGAGGGGTGATCCCTTTATAACATGTGCAAGTATTTAGGCAAAATCTGTCGAAATGACGTAATTAGGGACCCAGCTCCAAAATCACTTCAATAAAATTTAAAAATTCCTACCTCCGCCACTGACGTTTGTAACAAAATTCTGATATTGGTGAGGTCAGGCCTTCTGTAGAAAATTAAATATACCGAAGGACCACTCGAGATAGCTCGAGAAAAACGTGTGGGAGTTAAGAGGGACTGTATCTTTCCACAGGGCTCCGACAGGGAAAAAAGAGCCTAAAACTTATTTACTAAAAATAGCGTAGCAATGAAAAATTATCAAGAAACGACTTACCCTTAGATGTCTTTTGTAGCTACTTGGCTGGCCAGCCCGATTATACGCGAAGTACCAGACTCTCCATTGTTCTATAGTTCAAAATGTTCCAAACACTAATATCTAATAAACTAAAGCGTAAAATTAATAGTTTCCACAATTTTAATATAAAATAATAGCGGTGCGGTGACTTTAGTTGCACGTGGCGCGTGGTTGAGTTGTTCTCGCAGACAATCGGCGTTTTCGTCTGCTAGGCCGAATTTAGCCGCTTATCTCAAATCCTTCATTGCTGGAAGAAGCGCGCGAAGTTTAAATTTAAATATGGAAAGATATAGCGTAAAGTAAATCAAAATAATATTCTAAAAACGCTTGTAAGCGTAGAAAATGTAACCCAAAAATATTTAAAAACTAAGAGAGATAGCTTCTCTAATTTTAAGTGAAAATTAGAGAATATAATTATTTACAAAAATAAAAACAAGTTGGGAAACTTGTTCATTCGGCCCACCAAAATGAGCATCATTTTTCGGTAGGTGAATCTGAATCAATTGGAAGGGGGCAAAGCTTGACTAAAGGTCGTTTAAAGATACCGGACGCGGTACGAACATTTGCCACCCTAGCGTGCCCATCAGGCCCTTTAAAAATTTCAATAATGCGACCTACCCGCCATTGAAGGGGCGGTGATAACTCGTCTTTGATAAGAACGAGGGTACCTATTTTTGGCTCTGCGCATGGTTCCAACCATTTATTTCGTACTGTTGGGGGGTATGTAAAAATTCTTGGCTCCAACGACGCCAAAAATCGGCTTGTATTCGTTGGACCAAGTTCCATCGCGATAACCGATTCTCAGGTTTACTTGAAAAATCTTCATCAGGAACAGAAACTAAAGGTCCATGTGTTAAAAAATGTCCCGGTGTTAAAACCTGTAGATCGTTACAGTCGGTAGATTGCGGGGTCAAGGGGCGAGAATTTAAAATCGCCTCAATTTGACAAAGAACCGTGTACAACTCCTCATAACTTAGAATTTGCGAGCCAATGGTACGAATTAAATGAGTTTTCACTGATTTTATCCCTGACTCCCAAAGACCGCCGAAGTGGGGAGCTGATGGAGGGATAAAATTCCAGGCGATAGCTTGGTGCGTGCAAGCATTTCTTGCAAGATCAAGCAATTCTTTGCTTGATTTAACGAAATTTGTGCCATTGTCTGAAAAAAGAGTTTTTATGTAACCTCTTCGGGCAACAAAGCGACGTAGCGCAGCTAAAAAAGCGTCCGAAGTTAGATCTGACACTAACTCGAGATGTAAAGCTTTAGTATTTAGACAAATAAAAAGGCAGATATATGCTTTTTGTGTTTTTACACCTCTGTGTTTACTGAGAGTGATAGGTATAGCACCACTAAAATCTACTCCACTAAAAGTAAAAGGCTTTTGTGGAATCAAGCGGTAGGACGGAATTTGTCCCATGATTTGCTCATAAGAATGCGGTTTGACGCGAAAGCAACGAACACATTTGGATAAAACCGTTTTAATTAAGCGTTTGGCAGATAAAATCAAAAAAATTTGACTAATGAGATATTGGACTGTTTGCACTCCGACATGCAAATATTTTTTGTGCATATATTCAATAAAAATATAAGAAAGTCTACTTTCCTTGGGTAAAAGAAGAGGATGTTTTTGTCCGTAAGAAATAGTCATGGCTTGTTGAATGCGTCCTCCAACTCTTATAAGACCATCCTGGTCTAAAAAGGGATTCAATTTTTGTATGGGTTTTATGCATTTTTTCTGGTTTTGAAGGTTAAGAATTACTTCAGAAAAGTATTTTTGTTGTTCGTGCTTAGCCAAACATTTTAAAGCGTTAAAGAGATCGATATAATCTATATTTGTCTTTTTTCTGACGTCTGCGGATAGTCTACAATTATTTATGAATCGTAAACTGCGGGCTAAAAGTAGTTGAATAGCGTAAAAATCGGATTTATTATTTAAAAGCGAATCTAAAAATTTTCCGTTATTCGGTCACAAGAAATCAGAGCAACATTTTTTCGTTCCTCAGTCTCTAAACTGTCATTTATTTTGACTTGCGGGGTTTTTGTTGGCCATTTATCGAAAGATTCTTGTAAAAAACTAGGGGCGGCCCACCATAGGGGATGATTTAAAAGCTCACTCGGCGAGCAGCCGCGGCTGGCTACATCGGCACTATTGAGAAAGGTGGGGGTATATAACCAACATTCTGGATTAATATTATCTTGGATAAGACTAACACGATTTGCGACAAAAGTTTTCCATTTACTTGGATGGGATTTTATCCAGTGTAAAACAACCATTGCGTCCGAAAAAGCGTAAATATTATTTATTGTGAACCTTTTTATGAATATATCATATGTGTATTTTAAGACCTCAGATAAAAGAGTAGCGGCTAGAAGTTCTATTCTCGGAATACTAACAAATTTTTTAAGTGGAGCGATGCGACTTTTCGCAAGAACAAAATATATGTGATATTTAGCGTTTCGTAAGACACGTAAGTATATTACGCATGCGTACCCTCGTTCACTCGCATCACAAAAACCACAGAGATCGATGGATTCGGCGTTGGTGATGTCAATGTGGCGGCCCTATAAAAAATAATGGATTCAATGGCATTAAAAAGTATTCAGTTTTTATACCTTTTAATAACTATGTATCCTGCTCAATTCCCTGAGCAGAGGATAGGTATTCAGAATTTATTCCAACCAATACTTTTTTATCCAAAACTGTTTTGTTACATGTATATACCAAATTCTGAATTCATTTTTTATACATTTAAATACTTCTCAATATCTTTTGAAACCTATCCATTTAAATGACTTTTTATGAATTCATTATTTATACCGTTGAATACTTTTCAATACCTTCCTTTATCAATACAATTGAATGACTTTTCAAGTATTTATTTTCTATATATTTGAATACATATTTATACACTTTAAAGCAATCCAATTAAATACCTTTTTATGTAATCATTATTTATACCAATGAATACTTTTTAATTCCTTCCATTCTCAATACAACCGAATAAACATAAAAGGATTCATTTTTAATACATCTGAATACATACTAATACTCTATAAAACAATCCTTTTAAATGACTTTTTATGAATTCATTATTTATACCGTTGAATACTTTTCAATACCTTCCTTTATCAATACAATTGAATGAACTTTTCAAGTATTCATTTTCTATATATTTGAATACATATTTATACCCTTTAAAGCAATCCAATTAAATACCTTTTTATGTAATCATTATTTATACCAATGAATACTTTTTAATTCCCTCCTTTCTCAATGCAAGCGAATACACATAGAAGGATTCATTTTTAATACATTTGAATACATACTAATACGCTATAGAACAATCCATTTAAATGACTTTTTATGAATTCATTATTTATCCTGTTGAATACTTTTTAATACTTTCCTTTATCAATACAATTGAATGAACTTTTCAAGTATTCATTTTCTATATATTTGAATACATATTTATACCCTTTAAAGCAATCCAATTAAATACCTTTTTATGTAATCATTATTTATACCAATGAATACTTTTTAATTCCTTCCTTTCTCAATGCAAGCGAATACACATAGAAGGATTCATTTTTAATACATTTGAATACATACTAATACGCTATAGAACAATCCATTTAAATGACTTTTTATGAATTCATTATTTATCCTGTTGAATACTTTTTAATACTTTCCTTTATCAATACAATTGAATGAACTTTTCAAGTATTCATTTTCTATATATTTGAATACATATTTATACTCTTTAAAGCAATCCAATTAAATACCTTTTTATGTAATCATTATTTATACCAATGAATACTTTTTAATTCCTTCCTTTCTCAATGCAAGCGAATACACATAGAAGGATTCATTTTTAATACATTTGAATACATACTAATACGCTATAGAACAATCCATTTAAATGACTTTTTATGAATTCATTATTTATCCTGTTGAATACTTTTTAATACTTTCCTTTATCAATACAATTGAATGAACTTTTCAAGTAATCATTTTCTATATATTTGAATACATATTTATACTATTTAAAGCAATCCAATTATATACCTTTTTATGTAATCATTATTTATACCAATGAATACTTTTTAATTCCTTCCATTCTCAATACAACCGAATAAACATAAAAGGATTCATTTTTAATACATCTGAATACATACTAATACTCTATAAAACAATCCATTTAAATGACTTTTTATGAATTCATTACTTATACAGTTGAATACTTTTCAATACCTTCCTTTATCAATACAATTTAATGAACTTTTCAAGTATTCATTTTCTATATATTTGAATACATATTTATACCCTTTAAAGCAATCCAATTAAATACCTTTTTATGTAATCATTATTTATACCAATGAATACTTTTTAATTCCTTCCTTTCTCAATGCAACCGAATAAACATAGAAGGATTCATTTTTAATACATTTGAATACATACTAATACGCTATAGAACAATCCATTTAAATGACTTTTTATGAATTCATTATTTATCCTGTTGAATACTTTTCAATACCTTCCTTTATCAATACAATTGAATGAACTTTTCAAGTATTCATTTTCTATATATTTGAATACATATTTATACTATTTAAAGCAATCCAATTATATACCTTTTTATGTAATCATTATTTATACCAATGAATACTTTTTAATTCTTTCCTTTCTCAATACAACCGAATAAACATAAAAGGATTCATTTTTAATACATCTGAATACATACTAATACGCTATAGAACAATCCATTTAAATGACTTTTTATGAATTCATTATTTATCCCGTTGAATACTTTTCAATACCTTCTTTTATCAATACAATTGAATGAACTTTTCAATTATTCATTTTCTATATATTTGAATACATATTTATACCCTTTAAAGTAATCCAATTAAATACCTTTTTATGTAATCATTATTTATACCAATGAATACTTTTTAATTCTTTCCCTTCTCAATACAACCGAATAAACATAGAAGGATGCATTTTTAATACATACTAATACGCTATAGAACAATCCATTTAAATGACTTTTTATGAATTCATTATTTATCCTGTTGAATACTTTTTAATACCTTCCTTTATCAATACAATTGAATGAACTTTTCAAGTATTCATTTTCTATATATTTGAATACATATTTATACCCTTTAAAGCAATCCAATTAAATACCTTTTTATGTAATCATTATTTATACCAATGAATACTTTTTAATTCCTTCCTTTCTCAATGCAAGCGAATACACATAGAAGGATTCATTTTTAATACATTTGAATACATACTAATACGCTATAGAACATTCCATTTAAATGACTTTTTATGAATTCATTATTTATCCTGTTGAATACTTTTTAATACTTTCCTTTATCAATACAATTGAATGAACTTTTCAAGTATTCATTTTCTATATATTTGAATACATATTTATACCCTTTAAAGCAATCCAATTAAATACCTTTTTATGTAATCATTATTTATACTAATGAATACTTTTTAATTCCTTCCTTTCTCAATGCAAGCGAATACACATAGAAGGATTCATTTCTAATACATTTGAATACATACTAATACGCTATAGAACAATCCATTTAAATGACTTTTTATGAATTCATTATTTATCCTGTTGAATACTTTTTAATACTTTCCTTTATCAATACAATTGAATGAACTTTTCAAGTATTCATTTTCTATATATTTGAATACATATTTATACCCTTTAAAGCAATTCAATTAAATACCTTTTTATGTAATCATTATTTATACCAATGAATACTTTTTAATTCCTTCCTTTCTCAATGCAAGCGAATACACATAGAAGGATTCATTTTCAATACATTTGAATACATACTAATACGCTATAGAACAATCCATTTAAATGACTTTTTATGAATTCATTATTTATCCTGTTGAATACTTTTTAATACTTTCCTTTATCAATACAATTGAATGAACTTTTCAAGTATTCAGTTTCTATATATTTGAATACATATTTATACTATTTAAAGCAATCCAATTCTATTCCTTTTTATGTAATCATTATTTATACCAATGAATACTTTTTAATTCCTTCCTTTCTTAATACAACCGAATAAACATAAAAGGATTCATTTTTAATACATCTGAATACATACTAATACGCTATAGAACAATCCATTTAAATGACTTTTTATGAATTCATTATTTATCCCGTTGAATACTTTTCAATACCTTCCTTTATCAATACAATTGAATGAACTTTTCAAGTATTCATTTTCTATATATTTGAATACATATTTATACCCTTTAAAGCAATCCAATTAAATACCTTTTTATGTAATCATTATTTATACCAATGAATACTTTTTAATTCCTTCCTTTCTCAATGCAACCGAATAAACATAGAAGGATTCATTTTTAATACATTTGAATACATACTAATACGCTATAGAACAATCCATTTAAATGACTTTTTATGAATTCATTATTTATCCTGTTAAATACTTTTTAATACCTTCCTTTATCAATACAATTGAATGAACTTTTCAAGTATTCATTTTCTATATATTTGAATACATATTTATACTCTTTAAAGCAATCCAATTAAATACCTTTTTATGTAATCATTATTTATACCAACGAATACTTTTTAATTCCTTCCCTTCTCAATACAACCGAATAAACATAGAAGGATTCATTTTTAATACATTTGAATACATACTAATATGCTACCCTATAAAAAATAATGGATTCAATGGCAATAAAAAGTATTCAGTTTTTATACCTTTTAATAACTATGTATCCTGCTCAATTCCCTGAGCAGAGGATAGGTATTCAGAATTTATTCCAACCAATACTTTTTTATCCAAAACTGTTTTGGTTACATGTATATACCAAATTCTGAATTCATTTTTTATACATTTAAATACTTCTCAATATCTTTTGAAACCTATCCATTTAAATGACTTTTTATGAATTCATTATTTATACCGTTGAATACTTTTCAATACCTTCCTTTATCAATACAATTGAATGACTTTTCAAGTATTTATTTTCTATATATTTGAATACATATTTATACACTTTAAAGCAATCCAATTAAATACCTTTTTATGTAATCATTATTTATACCAATGAATACTTTTTAATTCCTTCCATTCTCAATACAACCGAATAAACATAAAAGGATTCATTTTTAATACATCTGAATACATACTAATACTCTATAAAACAATCCTTTTAAATGACTTTTTATGAATTCATTATTTATACCGTTGAATACTTTTCAATACCTTCCTTTATCAATACAATTGAATGAACTTTTCAAGTATTCATTTTCTATATATTTGAATACATATTTATACCCTTTAAAGCAATCCAATTAAATACCTTTTTATGTAATCATTATTTATACCAATGAATACTTTTTTCTCAATGCAAGCGAATACACATAGAAGGATTCATTTTTAATACATTTGAATACATACTAATACGCTATAGAACAATCCATTTAAATGACTTTTTATGAATTCATTATTTATCCTGTTGAATACTTTTTAATACTTTCCTTTATCAATACAATTGAATGAACTTTTCAAGTATTCATTTTCTATATATTTGAATACATATTTATACCCTTTAAAGCAATCCAATTAAATACCTTTTTATGTAATCATTATTTATACCAATGAATACTTTTTAATTCCTTCCTTTCTCAATGCAAGCGAATACACATAGAAGGATTCATTTTTAATACATTTGAATACATACTAATACGCTATAGAACAATCCATTTAAATGACTTTTTATGAATTCATTATTTATCCTGTTGAATACTTTTTAATACTTTCCTTTATCAATACAATTGAATGAACTTTTCAAGTATTCATTTTCTGTATATTTGAATACATATTTATACTCTTTAAAGCAATCTAATTAAATACCTTTTTATGTAATAATTATTTATACCAATGAATACTTTTTAATTCCTTCCTTTCCCAATGCAACCGAATACTTCTTTCAGGATTCATTTTTAATACATTTGAATACATACTAATACGCTATAGAACAATCCATTTAAATGACTTTTTATGAATTCATTATTTATCCTGTTGAATACTTTTTAATACCTTCCTTTATCAATACAATTGAATGAACTTTTCAGGTATTCATTTTCTATATATTTGAATACATATTTATACTCTTTAAAACAATCCAATTAAATACCTTTTTATGTAATCATTTTCAATACATTTGAATACATACTAATACGCTATAGAACAATCCATTTAAATGACTTTTTATGAATTCATTATTTATCCCGTTGAATACTTTTCAATAAATACCTTCCTTTATAAATACAATTGAATGAACTTTTCAAGTATTCATTTTCTATATATTTGAATACATATTTATACTCTTTAAAGCAATCCAATTAAATACCTTTTTATGTAATCATTATTTATACCAATGAATACTTTTTAATTCCTTCCTTTCTCAATACAACCGAATAAACATAAAAGGATTAATTTTTAATACATCTGAATACATACTAATACGCTATAAAACAATCCATTTAAATGACTTTTTATGAATTCATTATTTATACCGTTGAATACTTTTCAATACCTTCCTTTATCAATACAATTGAATGAACTTTTCAAGTATTCATTTTCTATATATTTGAATACATATTTATACTCTTTAAAGCAATCCAATTAAATACCTTTTTATATAATCATTATTTATACCAATGAATACTTTTTAATTCCTTTTTTTCTCAATGCAACCGAATAAACATAAAAGGATTTATTTTTAATACATTTGAATACATACTAATACGCTATAGAACAATCCATTTAAATGACTTTTTATGAATTCATTATTTCCCACATAGCATTGAAAGAACATTCAAATGCTTTGTATATTCTTTTTAGGTTCTTTAAAGAATATTCTTTTAGTGATATGCTTAGCATATTTTTAAAAGAAGATTCACATCCTAAGTATATGCGATGAATATACTGTAAAGGATCTTCTTTTAGGAATCAGCACACCATATTCTTGGCATATACGATGTGAGAATGTTTCACTTTAGTACATCCATAGTATATACCAGTTATGAACGTGCCAAGAATATTCTGAGATTAACATGCTAAGAATATTCCGGAATGCACTAGAAAATACACACATTGCTTTTTAGAGAATTGGTAATTTTAAGTATAGGTATGTTTATAGGTATGAACCTTGTGTAGAGAATATTCTAAAAATTCTAAATTTAAATGATAATTAAATACCTGTTGAAAATTGCTTAAATTCCTATAGCTGGGCGAGATCATTTTTACAAATTTTGATTAAATAACTTTTTCAATCAACGATGTGATTGCGTGTCAAACTGTTTAAGAAATTTATAACCGATCTTTCTGACTATTTGTGGCGTTCCAGGGTTCTTAATTTGGTCATAATCAGTGGCGTATATAGAAAAAAGCTTCGGGGTGGGCCGAGACAGTTTTGGGCGTATATGAGGGGGGGGCCGGTTCCCCTCCGTAGCTAAGATTTTTTTAGATATTTTCCACATATTTCATGAATACAAACATAAAATAGCGTAAACTACGGCCTCATGGGGTCTCGCCCCCCCCCCAAAATGGGTCTGGTACAAAATAGCGCGGACAAAATAGCGCGGGACAAAATAGCGCAGAACAAAAAAACGCAGGACAAAATAGCGCAGGACAAAATAGCGCAGATCTCAAAAAGATACTAAAAAAATAACCTAACCTTACTTGGTTAGTTTAATATACAGTGAAGGCCTAACCTTATCACTCAAACTGCACCAGCCGAAGCGGACCAGGGGCCGAGGATAGGTTAGGTTAGTATCCCAACCTGACCCGGTTAGGTTGGGATACTAACCTAACCTATCCTCGGAGATACTAAAAAAATACTCTGCCAATATATGGGCCCCTAAGCTCACACTAGGTACTATAGGTATTTTGTACGTGTGAGCTAATATAACTAAAAACTGAAATACATTTTATTCAACTCCAGACTAAATTGCCTTTTGTTTGATACCACACAAGCCATGTTTTGACTTAAACTCAAATTTTTGAAATCTACCCCCACCCTTAAAGAAAACAAAAACTAAAATATATTTTGTTAAACTCCGGACTCAATTACCTTTCGTTTGATATCACACACGCCATATTTTCACATAAACTCTAATTTTTGAAATCTACCCCCACCCTTTTTGAAGAAAAAAAACTAAAATGTATTTTGTTTAACTCCATACTCAATTACCTTTCGTTTGATATCACACACGCCATATTTTCACAAAAACTCTAATTTTTGAAATCTACCCCCACCCTTTTATTTGGTTTGTGTTTGGTGGATTTTGTTCATTTTTAAATGGGACCATCTCGACCCAAGACCCAGCCTAGGTACCAAATTTCATTAAAATCGGCCAAGAGGTTTTTGAGTTATGCACGTTGGTCGTTACAGACAGGCAGACAGACAGACAGACATACAGACAGACAGACAGAAAGACGGCGCAACAAAAAAGTTTCAAAATCATCTGAAACGCAAAGATATATCAAAATTTTTGAAATCGGAGCAACTTTTTTATTTCGAAAAAATTAGGATCACAATAGCTCACACTACTATAGTATAGTATATGTGTGAGCTAATAACCTAACCTTACTTGGTTAGTTTAATAAACAGTGAAGGCCTAACCTTATAACTCAAACTGCCCCAGCCGAAGTGGACCAGGGGCCGAGGATAGGTTAGGTTAGTGTCCCAACTTGACCCGGTTAGGTTTTTTTACAAAAAAAAACTTACCTGATCTGTTCAGGCAAGTTTTTTTTTTGTAAAAAAACCTAACCGGGTCAGGTTGGGATACTAACCTAACCTATCCTCGGCCCCTGGTCCACTTCGGCTGGACAGGGATAATCGACTTGGGATTTATGACGTGCGCTATTTTGAAATGCGCTATTTTATCCTGCGCCATTTTGTCCTGCGCTATTTTGTCCTGCGCCATTTGGTCCTGCGCTATTTTGTCTTGCGCCATTTTGTCCTGCGCTATTTTGTTCTGCGCTATTTTGTCCACGCTATTTTGTCCTGCGCTATTTTGTACCAGAGCTCCCAAAACTGTGTTGGGCCCCACCCGAAACTTTTTTCTATATACGCCACTGCCGTATTTTATGTTTTTATTAATGATATATGTGGAAAATACCAAAAAAAATCTTCGCATCGGGGGGAGCCATTAGGAATCCTTTAAAAATAGTGTCACTTTTTCAAATTTTATTTTATTAATTTTTGAGCGGCTCCTCTTCGAATACACCATTGACATGGTATTTTTCTTCATATTGGTTGGGTGACTTTACGTCCTTATTTACCTAATCTGTGGTTATGTCAATATTTGCATCTTTCAGTTTTTCCTTTGGTGTTCTGTGGTTTTTCCTTTTTCTTGAGCATAGAGAAATTCTTGAGTTTTCAATTTGATCGGTTTGGCCAGGTACGTTGTTTTAAATTTCATTTCGAATCCGTGTGTTCTATAATGATATAGTTAGTGCCCATTTATAAACTAAGATGTATAAGAGAAATCAGAAAGGTTCTTAGCAGTCAATTTTACCATAAATTAGTTGACAAATACAAATATTATTTTAGTTCTGGAGTGTTTTATATAAAAGCATTTTTTATTTTTATTTTTTTATTAAATTTTGAGAAAAATTATATCAAAAAGTTTTCTTTTAACTTGAATCTTTACCTAGTAGTAGTGGGGGGGTTGACCGGCAAGTCTGACAAGTAGGCCCTCTTTACCTAACTTTTTTTTAAATCTTGCAACAGATATTTTTTATACTGCTCACTGAGCTAGATACTTTTGGTAGGTGATTATTGCTTAAAACATTAGCTTAGAACAAGTCAAGTCATAAGTTTTGTTTTAATAGGGACATTCCAGTGAACTTCCTCTCACAGTACGCATTATATGAGATCATTTTTTCCATTTGGTAGAGGTTCAAGGATGATTCATGATTCATATGTGAGTTGGCCTTGGAGCCCTTCTACTGCGACTACTATCGGGTCGGGTCTATTGTGGCTCAGCTTCAAGGATAGTGTTTATATGGATTTTAAATCAAGGATAGTATTTATGGTGCCATTTTGCTAAGGATGTTTTTCAGCTAAGTGAATAGAAATTATGAATTAAAGGTTGGTTAATTTGAATCTGTCCTCTTCTTTATTATTTTTTTGCACCATAAATAGCAGAACATAAATAAGAAACTATATAATATGTATACTTATATATAAATAGGAAACTAGCAGTTAGAAAAATGTTTAAAAGGAGAGTTTTGAGAGAAGCTTTGAAGCTCCTGTTTAATAGTTTTTTGAAAATTGCTAGTTTCTAATACAGTCGAATCTCTATAACTCGAACTCAAAGGGACAACCAAAACAGTTCGAGTTATGGAGAGTTCGAGTTATAGAAATTCGAATTAAACAGGTTAAAATACATATAAAAAGTGCAGGGACCACTTAAAAGGTTCGAGTTATAGAGAGGTTCGAGTTATAGAGGTTCGAGTTAGGGAGGTTCGACTGTATATTGAGGTGTTCTGCTAATTATGGTACCCCCTGTATAAATTGTATACATGGGTAGGATAGAAGAAATAAGAACAAAAGTTTTTTGGAATTATTGCCAATTTATAAATGGAAACATTTTTCTAGGTTAGGTATTTGGTTGGTGTTATTATTATTTTTTTTTTGTTTAACTAGGTACTTATAGGGCTGTCTAGCAAAACATATGATCCAATCTAAGATATCTTCAGTAGGACAAACAAACTGATTTCTCATAAGCCATAATGTTAACAAAAACGTAAATTGTACAAAAACAACAAGAGATTGAGTCTCAAAAATGATTCAGTTTTAAGAACGGATCCTTTGTGCATATGGTAAATTTCGGAGGTATTAAAATGTATTTATTCTGTATACTTGAAAGCGGATTCAAAAGGATAATTATTTAATGGATTGGAGGGTATTAAAAAAAACGCTTAATGGTATAGAAATGGATTCTTTTTGAATGGCACAAAGTGTATTGAAATTGATGAAATGTTCATATACTTTTTAATGACAATTTAATACACCTTTTCAAATCCTTGTTTTGGATAAGAAAGAATTGAAAATGTGAATTTGGGAGGTATTAAAATGTATTAATTCTGTATAAGGTAAAAGCACCTGTGCCTGACCATGTAAGTATAGCTGACCATTGCAGTTTTATTCTTTTATAATAAGAAAATTAAATCAAGTGAGACATATTCTGCATTAAAAAAAGATAGTCTGATGTTTTAATTTGTTGACAAAAGTTTTTCTATGTTGGCAACCCAGTTCAGTTTTCAACTGTCAGTTGATGGAGGAACACATGTTGTAGTGGTGTTAGTTTTTAACAGTTTCTTGTGAACTTTGCTAAGAAGTAAGTAGCCCTAAATAGTGTTTTTCTAAATAGGTTTTATATATTTCCTAAAATTTTTTCTGTGGCAGGTTGGTTAATGCTTAAAAAAAACCTGAATTGACAAAAAAAAGGAAAAATAACCTAAAACATTTTAGCACTTGTTCTAGTAGTTGACCAGGGTGGTCAGCTATTGGACCATCAAGTTTTTTTCAAGTATACATTTTAATTGATGCTTTTTGTATCCAAAACTGGTATGAAATAAATAGAACATGAAAAAAATGATTGGAACCTTTAGGTGACCGGGGGGTCAGGTATTGGAACACACTGTTTCCAAAGCTGACCATTTTAAATTTGAAGGTACTTTTTTAGGTTGTTTTATTTAACTACCACTTTGAAATACTCTTTAAACCTAGAACTAATAACTTTTTTTCAGAAATGACTGACACCACTCCCACTGCTAAAAAAGAAAGGGAAAAGATTTTATGCTATTCAGAAGATGCGATGAAAAATGCATTGATTGCTGTCAGAAATGGGATGCCTGTACAAATTCAAGGTTCCAAAAACAACCCTTCTATACAGGTGTCCCATAACTTAGGGGCCATGGGCCAACAGGGGTTCGAGGAGGTCATGTCTGAGAAAAAAGTTTCTATAATGCATGGGTCAAAACTTTTTCTTTGTCAAGATACAGAGCACTAAAGTTGGCAATTTTTTAAACTTTTTTGATAATAACTTTTTAAACAAATGCAGTAAAAATATGAAATTGGGCAAAGTCATGTACTAGAATAAAAGCAATAAACTGAAATAAAAATAATTTTTTAAAGAATGAGTCAGTCAATTTTTTTAGAAAAAACATTTTTTTTGGTATAAACATTTATAAATGCCATATTAAATATAATGTGTAATGTAATTTTTTTAAATATTTTTTGTTAATAAAAAGAAGTCTCTAGCGAGACATAATAATAAAATATTATTGATATTTTTTAAAATAAGTACAATTTTGGAGGTTATTTTGACAGCCTGTATCTCCTCAACTTGTAATTTTATCAAAAAAGGAATACTACATTTTGGAATCACAATTACCTGGGTATTCAGCTGGCTGTGACAGATTTTTTTTTGTAAAACCCTTTGTTCCCCCACTTCTCTAACTTTTAAAATTCTATATCATAAAAACAGATGTGTGTTGACCCCCCAGGTTATATAAACTTTTTTCTCGAAAATAGGCTACTCTATCACCTGCTGCATTATGGCTCCTAAGTTATGGGACACCCTGTATAAGTACAAGGGAAAGTATCCAAAAGAATGCAAAATGGGTCCAGATACCATTTTTTCTCCTAAAGAAAAAGACATGGTAGTAAAATGGGTAAAAGATATGGAAGAAAAACTTATTAAAGAAACTTTTTTAGAAAAAAAAAATCAAGTTCAAGAGAAAAACCAATAGAACTTCTGGACTAAAAATACTTTCAAGTTAAAAAAAATTCAACAAGAAATGACAAAAATGAATCCTTTGTGAACACTATGATGCCGTCAGGACCAAATGGCTGGAAGTGGCCAGACTTACCAGATGGGATTTGATATGATAAGAAGAACATGATTGAAGTGATTTCCCCACTTGTCAACTCCAGGGGCATGTGTTTTGTAAAATAATTAGAAAATTATTTACTAATTAGTATTTTTTTTACAAAAAATCCTTTATGTTTACATTAGTTTTTAGAAAATATAAATAGTTTTAAACAGTCAAAATAGTTTTTTTTTAATTTTCTCTGTTAATAGTCAGCCTAAGGTACACAAGGGGTCAACATTAAGAGCAATTCGTTTTCGGAGGGTCAGCTAAGGGTACAATATTGGGTTTTTTATTTTATGTTTTTTTTTGTCATATATAATTTTCTTTGCATATAGTTTGTTAGTGTGCATGGCAAAAAGTACAAAAGAAACGCCAAAAGCAATTTTAATACTTAAATAGTTATTGTCACAAACTTAATTAAAGATTACCATAAAAAAATCCTTAAATGGTCAGGCACTGGTGATTTTACCTTACTTAAAAAGGGACTTAAAATGATAAATAGTTTATGGATTGGAGAGAATTCAAAATAAAAACCCTTAATGGGATAGAAATTGATTCCTTTTGAATGTCACAAAGTGTATTGAAATGGATGAAATGTTTGTATACTTTTTAATGCCAATTTAATACGCCTTTTCAAATCCTTTTTTTAGATAAGAATGGATTGAAAATGTAGATCTAGGAGGTATTAAAATGTATTAATTCTGCATACTTAAAAGGGGATTTAAAAGGATAAGTAAAAACATTTATGGATTGGAGGGGATTAAAAATAAAAACCCTTAATGAGATAGAAAGGGATTCCTTTTGAATGCCACAAAGTGTATTGAAATGGATCAAATGTTTACATTCTGTATACATGAAAGGGGATTCAAAAGGATAAAGATTTTATGGATTAAAGGGGATTAAACATAAAACCCCTTAATGACATAGAAATGGATTCCTTTTGAATGCCAAAAAGTGTATTAAAATGGATGGAATATTTGTATACTTTTAATGACAATTTAATATGCTTTTTCGAAACCTTTTTTTGGATAAGAAAGAATTGAAAATGTGAATTTCGGAGGTATTAAAATGTTATAATTCTGTATACTTAAAAGGGGACTTAAAAGGATAAATAGTTTATGGATTGAAGAGAATTCAAAATAACAACCCTTAATGGGATAGAAAGGGATTCCTTTTGAATGCCACAAAGTGTATTGAAATGGATGAAATGTATTCATTCTGTATACATGAAAGGGGATTCAAAAGGATAAAGATTTTATGGATTAAAGGGGATTAAATATAAAACCCCTTAATGACATAGACATGGATTTCTTTTGAATGCCAAAAAGTGTATTCAAATCAATGGAATATTTTTATACTTTTTAATAAAAATTTAATACACCTTTTCAAATCCTTTTTTTTTTGGATAAGAAAGAATTGAAAATGTGAATTTGGGAGGTATTAAAATGTATTAATTCTGTATACTTAAAAGGGGACTTAAACAGATAAATAGTTTATGGATTGGAGAGAATTCAAAATAAAAACCCTTAATGGGATAGAAATGGATTCCTTTTGAATGTTACAAAGTGTATTGAAATGTATGAAATGTTTGTATACTTTTTAATGCCAATTTAATACGCCTATTCAAATCCTTTTTTTGGATAAGAAAGGATTCAAAATGTAGATCTAGGAGGTATTAAAATGTATTCATTCTGCATACTTAAAAGGGGATTTAAAAGGATAAGTAGTTTACGGATTGAAGGGGATTAAAAATAACAATTCAACTTTTGAATTCCACAAAGTGTATTGAAATGGATGAAATGTTTAAAAACTTTTTAATGCCAATTTAATACGCCTTTTCAAATCCTTTTTTTGAATAAGAAAGGATTGAAAATGTAGATCTAGGAGGTATTAAAATGTATTCATTCTGCATTCTTAAAACGGGATTTAAAAGGTTAAGTAGTTTATGGATTGCAGAAGATTAAAAATAAAAACCCTTAATGAGATAGAAAGGGATTCCTTTTGAATGCCACAAAGTGTATTGAAATGGATGGAATGTTTATATACTTTTTAATGCTAATTGCATACGCTTTTTCAAATCCTTTTTTTGGATAAGAAAGGATTGAAAATGTAGATCTCGAAGGTATTAAAATGTATTCATTCTCTATTCTTAAAAGGGGATTCAAAAGGTTAAAGATTTTATGGATTAAAGGGGATTAAAAATAAATCCCCTTAATGACATAGAAATGGATTCCTTTTGAATGCCAAAAAGTGTATTGAAATGGATTGAATGTTTATATACTTTTTAATGCTAATTGCATACGCTTTTTGAAATCCTTTTTTTGGATAAGAAAGGATTGAAAATGTAGATCTCGAAGGTATTAAAATGTATTCATTCTCTATTCTTAAAAGGGGATTCAAAAGGTTAAAGATTTTATGGATTAAAGGGGATTAAAAATAAATCCCCTTAATGACATAGAAATGGATTCCTTTTGAATGCCAAAAAGTGTATTGAAATGGATTGAATATTTATATACTTTTTAATGCTAATTGCATACGCTTTTTGAAATCCTTTTTTTGGATAAAAAAGGATTGAAAATGTAGATCTCGAAGGTATTAAAATGTATTCATTCTCTATTCTTAAAAGGGGATTCAAAAGGTTAAAGATTTTATGGATTAAAGGGGATTAAAAATAAATCCCCTTAATGACATAGAAATGGATTCTTTTTGAATGCCAAAAAGTGTATTGAAATGGATTGAATGTTTATATACTTTTTAATGCTAATTGCATACGCTTTTTGAAATCCTTTTTTTGGATAAGAAAGGATTGAAAATGTAGATCTCGAAGGTATTAAAATGTATTCATTCTCTATTCTTAAAAGGGGATTCAAAAGGTTAAAGATTTTATGGATTAAAGGGGATTAAAAATAAATCCCCTTAATGACATAGAAATGGATTCCTTTTGAATGCCAAAAAGTGTATTGAAATGGATTGAATGTTTATATACTTTTTAATGCTAATTGCATACGCTTTTTGAAATCCTTTTTTTGGATAAGAAAGGATTGAAAATGTAGATCTCGAAGGTATTAAAATGTATTCATTCTCTATTCTTAAAAGGGGATTCAAAAGGTTAAAGATTTTATGGATTAAAGGGGATTAAAAATAAATCCCCTTAATGACATAGAAATGGATTCCTTTTGAATGCCAAGAAGTGTATTGAAATGGATTGAATGTTTATATACTTTTTAATGCTAATTGCATACGCTTTTTGAAATCCTTTTTTTGGATAAGAAAGGATTGAAAATGTAGATCTCGAAGGTATTAAAATGTATTCATTCTCTATTCTTAAAAGGGGATTCAAAAGGTTAAAGATTTTATGGATTAAAGGGGATTAATTATAAATCCCCTTAATGACATAGAAATGGATTCCTTTTGAATGCCAAAAAGTGTATTGAAATGGATTGAATGTTTATATACTTTTTAATGCTAATTGCATACGCTTTTTGAAATCCTTTTTTTGGATAAAAAAGGATTGAAAATGTAGATCTCGAAGGTATTAAAATGTATTCATTCTCTATTCTTAAAAGGGGATTCAAAAGGTTAAAGATTTTATGGATTAAAGGGGATTAAAAATAAATCCCCTTAATGACATAGAAATGGATTCCTTTTGAATGCCAAAAAGTGTATTGAAATGGATGGAATGTTTATATACTTTTTAATGACAATTTAATACGCCATTTCAAATCCTTTTTTCGGATAAGAAAGAATTGAAAATGTGAATTTTGGAGGTATTAAAATGTATTAATTCTGTATACTTAAAAGGGGACTCAAAAGGATAAATAGTTTATGGATTGAAGAGAATACAAAATAACAACCCTTAATGGGATAGAAATGGATTGCTTTTGAATGTCACAAAGTATATTGAAATGGATGAAATGTTTGTATACTTTTTAATGCCAATTTAATACGCTTTTTCAAATCCTTTTTTTGGATAAAAAAGGATTGAAAATGTAGATCTAGGAGGTATTAAAATGTATTCATTCTGCATACTTAAAAGGGGATTTAAAAGGATAAGTAGTTTATGGATTGCAGGGGATTAAAAATAAAAACCCTTAATGAGATAGAAAGGGATTCCTTTTGAATGCCATTTTTTGGATAAGAAAGGATTGGAAATGTAGATCTCGAAAGTATTAAAATGTATTCATTCTGTATACTTAAAAGGGGACTCAAAAGGATAAATAGTTTATGGATTGAAGAGAATACAAAATAACAACCCTTAATGGGATAGAAATGGATTCCTTTTGAATGTCACAAAGTATATTGAAATGGATGAAATGTTTGTATACTTTTTAATGCCAATTTAATACGCTTTTTCAAATCCTTTTTTTGGATAAAAAAGGATTGAAAATGTAGATCTAGGAGGTATTAAAATGTATTCATTCTGCATACTTAAAAGGGGATTTAAAAGGATAAGTAGTTTATGGATTGCAGGGGATTAAAAATAAAAACCCTTAATGAGATAGAAAGGGATTCCTTTTGAATGCCATTTTTTGGATAAGAAAGGATTGAAAATGTAGATCTCGAAGGTATTAAAATGTATTCATTCTCTATTCTTAAAAGGGGATTCAAAAGGTTAAAGATTTTATGGATTAAAGGGGATTAAAAATAAATCCCCTTAATGACATAGAAATGGATTCCTTTTGAAAGCCAAAAAGTGTATTGAAATGGATTGAATGTTTATATACTTTTTAATGCTAATTGCATACGCTTTTTGAAATCCTTTTTTTGGATAAAAAAGGATTGAAAATGTAGATCTCGAAGGTATTAAAATGTATTCATTCTCTATTCTTAAAAGGGGATTCAAAAGGTTAAAGATTTTATGGATTAAAGGGGATTAAAAATAAATCCCCTTAATGACATAGAAATAGATTCCTTTTGAATGCCAAAAAGTGTATTGAAATGGATTGAATGTTTATATACTTTTTAATGCTAATTGCATACGCTTTTTGAAATCCTTTTTTTGGATAAGAAAGGATTGAAAATGTAGATCTCGAGTATTCATTGTCTAATCTTAAAAGGGGATTCAAAAGGTTAAAGATTTTATGGATTAAAGGGGATTAAAAATAAATCCCCTTAATGACTTAGAAATGGATTCCTTTTGAATGCCAAAAAGTGTATTGAAATGGATTGAATGTTTATATACTTTTTAATGCTAATTGCATACGCTTTTTGAAATCCTTTTTTTGGATAAGAAAGGATTGAAAATGTAGATCTCGAAGGTATTAAAATGTATTCATTCTCTATTCTTAAAAGGGGATTCAAAAGGTTAAAGATTTTATGGATTAAAGGGGATTAAAAATAAATCCCCTTAATGACATAGAAATGGATTCCTTTTGAATGCCAAAAAGTGTATTGAAATGGATTGAATGTTTATATACTTTTTAATGCTAATTGCATACGCTTTTTGAAATCCTTTTTTTGGATAAGAAAGGATTGAAAATGTAGATCTCGAAGGTATTAAAATGTATTCATTCTCTATTCTTAAAAGGGGATTCAAAAGGTTAAAGATTTTATGGATTAAAGGGGATTAAAAATAAATCCCCTTAATGACATAGAAATGGATTCCTTTTGAATGCCAAAAAGTGTATTGAAATGGATTGAATGTTTATATACTTTTTAATGCTAATTGCATACGCTTTTTGAAATCCTTTTTTTGGATAAAAAAGGATTGAAAATGTAGATCTCGAAGGTATTAAAATGTATTCATTCTCTATTCTTAAAAGGGGATTCAAAAGGTTAAAGATTTTATGGATTAAAGGGGATTAAAAATAAATCCCCTTAATGACATAGAAATGGATTCCTTTTGAATGCCAAAAAGTGTATTGAAATGGATTGAATGTTTATATACTTTTTAATGCTAATTGCATACGCTTTTTGAAATCCTTTTTTTGGATAAGAAAGGATTGAAAATGTAGATCTCGAAAGTATTAAAATGTATTCATTCTGTATTCTTGCAAGGGGATTCAAAAGGTTAAAGATTTTATGGATTAAAGGGGATTAAAAATAAATCCCCTTAATGACATAGAAATGGATTCCTTTTGAATGCCAAAAAGTGTATTGAAATGGATGGAATGTTTATATACTTTTTAATGACAATTTAATACGCCATTTCAAATCCTTTTTTCGGATAAGAAAGAATTGAAAATGTGAATTTTGGAGGTATTAAAATGTATTAATTCTGTATACTTAAAAGGGGACTCAAAAGGATAAATAGTTTATGGATTGAAGAGAATACAAAATAACAACCCTTAATGGGATAGAAATGGATTCCTTTTGAATGTCACAAAGTATATTGAAATGGATGAAATGTTTGTATACTTTTTAATGCCAATTTAATACGCTTTTTCAAATCCTTTTTTTGGATAAAAAAGGATTGAAAATGTAGATCTAGGAGGTATTAAAATGTATTCATTCTGCATACTTAAAAGGGGATTTAAAAGGATAAGTAGTTTATGGATTGCAGGGGATTAAAAATAAAAACCCTTAATGAGATAGAAAGGGATTCCTTTTGAATGCCATTTTTTGGATAAGAAAGGATTGGAAATGTAGATCTCGAAAGTATTAAAATGTATTCATTCTGTATTCTTGAAAGGGGATTTAAAAGGTTAAAGATTTTATGGATTAAAGGGGACTAAAAATAAATCCCCTTAATGACATTGAAATGGATTCCTTTTGAATGCCAAAAAGTGTATTGAAATGGATGGAATATTTGTATACTTTTTAATGACAATTTAATTCGCCTTTTCAAATCCTTTTTTCGGATAAGAAAGAATTGAAAATGTGACTTTTGCAGGTATTAAAATGTATTAATTCTGTATACTTAAAAGGGGATTTAAAAGGATAAATAGTTTATGGATTGAAGAGAATTCAAAATAACAACCCTTATTGGGATAGAAATGGATTCCTTTTGAATGTCACAAAGTATATTGAAATGGATGAAATGTTTGTATACTTTTTAATGCCAATTTAATACGCTTTTTCAAATCCTTTTTTTGGATAAAAAAGGATTGAAAATGTAGATCTAGGAGGTATTAAAATGTATTCATTCTGCATACTTAAAAGGGGATTTAAAAGGATAAGTAGTTTATGGATTGCAGGGGATTAAAAATAAAAACCCTTAATGAGATAGAAAGGGATTCCTTTTGAATGCCATTTTTTGGATAAGAAAGGATTGGAAATGTAGATCTCGAAAGTATTAAAATGTATTCATTCTGTATTCTTGCAAGGGGATTCAAAAGGTTAAAGATTTTATGGATTAAAGGGGATTAAAAATAAATCCCCTTAATGACATAGAAATGGATTCCTTTTGAATGCCAAAAAGTGTATTGAAATGGATGGAATGTTTATATACTTTTTAATGACAATTTAATACGCCATTTCAAATCCTTTTTTCGGATAGGAAAGAATTGAAAATGTGAATTTTGGAGGTATTAAAATGGATTAATTCTGTATACTTAAAAGGGGACTCAAAAGGATAAATAGTTTATGGATTGAAGAGAATACAAAATAACAACCCTTTTTGGGATAGAAATGGATTCCTTTTGAATGTCACAAAGTATATTAAAATGGATGAAATGTTTGTATACTTTTTAATGCCAATTTAATACGCTTTTTCAAATCCTTTTTTTGGATAAGAAAGGATTGAAAATGTAGATCTAGGAGGTATTAAAATGTATTCATTCTGCATACTTAAAAGGGGATTTAAAAGGATAAGTAGTTTATGGATTGCAGAGGATTAAAAATAAAAACCCTTACTGAGATAGAAAGGGATTCCTTTTGAATGCCACAAAGTGTATTAAAATGGATTGAATGTTTATATACTTTTTAATGCTAATTGCATACGCTTTTTGAAATCCTTTTTTGGATAAGAAAGGATTGAAAATGTAGATCTCGAAGGTATTAAAATGTATTCATTCTCTATTCTTAAAAGGGGATTCAAAAGGTTAAAGATTTTATGGATTAAAGGGGATTAAAAATAAATCCCCTTAATGACATAGAAATGGATTCCTTTTGAATGACAAAAAGTGTATTGAAATGGATTTACTTTGAATGCCATAAAGTGTATAAAAAAGGATAGAATGTTTCAAAATGGATTTATTTTGTATGCCAGGATCTGTATTGAAATGAATTAAAAATTTGTTATCCATTTTAATACTTAACACTTTCTATCCCCCAAAGGTCAGAAAAAGGATTTCAAAAAGCGGATAGAAAATGGATTAATTTTTTTTTATCCTTTTTTATCCATTTTTTTTTATAGGGGGGGTAAACTAAATTTTTCTAAAACTTGAAATTCAGACTGATAGAGTGTCCACTGACGAACTATTTCTAAAGTAGGCGTGGCGTCCCAGGAAATACCAAGTAACCAAATTTGTTGAATCAAATATTTTAAAGTGAATGTTACTGGGGTAAGATACCCATGGGGGTCATAGCAGCGTGCTAAAAAAGAGAGAAGCGTCCTTTTAGTACAGCTTTGCTGATTAGGTAATATGTTAAATCGAAACTCGTCGTAGGAAGGATGCCAGCACAGGCCTAAGACCTTAGTGACGTCATCCGAATCGAGAGATAAAACTGCGGGGTTGACTAAGGAGGGATCTAAATGAGAGATCACTTCTGAGCGATTGCTAGACCATTTGTGTAATTTCAAGCCAGCGTTTCCTAATAACTCCGTAAGCTCATGCTGCAAATTTAACGCCTCTTGAACCGTTTTACATGAAGTAGTGACGTCATCAATATAGGTATCGTTAAGTATAACTTTAGCAGCGTGAGGGTAGTTATCATATTCGGATTCAGCTAAGTGCTGAAGGGTGCGTAAAGCGAGATATGGTGAACAGTTCACTCCGTAAGTGACAGTTCGTAGTTTAAAAATGGAAACTTTTTCATTAGGGTTAAACCGCCAAAATATTTTTTGGTATTTTTGATGATCAGGGTTGATATTTATACCACGATACATTTTTTGAATATCGCAGGTGAGCGTCACAGGGTTAAGGCGAAAATGTAATAATATTTGAATAATATCTTTTTGTAGTTTTGGACCCGATAATAATACTTGATTAAGCGAAATATGCGTAAAAGGGTCAGTAATACTCGCATTAAAAACTACCCTTGTCTTAGTAGTGATAGCTTCATTTTTAACAACAGCGAAATGTGGAATAAAATAGCTGTCTGAATCGTCTTCTTTTTCTGAGTCATAGTCCATATGACCCAATTCCAAATATTCATTCATAAATTTAGAATATTCACAATACAAGTTTTTATCGCGAAGCAGTTTTTTTTCTAAAGATAAGAAACGATTTAGCGCGACTTGTTTTATTCCAGGAAACTGCGGTGGATTGTCAAATGTGCGAAAGGGAAGGGAGACAGTATACCGGCCGTCTTGATTACGCGACACGCTCTGTTTAAAATAATTTTCACACATTTCATCCTCTGGTTTCAAATGAGTTTTTTGGGGGACGCAGTCGGTTTCCCAAAATTTTGAAATTAATTGCGAAAGCGAGTCATTTTCATTTTGACAAAAAAGAGCATTAATTGGCGGGGTAGTAATTAAGGGTTGATTTATTTGTCCCATCAAAATATAGCCGAAAATAGTTCCCATAGCAAAGGGATGATTTGGATCATCGCTAGCGATTTTTTCACCCTGTATAATTAGTGGAAATAGATCCATACCAATTAGTAAATTTATAGGAGAAGGGTTGTAAAAAGTGGGATCTGCTAAGGGTAAATTTTTTATAAAATGCCAATTTTCTGTATTTATTTTTACTGACGGTAAATCAGTACAAACCCTTTGCAAAATAATCGCTTGCGTAGACACAAAAATATCTGGTTTTTGAAAATTACAAATTTTAATAAAAATCGATCCTAGATCAGAAGTAAGAGAGTTGCCTCCAACCCCCTGTATATTTGAACATAAGGGTTGTCTGGGAAGGCCCAATTGTTGCGCTAATTTTTGAGAACAAAAGGTGTTTTGCGAACCGCTGTCTAAAACGGCTCTAACTGTTTGAAAGTGACCGCGGACATCTTGAATTTTTACTAGGATAGTTGACAATAAAACTTGCGATTGCGCAGAAATAAAACCACAATGCGTGGGGTTAGAACCTGAAGGAGTTGCGATTGGTACTTGTGAATTAGAAGACGTCGAAGTAAAATTGTTATTATTTAGAGTAGAGTAATTTTGAAGCGGACACCCAGTAGCCGGGGATCTAAAACTTTGCTGACTGGCCAAGTAACCACGTGGTGAACTACTTGGAGATGCGTTGGGACACATATTAGAGAGATTTTGTGAGAAATTCACGTTAGCATCAAAATGGGATCTATTTTGATTTTGAGAATTAGCGTAATTATAATTTCGCTCAAAATGAATTAATGAGTGGTGTCTTTGATTACCAGGGCAATAGCGACATGAGCGTAGACTTTGACAAGAATTTGTTAAATGTATTGAGCTTAAACAATTTAAACATAGTTTTTTATTTTTAGCGTAAGAATAGCGTTCGTAGGGAGATTTACCTTTAAATGCGTTACATAAATATATTGAATGTGTGTTAGAATCACAAAAAGCGCATCTATCTTTAGAATGAGTATTTTCCGTACCAAGGAGCGTTTTTGTATAATAAGGCGAGGCGTTATTTTTATAAAACTGTTTATTATTTTTAAATCTATTTTTAGATTGTAGCGAATAAAGCGAATTACATTGAGTTTCAAGGAAATGATAAATTTCTTGATATTTGGGCATTTCATTAGACCTAGAATTAGCTAGTTCAAAGCGCGAAAGTAGTACCTCAGGCAATTTATCTAGTAAAATGTTGGCGAGCGGAAAACACCATTGATCAGTGTCGTAATTTAGAGTTTTTAAAGCCTCAATGTTTTCTGAAAAAACATCAAGCAGCGTGCGCAGCGTTTCTGGATTGTCGTCTTTGAGAGCGGGAAAATTATACACGGAGCGCCAATAAGTTTGAGCCGATAAGCGGGGGTTATGATAGCGTTTTAGAAGCGTATTGTAAGCGATTATATAATTAGCGTCGGTTATTTGTAAATGTTTAACTACGTTTAAAGGCGGTCCTTTTAGGTAGGACAGTAACAAATTAAATTTAGCGTTTGTAGGAATACTAGGATTATTGTGTACAGAACTATTGTACATATCTAGAAAGGTTGGAAACTTAGTGATGTCGCCATGAAATTCGACAATGCGCAGTCTTGGCATTAAAGACGCCATAAAGCGGTCTGGATCAGAAGAAGTTGAAATTTGCGTTAAGTTTTGAGGTTGAGGAGCTTCAATTTTCACCTCAAATAGTTGTTTTTGAATTCTTTTAATATCATAGAAGCTGTCGTCAAACTCAGTAAGGCGTTCATTTTCTTCTTCCAGTCTCTCCGGACTTGCCGAATAAGCCTCTATTATTTGATTTTGATAAATAAAAAATGTTTCTTTAATTTCATCAAGGTCGATAAGTCGAACCTGTAAACACGGTTTTTTTGTATCATCCGTTAGGCAAGCATTAGCTAAGTTATGAAGAGTATTAATGCGATTATGTTGCACATTACGGAGTGCTTCTAACTTCTTAAGTTGCGTACTCATTGTAATGTTTTTAAAAAACTCCGTTAAAACAGGTGAACGATTAGTTTCCGAAATTTTTAATATTTAAAAATTAAAAGCGTTTAAAAAGAAAAGAAAATAGGCGATAAAAAATGTAAACAAGTCTCATTTACCTCTCTAATATCTTTGTGTTGGAAACTTTTCCTACGTGCAGTCGACGCCAAGCCAAAAAGAGGTAGGAAATGCGCGAAAACAATGCGCGTTCGGTACTTTTTTACTTGTTATTTTTACTGCGAGCACAGCAAAAAGAGCAAGGTCAGCGTATTTATTAAAAATTTTATATTTAACAAAATGCGATTTAGACTTTAATTTTTCCCGGGGTCCTGTTATCCGGCTCGAACCTGGACCAAATGGTGAGGTCAGGCCTTCTGTAGAAAATTAAATATACCGAAGGACCACTCGAGATAGCTCGAGAAAAACGTGTGGGAGTTAAGAGGGACTGTATCTTTCCACAGGGCTCCGACAGGGAAAAAAGAGCCTAAAACTTATTTACTAAAAATAGCGTAGCAATGAAAAATTATCAAGAAACGACTTACCCTTAGATGTCTTTTGTAGCTACTTGGCTGGCCAGCCCGATTATACGCGAAGTACCAGACTCTCCATTGTTCTATAGTTCAAAATGTTCCAAACACTAATATCTAATAAACTAAAGCGTAAAATTAATAGTTTCCACAATTTTAATATAAAATAATAGCGGTGCGGTGACTTTAGTTGCACGTGGCGCGTGGTTGAGTTGTTCTCGCAGACAATCGGCGTTTTCGTCTGCTAGGCCGAATTTAGCCGCTTATCTCAAATCCTTCATTGCTGGAAGAAGCGCGCAAAGTTTAAATTTAAATATGGAAAGATATAGCGTAAAGTAAATCAAAATAATATTCTAAAAACGCTTGTAAGCGTAGAAAATGTAACCCAAAAATATTTAAAAACTAAGAGAGATAGCTTCTCTAATTTTAAGTGAAAATTAGAGAATATAATTATTTACAAAAATAAAAACAAGTTGGGAAACTTGTTCAGATATATAGCGGCGATAGAGGGGTGATTTGTTTATAATATGTGTAAGTATTTAGGCAAAATCTGTCGTAATGAAATAATTAGGGACCTAGCTCCAAATTCACTTCAATAAAAATTTTAAAATTCATAACTCCGCCACTGACGTTTGTAACAAAATAGTGAAATATAGCAGCGGTAGAGGAGTGATCCCTTTATAATATGTGCATGACTTTAGGCAAAATCTGTCAAAATGACGTAATTAGGGACCCAGCTCCAAATTTACCTCAATAAAAATTTAAAAATTGATAACTCCGCCACTGACGTTTGTAACAAAATGGTAAAATACAGCGACGGTAGAGGGGTGATCCCTTTACAACGTGTGCAAGTTTTAACGCAAAATCTGTCACAATGACGTAATTAGAAACCCAGCTCCAAATTAACTTCAATAAAATTTAAAAATTCCTACCTCCGCCACTGACGTTTGTAACAAAATTCTGAAATATAGCGGCGATAGAGGAGTGATCCCTTTATAATATGTGCACGTATTTAGGCAAAATCTGTGGAAATGACGTAATTAGGGACCTAGCTCCAAATTAACTTCAATAAAATTTAAAAATTCCTATCTCCGCCACTGACGTTTGTAACAAAATAGTGAAATATAGAAGCTATGGAGGACTGATCCCTTTATAATGTGTGCGAGTTTTTAGGAAAAATCTGTCGAAATGGCGTAATTAGGGACCCAGCTCCAAATTTACTTCAATAAAAATTTAAAAATTCATAACTCCGCCACTGACCTTTGTACCAAAATTCTGAAATATAGCAGCGATAGAAGGGTGATCCCTTTATAACATGTGCAAGTATTTAGGCAAAATCTGTCGAAATGACGTAATTAGGAACCCAGCTCCAAATTCACTTCAATAAAAATTTAAAAATTCATATCTCCGCCACTGACGTTTGTAACAAAATTCTAAAATATAACGGCGATAAAGCGGTGATCTCTTTATAATATGTGCATGTATTTACGCAAAATCTGTCGAAATGACGTAATTACGGACCTAGATCCAAATTCACTTCATTAAAAATTTAAAAACTTATAACTCCGCCACTGACGTTTGTAACAAAATTCTGAAATATAGCGGCGATAGAGCGGTGATCCCTTTATGACATGTGCCAGTATTTAGGCAAAATCTGTCGAAATGACGTAATTAGGGACCCCGCTCCAAATTGACTTCAATAAAAATTTAAAAATTCATAACTCCGCCACTGACGTTTGTAACAAAATTCTGAAATATAGCGGCGATAGAGCGGTGATCCCTTTATAATATGTGCAAGTATTTAGGCAAAATCTGTCAAAATGACGTAATTAGGGAGCCAGCTCCAAATTCAATTCAATAAAAATTTAAAAATTCATAACTCCGCCACTGACGTTTGTAACACAATTCTGAAATATATCAGCGATAGTGGGGTGATCCCTTTATAATATGTGCAAGTTTTTAGGTAAAATCTGTCAAAATGACGTAATTAGGGAGCCAGCTCCAAATTCATTTTTATAAAATTTAAAAATTCCTATCTCCGCCACTGACGTTTGTAACAAAATAGTGAAATATAGAAGCGATAGAGGGGTGATCCCTTTATAACATGTGCAAAATCTGTCGAAATTACGTAATTAGGAACCCAGCTTCAAATTCACTTCAATAAAAATTTAAAAATTCATAACTCCGCCACTGACGTTTGCAACAAAATTCTGAAATATAGCGGCGATAGAGAGGTGATCCCTTTATAATGTGTGCGAGTTTTTAGGCAAAATCTGTCGAAATGGCGTAATTAGGGACCCAGCTCCAAATTTACTTCAATAAAAATTTAAAAATTCATAACTCCGTCACTAACGTTTGTAACAAAATTCTGAAATATAGCGGCGATACTCTTATAATATGTGCAAGAAGTTAGGCAAAATCTGTCGAATTGACGTAATTAGGGACCCAACTCCAAATTCACTGCAATAAAAATTTATAATTCCGCCACTGACGTTTGTAGCAAAATTCTGAAATAAAGCGGCAATAGATAGGTGATCCCTTTATAACGTGTGCGAGTTTTTAGGCAAAATCTGTCGAAATGACGTAATTAGGGACCCAGCTCCAAATTTACTTCAATAACAATTTAAAAATTCATAACTCCGTCACTGACGTTTGTAACAAAATTCTGAAAAATAGCGGCGATAGAGGCGTGATACCCTTATAATATGTGCAAGTATTTAGTCAAAATATGTCGAAATGACGTAATTAGGGACCCAGCTTCAAATTCACTTACTTCACTATATGAACCGAAATACACCGGCAATAGAGGGGTGATCCCTTTATAATATGTGCAAGTATTTAGGCAAAACCTGTCGAAATGACGTAATTAGGGACCCAGCTCCAAAATCACTTCAATAAAATTTAAAAATTCCTACCTCCGCCACTGACGTTTGTAACAAAATTCTGATATATAGCGGCGATAGAGGGGTGATCCGTTTATAATATGTGTAAGTATTTAGGCAAAATCTGTCGAAATGACATAATTAGGGACCTAGCTCCAAATTCACTTCAATAAAAATTTTAAAATTCATAACTCCGCCACTGACGTTTGTAACAAAATAGTGAAATATAGCAGCGGGAGAGGAGTGATCCCTTTATAATATGTGCATGACTTTAGGCAAAATCTGTCGAATTGACGTAATTAGGGACCCAGCTCCAAATTCACTTCAATAAAAATTTAAAAATTCATAACTCCGCCACTGACATTGGCAACAAAATTCTGAAATATATCGGCGATAGAGGGGTGATCCCTTTATAATATGTGCAAGTATTTAGGCAAAATCTGTCGAAATGACGTAATTAGGGACCCAGCTCCAAAATCACTTCAATAAAATTTAAAAATTCCTACCTCCGCCACTGACCTTTGTAACAAAATACTGAAATATAGAAGCTATGGAGGACTGATCCCTTTATAATACGTGCAAGACTTTAGGCAAAATCTGTCAAAATAACGTAATTAGAAACCCAGCTCCAAATTAACTTCAATAAAATTTAAAAATTCATAACTCCGCCACTGACGTTTGTAACAAAATGGTGAAATACAGCCACGGTATAGGGGTGATCCCGTTACAACGTGTGCAGGTTTTAACGCAAAGTCTGTCTAAATGACGTAATTAGGGAGCCAGCTCCAAATTCATTTTTATAAAATTTAAAAATTCCTATCTCCGCCACTGACGTTTGTAACAAAATAATGAAATAAAGCGGCAATAGAGGTGTGATCCCTTTATATTGTGTGCAAGTGTTTAGGCAAATTCTGTCAAAATAACGTAATTACGGACCTAACTCCAAATTCACTTTAATTAAATTTAAAAATTCCTACCTCCGCCACTGACTTTTGTCATAAAACGATAATGTATAGCGCCGATAGAAGGGTGGTTTCTTTACAACTGGTTCAAGTTGCAAGTCAAAATTCCAAAAAATAAACGAGTTCTTAATATTTTTATTGTTCCAGTATGGTTTATCTGGTCCACTGTAATTTTGTGTATGGAGCTGGCTCCATGGAGCTAATTTCACAAAGGTAATATTTTGACCTAACCTCGAAAAATCTGCTGATTGAAAATCATCCGACTGAAGTTGGCTACACGTCGCTCCCGCTGGATTCTCATCTTCATGAGTTTTAGGCGATTTGCACATTGACCCTGATCGATTCGAGTTGCTCAACTCACCCAGGTCGTCTGAGTCAGCTGGTGACACCTAGCCTTAACTGCTTCACATTTCTCACAATGCCAATTATGAGTGCCTGTCTTCCTAGTAGAGGCCACAATTTTGTTAAAACTCGATACTGAAAGGCCTGTGCAACCCCTGTGATACCACATACTGCACAAACTACACTCAATTGTGTTGGAATTCGCTGCAAAAGACCGACGGCATTTACAACATTTATCACTATCCGCCATCTTGATTGAATTGTCAATAAACCTTAAAAACCAGTTATCTTCATTAAAATAAATACAAGTTAGTTCTTTTAATTTTCTTATAATGTCATTAGATTCTTTTTGTAAAGTTATTTTGATATATATATATATATCTATATGATATATTCTAATATTAATAACTGAAATAAATTCGAATAAATTAGTCGTGACAAATAATAACTTTATAATGCATTTCTTTTAATCAACATAATTTTATAAGAGTTATTGTGTATATTAGGACTTTTCGGACACCCTGTATGTAAATATTTAAGTATCAAATATAATAAAGCATACAAACTGCTAGTATGACGTAATTATTATAGCTTTTTAACTTTTTACGTTTTTTAAGCCAAATTTAATTTGTTTTTATGTATCAAAAATTTTAAAATCCTCAGTATATATTCTTAGATTAATATTATAATAAAGCATACATATGATATAACTAGTCGTTTCTTTTCAAATTAAATAATTTACGACTTTCTTGTCTTATGAGGTAAATATAATTTTTTTCCGTGTAAAGTTTCGTGCTTCTTCTCTCAGTGTAAAATGTTGGGTTGGTGTCAAGTGACGTCACGAATTCGATACCCATAAGAGCAATGCTTTATCTGTCATGTTTTTTACTAATCTTATTTAACCTAATCTGTGGTCATGTTGTCGCTTCTCACGGACTGTACACAGAGTACAGTCCTTGGTCGCTTCTGGGGTACGTTCAGATTGAAACGTCGGGCGAGACGTCTTGCCGAGCGAATGACGTCATGGGTAAATCGCCGGACGTCTTGCCTTTGTGAACGGTATGGGTGTAATAAACATAACCTTAAAATATATATATATTTTAAATTATTGATAAATTTGATCAGATTTAAAAATTTGTTACAGTTTTTTTAGTAGAGTTAGCATAAACACAAATAAGTGTTTTTTTTGTTTTGAAAAATGGAAATAGAGAGTCTTTTGAAGTACCCGACTTTTGGTGGCTGACAGAGTTTTATTAGACAAATAAAGTTTTGTTTTAGATTTAAAAGTTGTGTTTTCTGCAAATTTATTTTCTTTGTTGTACAAGCAATACAGGTTTTAAGTTCCTCTGCGCAACACAGGAAATAAATAAATTTGAATGTGCAATATATTACAGGGCTATCAAAATGGACGGGCCACGATCCTCCACTTTGTTGACGTCACATCCGGGGCTGATTTTTTTTTGATGGTCACGTTACGACCCAGCTAATTGTCTTTAAAATATTGAAGTTGGAATGACGGTTCATGGATATTTGATTTTTTTTTAAATAAAGCCGTTTTTCAGATTGTTTTTACTTTATTCGGGCAGAACAATTTTTTTAAAATGTATAGTAAGCCCTAACTTTTCATAGCCGCTTTATTAGCTCACACAAAAATTAAGTTTAAAGCAGAAGCGAATGTGACAATCACACATGTCAAATATACAGTTGTGGTACATGGCGGGTAATTTGAATTCAAAATAAGGAATGCTAAATCTTGAAGATTTTAACCTTTCAATCATGTTGCTTCCTTACAAACCTTTGGTGGAATATCGGGATGGTGTCTGAGAATATTTCATTGAAATTTTGCGGAAATCTGTAGTGCCATTTTGAAAATATCATAAAAAAACGTCTGACCTCCTGTAAGACCCAATGTAAAATTCAGCCCCGGGAGAACAGCTGATTTTTTCAGGGTCGTGGCCTCTATTTTTGTGTTGGCCTTGTATATTATAATAGCGTATGACAGTGAGAATGCGAAAGAAGAGTAATTCTCAAAAGTGTTTGCTGGGGCGTTGAGAGATCTTCAATTACATTATATCAAACCTCTTTATATGGTTACATTATTTACTATTACATAAAGAAAACAAATATGCATAGTTTAAATGTCTTTTATTTTAATTTGAAAGCACAATGTAATATCTAGGTATAATATTATTTATATTCCTATAACAATTTGTCCAAATAAAAATCCATTCTCTACATTCTCCTAAGTAGAAACTAAACAGTCAAAATGAAATTCTGTAAAGGATTCATTTGCATCTGAAAGAGTGTTTTCCTAAAAGGACTGCCGCTGCAAGAGGATTCTGCTTGAAAAAATGCTTGATACTCTAAAAACAACTCACACTGCCAAGGGTTATTCCAAAGCCAACTGTCTTCATTGCATGGAGCGATGTGAAACCTGTAACCAATACAGTTTTGAGGGTCGATTTACACAGCAACATAACAAAAAATGGAATTTTAGGGTTAATTTTAGTATTTTCGTTTTTTTTTTTCTGCCAGTTGATTATGGTAAAATGGAGCTTTAAAACAAGGCATTAACTTTATCCATTGTGTTATGTTACTATGGGTAAACCATCATGCATACCCTAGCTAAAATCCCACAAAGAAAAATACTCTGTCAATCTATGTGCCCCTAAGCTCACACTAGGTACTATAGTTATAGTATGCGTGTGAGCTAATATAACTAAAAACTGAAATATATTACCTCTCGTTTGATACCACACAAGCCATGTTTTGACTTAAACTCTAATTTTTGAAATCTACCATCACCATTTTTTCAAAAATCTAAAATGTAGGTTGGTTAACTCCAGACTTAATTACCTTCTGTTTGATATCACACAATATCACTCCCACCCTTTTATTTGACTTGCGTTCGGTGGATTTTGTTCATTTTGACCATCTCGACCGAAATCCCAGCTTAGGTACCAAATTTCATTCAAATCAGGCAAGCGGTTTTTGAGTTATGCGCGTTGGTCGTTACAGACAGACAGACACACAGGGCGACAAAAAAGTTTCAAAATCATCTGAACCGCAAAGATATATAAAAAATTTTAAAATCAGAGCAATTTTTTTTTTCTCCAAAAAATTAGGATCACCATAGCTCACACTACCACAGTATAGTAGTAGTGTGAGCTAATAGGTAACTACATTTAATGTTTTCTATACGGGATATAAAACAAGCCCAACCATAACAAATTGTCTTGTCAGAGTTAACCATGTTGAATGGTCTCGAGTTTATAAATGGGACTTAAACCTTCTAAAGAAACTTATGCCGTATTCCATTGGGAAAATGAGTGCAGCACTGGTGGTGCACTGACACTGAAACGGTGCTGTCAAAAATTTGCACCGAGTGCAGTTTCAATGGAACACGCGGAAAATGAAAAATTGCACTCGTGTGGTATAAGGTCACTATATCACGAAGTTCCTAACATCGTGATATAGTGACCTTAGTGTGGTATGCCATTATGAGCTGTAGAACTTCTTTTTTATTCTTGCTTTAAGCAACGTTAATATAACATTTTCTTGCAAATAATTTTTTATAGTATATCCATTATGAATAGGGCAAATTGAATATGCAAAAATCTCATTTTTGAAAAAAATGTCACACTACCTGTAGTTTTATCAGACCAACGACGATATCCATTTTTATTTGTTTCAAAGTTACACGCCGATAAATATTATCCTCAAATAAATAAAATTCGTCAAATAAATAAATAATGATTTTATTTAAAAAAAGTTAATAAGAATATTTTAAAAATGCCCACCTCCTTGTTGAATGCAGGCTTGTGCTCGTATACCAATAGATAGAGTAGTTATCTATATTTCGCGCTTGTTTTTCAAAAAACCCTAACCAGAAGTGTACTTTATGCTCCCAAAATTTGAACATAAGTATTCGAAACACCTTGTATACATATATAATATTTCACAAGTTTCTTTCAACTAAACCTAACTTTCCTGCCTTGCGGAATTTGGTCAAAAACATGTTGTTCAAAATCCATTTGTTCGAAAGTAATATTAATACTTCAATAACATTTTCTTGAAAAAGAAAATTATTTAAAAACATTTCCTTCATACAAAAAAATGTTTGAAAACATTTTATTAAATTTTTTTTGTTCAAAAACATTTTCTTTAAAAGTCATTTTTTTTCATAAGGAAAATTGTTCAAAAAAGTTTTTGAAGAAAATATTTTTGAACAAATTTCCATTCAACAAGAACATAACCTAACCTAACAGCTAAACGTAAGGGTGTTTTAACATACCATAAAAATGGCAAGACATGTGCCTCAGCGCTAATGGGGTTTCGTCCCCCTTGTTCTTTTTTTGGACAAAATTGAGGCTACTTGAATTTATTTATGAGAAATTCTGCAGTGCTCATCTCGAGCCGAAAGTGTTTCTTGAACTAAGAAATACATTTATTTTTACTTATAATTATAGCTGCCAGAAAACCCCAACTGTCGGAAAATTAGCCCCAGGGCCCCAGTCAACCAAATCCATACAAATCTACTTACCTGTTTGTTGTTAAATCGGTAAACCACATTTTCAATAAAGTTTTTTATTTTTGGGGTTTCCGTTCTCATTGTTTTTATTGCACAGAACTGTTCTTCTTCATCTTCATCGCTGCTACTACTTAGCAGCGAAGAAAATAATAAAAAATCGCTAACAACTTTATTTTCACTTATTTTTACGTCCCACGACAATAATAAGCGTTTAAAATTAATGGCGGGAAAAAGTTTTCGGTGCGGCACGAGCCCTCAGAGCCGGTGTCAAAAAAGCCGCACTCAGTGCAAAACTGAATTCATAAGTTCCTCAATGGAATACGAAAACTGAAAAAGTGCATGTCAATGGAATGCAAACACCGAGCCAGTTGTGCACTAGTGCTGCACTCATTTCCCCAATGGAATACGGCATTAGAACTCACCTGTCAAAAGTCAAACAAGTGTTTTTTATCTTCAAGAAAAAGTAAAATTTGATTATTTATTTATGGAAAATGCCACTTTTATGTAATATGTTTTCGAAAATATAAAACAAAAAATAAAAAAATTGGGTTCATTTATATACCTACTGCGCAAGTCGAGCGTTTGTCACCCACCTCATAGAGAAGGGTGTAAAAGGCGATTCGCCCGACGTTATTTTCGGCCAATATGATGAGAGTAACTTTCACCCAGTATGTAATCTGAACGGAATTGAGCGCGCCCGACTACATCCGACGTGCTATCTGAACATACACCAGGGGTAACTCTTCTGAGCTTAGACACAGAAGGTGACTCTTCTGTGACTTAGACCTGGAAGTACTGGAACTGGTACAGCAGTGTTCGTCTGTGAGGTACAGATCAAAATAGACCTATACCTAGACTTACATATCTCCACCTTGAAGTGAAAGAAGCCTCGATATTTAATTTATTTTACATACGTAACCCCACATTCCGTATTAATCCGGTCAAGTACTGACTGGGGCACCATCTATGTAAGTATGAGTGTATGTCCCTTGGACAAAGTGTGCAGTGTGGGTAGTGACCAATATATGGCGTTTTTCAGACGTCAAAAACTACACTACGAAAAGAAGTCAAGTAACTGACGCCTTAAAGACAACCTTTTTCGGTAGATGACCTGCTGGTCATCCAAATGACCACTTTTCGACGAAAAAAAGACGTCATTTGATGACCCCTTGCTACCTGGGTTAATTTTTACGTAACTCAAACAGCCTAAAATGGGTTATGTAATACAGTGGCGCACCCAGGAATATGTCTTGGGGGGCCCGAGGCTTTTGGGGGGGAGGGGGGGTTAGGCCTCACGATGGCGTATTTTATGCATTTTTATCTTTTCATTCATGAGGTATGTGGAAAATATCTATAAAAATCTTAGGCTTGGAAGGGGCCCGGAAGTTCACATTGTGTAATTTTAAAAAAGCTAATAAGAAAATGGGGCAGCTGTCCCCTTCCCCTTCCGCCCCCTGGTTACGCCCTTGGGCGGTGGCAGCCGTAAAGAAGAATCAGACAGTAGCAAAGATATCAATTCTGATTCTTGCAATGGGCCTGATTTTGAAAGAAGGCAGCTGTTCTTATAATGCGAAACTGTCAATATAGTGCCAGGCACAATTAGTGCCTGGCATAATGGCAATAGGTCCCTAATACACAATGGCCTAATTTTGAAAAAAGACAGCTGTTCTTATAATGCGAAACTATCAGAATAGTGCCCGGCACAATTAGTGCCTGGCTTTATTGCAATAAGTCCCTAATAGGTCCCTTCGTGGGCAGTACATAGTAAGGTCACTCATCGTCAAGCAAGCTTTGTACATAGGCATCACATAAGCAACTTTTTCTGACTGATTCGGGATTCCAGTATGAACATCTAGATTCTATTATAATTAAGACTTCTGAATCTAGATTATAATTTGCGAACAGCCTCGCCCGCTCCACGTTCCACAAACCGTGGGCCGGTATCAAGGACTATAGACATAAAGGACTGCTTAGTTCCATTTAACCTGTGTTAACAAATTGTGCGGGGTGAGGAGAGCGGCGTGACGTCACCACTTGTGCTAAATCTTTTGTTTACGTTCGTTGTATATGATGTTATTCGTATTTTCAAGAGAGTATTCTTGATATTTAGCTGAATAGTTTGTGTTTTTTAGATTGTTTCAGTGCAGTGCTACTAAGAAAAGACATAAATATTCAGGACAATGAAGAACGTTTGTTTACAGGGTAAAAAAGTGGCCACGATTTTCTCAGCAAATGGGCTTCTTGTTTAATAATATCTATCAAGAAAATTACAAAAGATTGTGAATTGAAAAGGAATATTTTTCTAAATTAAATATTATTATTTATATTAATATTTTTAATTTATTGTATATATCTGTACTTTTCTGTTTTTTTGTAAAAATGTAATAATAAATACTTTTTTATGCTCTATATTCCTATACTAATAATTAAACTATACATTATGTGCATTTTTTTTCTCTTTGTTTTTTGTCTATTTGTTAAGAACAATATTTGTAATTTTTCTTTTTTAAATAAATCAATAAATTTTTCGATGAATGAACCGAACCGAACCGAACCTATATTTCCATTTTTAATTATTATCGCAAAATTATTTCTTTACATACTTCTAAAACAATTGGACAAATTATACAGGTTGTCCCATAACTTGGGGGCCATAGTGCAGCAGGTGATAGAGGAGGTTATTTCCGAAAAAAAAGTTTATATATTATGGGGTCAACACACATCTGTTTTTAAGATACAGGATTTTTAATTTTAGAGTGTGGGGAAAAGAGTTTTGCAAAAAAAAGAAAATCTATCACAGACAGCTGAATACTCAGCTAATTTTGATTCAAAAATGTGATACTCCTTTTTTTAATAAAATTACAAGTTAAGAAGATACAGGCTGTCAAAATTACCTCCAAAAATGTATAAAAAGTAATCAATTTTTTTTAAATTAATTTTTGCTTACTTATTCTTAAAAAAAATATCAATAATATTTTATTTATTATTATGTGTCGCTAAAGGCTTGTTTTTATTAACAAAAAATATAAAAAAAACATTGCGTTTAATATGGCTTTACAGGAACCCGAAAGCTCTTTTTGGCTTCATGCTTTACCTTCATCTTCTTTGGGTAACCTTTTAGACAACTCGTCCTTCCGCTTATCTGTCGCTCTAAGACTAGGTCAGCCTGTGTGTGAGCAACACGTCTGCACTTGTGGCAAAACAGTTGACATTTACGGCCATCATGGCTTATGCTGCTTAAAGAGTGCAGGTCGTTTAGTTAGACACAGACTGATTAATGATATTTTTAAGAGGTCTCTTGGTTCTGCAGATTTTTCTGCAATACTGGAGCCTCCAGGTATTTGTCGTGGCGACGGTAAACGGGCGGACGGGATGACTTTGGTGCCATGAAAGAGAGATAAGGCTTTAATGTGGGATGCTTCATGCAGGGACACCCTTGCAGATTCCTACATAAACAAAACTTCAGTAAAATCTGGGGAAGCTGCTCACCTTGGAGAAGTTCAAAAGAGGGAGAAATATAAAGAATTAGAAGATCGTTTCTTATTTGTACCCTTTATTGTTGAGACATTGGGCCCGTGGGGAGAGGAAGCTAGAAACTTGATTAATGACATCAGTAAAAAAATTAAACATCAAAAAGTTCGTAGCTTTATCTCCCAACGGATAGGCCTCGTAATTCAAAGGGGTAATGCCGCGTCAATTTTAGGCACAATTAAGCCTGAGTCTGGTCTGGAAGAAATTTTTTATTTATAGTGTGTTATTGTTCTTCTTACTTTTTTTTTATTATTATTATTATTTTACTTTTCTTATGTATAATTTTATTTTTATTAGTTTTTATGTTTTACTATTTTATACAAATTTTTACCCAAAAGTTTTATTTTAATTTATTGCTCTTGTTCTGATACATGACTTCACCTAATTTCATGTTTTTACTGCGTTTTTTCAAAAAGTTATTATCAACAAAGTTAAAAAAATTGCCAACTTTGATGCTCTGTATCTCTACAAAGAAAGAGTTTTGACCCATGCAATATAGGAGCTTTTTTATCAGACATCACCTCCTCTATCACCTGTTGGCCTATGGCCCCTAAGTTATGGGACACCCTGTATAGGTACTACGACATTATGTGTAGCTTTTTTTTCACTTTAAGTATTTAAATTTAATTTATTTAACAGATATTCAAATATAAAATCATTTAACATCCCCATAAAGACAATATTTTTAAATGTACAATGCCTTAATTTTGCATAAAAGTTAATTTATATAAAGAAAATAGCTCTAAAAGCACATAAAATCCAATATAACGATAGGCGCGCTTTCTGCCCAGCACAAGTGATGACGTAACAGCGTTTGACCTTGAACATCGATTGCAGACAGATTCGGCAACTGAGCAATCCTGTCTAGTGTATAATCGTTGGGCCGGTATTGCACTCTGGGGTACGTTCAGATTGAAACGTCGGGCGAGAGGTCTTGCCGAGCGAATGACGTCATGGGTAAATCGCCGGACGTCTTGCCTTTCTGAACGGTATGGATGTAATAAATATAACCTTAAAATATAATTTTTTTTTAAATTGATAAATTTGATCAGATTTAAAAATTTGTTACAGTTTATTTAGTAGAGTTAACATAAAAACAAATAAGTGTTTTTTTTGTTTTTTAAAAAATGAAAATAGTCTTTTGGAGTACCCGACTTTTGGTGGCTGACAGAGTTTTATTAGTTCCTCTGCTCAACACTTCCAAAGGAAATAAATAAATTTGAAAATTAATAGTTATATGTACATACAAGTGCAATATAATATAATAGCGTATGACGAGTGAGAATGCGAAAGAAGACAAATTCTCAAAGTGTTTGCTGTGGCGTTGAGAGATCTTCAATTACATTATATCAAACCTCTTTATATGGTTACATTATCTACTATTAAATAAAGAATACAAATATTCATCGTTCAAATGTCTTTTATTTTATTTTGAAAGCACAAAGTAATATCTACGTATAATATTATTTATATTCCTATAACAATTTGTCCAAATAAAAATCCATTCTCTACATTCTCCTAAGTAGAAACTAAACAGTCAAAATGAAATTCTGTAAAGGATCCATTTGCATCTGAAAGAGTGTTTTCCTAAAAGGAGTGCCGCTGCAAGAGGATTCAGCTTGAAAAACTGCTTGATAGTCTAAAAACAACTCACACTGCTAAGGGTTATTCCCAAGGCAATTGTCTTCATTGCATGGAGCGATGTGAAACCTGTAACCAATACAGTTTTAAGGGTCGATTTACACAGCAACATAACAAAAAATGGAATTTTAGGGTTAATTTTGGTATTTTCGTTTTTTTTTTCTGCCAGCTGATTATGGTAAAATGCAGCTTTAAAACAAGGCATTAACTTTATCCATTGTGCTATGTTACTTTGGGTAAACCATCATGCATACCCTAGCAAAAATCTCACAAAGAAAAATACTCTGTCAATCTATGGGCACCTGAGCTCACAATAGGTACTATAGTTATAGTGTGCGTGTGAGCTAATATAACTAAAAACTGAAATATGTTACCTTTCGTTTGACACCACACAGGCCATGCTTTGACTTAAATTCTAATTTTTGAAATCTACACCCACCATTTTTTTTTCAAAAACTAAAATGTAGTTTGTTTAACTCCAGACTTAATTACCTTTTGTTTGATATCACACACGCCATATTTTTACTTAAACTCTAATTTTTGAAATCTACTCCCACCTTTTTATTTGACTTGCTTTCGAAAGATTTTGTTCATTTTTAAATGGGACCATCTCGACCGAAAACCCGCCTGGTACCAAATTTTATTCAAATCGGGCAAGCGGTTTTTGAGTTATGCACGTTGGTCGTTACAGATAGACACAGATAGACAGACACACGGCGCGACAAAAAAATTTCAAAATCATCTGAAACGCAAAGATGTATAAAATTTTTTAAAATCAGAGCAATTTTTTTTTTCGAAAAAATTAGGATCACCATAGCTCACACTACTATAGTATAGTAGTAGTGCGAGCTAATAGGTAACTAAATTTAATGTTTTCTATACGGGATATGAAACAACCCACATAGCACAATCACGTGTTAACACGTAAAACAGGCGTGAGAAAAAAAACGTTGATTATAATAGCTGCTAGAAAAAAACGTTTATTTCATATATGAAAACAAGCTTAATAGGTCATTCATTAACGTTATAAAAAATAACGTTGTTAAAAACTGCGTTGTAATAACGTCATTATCAATTTAAAACAGCAATGTTTTTACGTTAGTTTCACGTGATTTTTATCAACGTGAAAGACACGTTAGATTCACGCCTTTTCTACACAAATTTTAAAACGCGACTTGCATGACTTTTCGACCGAATATTTTTGAGATTTTACTAGCAGCAGCGCCACCTATATTGTCGGCATTTTTCACTTTGACGAAATCTATCAGGCAGTGCTTCGGCCTCTAAACTCCAAAAACCTGTTAAAGAACTGATCCCTGATCCTTTACGATCACGACGCATCTGTTATTAACATAATAAAGACACATTAATATTCTGTGAATGTGTTTACTGTTAAAAAATCTTGTTTAGCTTTAAAAAAAACATAATGTATATAGATAGACATATAGATATTTTGTCTTGCCTTGAGCGCCATCTTTAAAATTGTCTTGAAGTATTGTAGGCTTTAACTAGGGAACTTTTATAACTTCCTTTTGCGTCTATTTTAAGTTAAAAAAATGTTATTAAAAAAAACGTGACCAAAAAAGACGCAGAAAGTTTGTAGGTTTGAGAAGTCTTAATCTAGTGGCGTTTTAGAACATGTTGTGGAGGACTATACTGCGCAAGTCGAGCGTTTGTCACCCACCTCATAGAGAAGGGTGTAAAAGGCGATTCGCCCGACGTTATTTTCGGCCAATATGAACGAGAGTAACTTTCACCCAGTATGTAATCTGAACGGATTTGAGCGCGCCCGACTACATCCGACGTGCTATCTGAACGTACCCCTGCACTCGGTATGCTCACCGAAATCTTTCATGAACAGCTGATGAAACGCCAAAATATGTCAATAAACATCCGTCAAAACGAAATTCTGACGTTCATCGGTTTTGCGAAAAAATCCGAAAATTTTCGCGTTAAATGATCTCAGCGTAAAAACCAGTCGACAGTGCAGTTTCTTTTTGATTTTCTGTTGCCTTTATTTTATCTTAATCGCGTAAACAATGAATTAATATAAAAGCAATTGATTGGCATTCCAGTAATGCAAAATGGCGGATGCGGTGGGTACTTTAGCGGCTCCCAGACCGCAAAACAACTCGAACAGGGTCCGCCACCACCAAAACGGGGACGACCAAATGGGCCCCAGAGTGGTCACCATTAATAAGACTGAGACAGGCTTTGGCTTTAATGTCAGGGGGCAAGTAAGTGAGGGTGGACAACTTAGGAGCATTAATGGAGAGTTGTATGCCCCACTGCAACATGTCAGTGCTGTCTTGGATCGGGGCGCTGCAGAGCAGGCTGGTATCAAGAAAGGAGACAGAATTTTGGAAGTGTAAGTATCTTGGCTAAAAAATACTGCATTTCTCGCTATTTATTGGAATTATGATTTTTTCAGGAAAGGCTTGTGCTCAACGGGTGATCAGCTGCCCACAGTAGGTGTACAAAGTTTGTCTACAAGACCATACATGACTCCACAGGACACTATACAGGGCCCTACAATACACTACAGGACCAAGATTTTATTTTAAAGTCCTATAGGATGGTGTACAAATTTGGCTCAGCTGATCACCCCTTGCTTGTGCTGGGTTATGGTTGGGTTTGGGAATATGTTTTAAAAGAAAACATTTATGATGCTTATGTTAGGGCTGGTGTTGATACTTTTTGCTTTGCTTTTTGCTTCATCAAACTATATTTAGCAGAAGATACTGTCAAATGGGGTAAAGTAGTAAACATTGATGGGTGATCAGCTGAATCAAACTTGGGGGCCGGTGCACCATCCAGACACACAAATAGACCTCCTAAATAACATTTTTCCAAAAAAAAATTTGCAGATTATCCAGTATTTTTTGAGAAAATAAATATATAAAACCTTAAAAAACATGTAAAAAACAGCATTCCAACCTCACTTTTCTTTGAATTTTGACTCTTCTTTGTTTTTTCAACCTCATCAAAACAATATTTGTCAAGCCGTTTGAGCTAGTAAACTAAGTGAATTACACATAAAACAAAATAATGCTATAAACACAACACAATTGTGAGTTACAGACTAAACAAAGCGGGGAGAACTGTTGAGTGAACCCTAAGTTTAAATCTGACTTTTCTAGTAAATTAAGTTAAAACAAAATTGCTAATTAGTCTTACTGACTAGATTGTAATAAAAAAAACACAGTGTGTTTGACAAATAAAAAAAAAATAAAAAAATCTGTGACTTATATTTTGCAATGTTGCCACATTTCCGAAAAAATAAACAAAATAAGGAAACAAAGATTATTAAATCTGTTGTGATCACACCTTTTTTTTTTTTTATTTGTCAAACATACTGTGTTTATTGTATTACAATCTAGTCAGTAAGACTAATTAGCAATTTTGTTTTAACTTAATTTACTAGAAAAGTCAGATTTAAACTTAGGGTTCACTCAACAGTTCTCCCCACTTTGTTTAGTCTGTAACTCACAATTGTGTTGTGTTTGTAGCATTATTTTGTTTTATATAATTCACTTAGTTTACTAGCTCAAACAGCTTCACTCTTTTTAGTCTTCGAACTAGCATAGTATTGTCTAGAAGCTGAATTGCTTCCACATTCACATGCCAATGAAGTCTATCTTCATAGCTTTTTGCGTACTTTTTTATAGTCTCTGCTACAGTTTTGATTTTTAGATCTCGATGAAGGTCACTATTTCAAACGTACCAAGGTGCATTCACAATGTTTCTTAATACTTTATTTTGAAATCTCTGTAAAACTAGAATGTTACTCTCTTTAGCACAACCCCATAGTTGAATACCATATGTCCATACTGGTTTCAGTATTTGTCTATAAAGCAGTAACTTATTATGAATTGTTAAGTTGGACTTCCTTCCAATTAGCCAGTTCATTTTTCTATACCTTATCTCAAGTTCCAGCGCAATTTGGCATCAAGTGTTATACCGAGATATTTTGCCTGATTTGAATATGGTATGGGAATGTTGTTAATTGTTATTCGTATGTGATTTATATTTTTGTTTGCAAAATCAACATGAATTGATTTGGTTTCATTTAATTTTATTCGCCACTTTGCGGTCGAACTGTGAACTTCAGTGACTACATCCTGAAGTTTTTCTATGCATTTTTCAATATATTTTTCTACCATCAATAAACCAGTATCATCTGCAAATGTTGCTAAGTGACAATTTTCTGGCTTTGGGATATCGCAAGTGAATAATAAGTATAGATAAGGGCCTAGTACGCTACCCTGGGGCATGCCTGCTTGAATTTCTCTTAAATTTGAGTATGAGTTTTCCTGTTTTACTCTAAAATGTCTATCAGATATGTATGATTCCAAAATATCCAAATATTGTTTTGGCAGAAACCGTTTTAGTTTAAAAGTAAGGCCTTCATGCCACACTTTGTCAAATGCTTGTTCTAGAAAAACTGCAGAACAAATTTTTCCCTCTTCTAGTGCTTTTTCTATTATATTAGTAATTCTATGTACTTGATCTATTGTGGAATACTTGTCTCGAAAACCAAATTGGTGAGATGGAATAATTTCTTGTCTTTCTATGATGGGTTTTATTCTTTTAAGCAATAATTTCTCATAGAGCTTGGATATAATTAATACCTTTTTTTAATAGGTTATGTTTTTGAAAATAGAGTTGGGCAAAACAGTGATTTTCGACGAACCGGTGAAGTAGCGACAGCGACTTATAAGTAACCAGTGATTTTTAACGGTGATTTCAATCACTGTATAAAATATTTCTATTATTCATTCTTCATTCACTAGTTTACCTAGTAAAATATTTCTATTATTCATTCTTCATTCATATTTTACCTTGTTTTATGGAGAGCATCCACTGCGGCTGCGGCTATACAGTTATTTCGGCCGCGAAAAAGGTTACCTAATATTCGGTAGTGCTATTTATGATTTAACCGGCTAGTTGAAAATCACCGTTTTCGTATGTTACGGTGAAACGTGAAACGCGATTTCAGTGCCAAATATGCGTTCGGGTGCGACCAGCGACACGACACAAGACGCTAGCGCTACCAAGTCCACTTCCAATCCCTGGCTTCGCATGTGTAGATCTACCAATATTATTTACCTCATGTATTAGAATCGATGTACAGGGTGATTTTCACTTGAATGATTCTAACCACATGAAAATAGAAAGTTTCAAAACCCTAACCTAACGAAACCTAATCAGATCTAACCGAACTGAACCAAAGCAAACTAAACCAATATTTTTTTTAAAAAAAAAAACTTTCCTGACTTCCTACCTGGGATGCTAGAGGATGTGAATCCGAACCGGACGGTACCGAACCGAACCTATCCAAACCTAACCCTACCCAACTAAACCTAATAGGGCTGTCTAACAAAACATATGATCAAATCCAAGATGTCTTCCATAGGACAAACAAACCGATTTCCCATAAGCCGTAATGTTAACAAAAACGTAAATTTCACAAAAACGACAAGAGCTTCAGTCTCAAAAATTAATCAGTTTTAAGAACGGATCCTTTGTGCATATGGGAAAAACGCGTTTTTCTTAAAAATATTAAACTATAGCGAGAAAATCTGAAATAAATGGGACCATGTTTTCTTAAAAAAGTAGGTTATGTTTTTGTTTATTTTGTTTTTTTTTTAAATTTTTTCTAGTTTTTTTACTTATTTTGAATTATTACATGGGCGCACCAAGGGGGCGGGGGGCTAGGGGCCCGGACCCCCCAAACCACATATTATTTTAGATATTTTCCATATATTTCATGAATAAACATAAAAAATAGCATAAAGTACAACATCATGGGACCTCTGGGGGCCCCCCAAAGATGTCGGGCCCCCAAAGGTTTCGGGTCCCCCAAGACATATTTCTGGGTGCACCACTAATTATTATGTCAAGTTTTTTTGCTGTTGTGAATTGTGGCAGCAGAGGAAGTAATGATAATGTTAGTTTTCATTGAATTTGAAGTTTTTTGACCAATAAATCAATGAACTATCAGCCCAAGGTAGGGGGAAGTGGATAACTAGTTCTATTCAAAGAGCCCACTTCAAGGCTCACTTAACAGAGACGAAATTGAAATAGACTAAACTTTTCTCATCAGATTCAGATTTTTCTATTAGGATCTTTTGTTGTACTTGACTAAACCTTTTGCTAAGTAATAGGCCTTCAATAGCGTTAAACTGTGAAAAATATTTCACTATGATTTTTCGGTTTAGACAAAGTTTAATTGTGTTAACCCTCCAGTAGTGACATGAAAAAGAGTCACAACTTATAGGTACGTCAGTGCAACAGATCAATATACACATATGAGTTCCAACCGAGGTTGGTCAAGCAAACTTCTAATAAGTACTTTACAAAATATGTTTATTTAAAAAAATATAAGTAAACATAATCTAAAAAAAAACTTGCAAAATTAAAATACAGTTTTTCCTTGTCATTGGCCCCACACACTGTACATCACCATATGATTTTCCATGAACTATAATACATAGGGCCTAAGTACAGTCAAACCTATGGTTCATCAGCTCACAACAGTACTGTTCAAATTTTACAACAGTACAATATTCGCTGTTGTATTACTACTATTACTTTTATTACTGTTTTTTTGTAACAATATTTGCTCAATTATGTATCTAAAAGTTTATGCAAATAAATATATACTCTACTCTACAATTGGGCGTAACAGCATATGATCCATTAGGACCCAAGTTTTTTTGAGAGAAATTGAAAAAAAAATCTGAGAGAACCTATTTGTTTTTCTTGTGGTCATCAAAGTCAACAAAGATGACTTTTTTTTCCATCTATTTTTTGATGCCATAAAATTTTTTTTTTGGTAATAAGCTCAGAACAGTACCGTAGAAATTGCATAACAGGACTCATAGTAGGTCCAGTCAGATGCTATACAAATTTTACGGTGTACAAGTTTCAGGTGTCAAAAAGCATGGAAATAAAGGAAAATTTGCACCAAAATAGTTTAAGATAAAAAGAGGTTTGAATTAGGGAGATTGTCAAATTCAGCAGTTTATTCTAAACTGTTTTGAGGTCTGTAAAATAAATATTTATTAAAGAAAAAGAAACTTTGATGATACAGGACTCCACTGGACACTATACAGGACACTACACTACCAAGAGTTTATTTAAGAGTTCTGTAGGATGGTGTACAAATTTGGTTCAGCTCATTACCCACACTTTAACCTCATATTGTTTTCCTTTTCTTCCTTCTCTAGACTCTTTTTTCAACCATAATTTTTTTAATTTTTCAACCGTTTTGAAACAATAATCCATTCAGGAGAGACCCAGTCAGGATCATTGCTGTATTCTAGTTTTGAAAGTTGCTTGCCTCCTAGAATAGTAAAAAAATCATAGTGAAGTATTTCTTACAGTTTAACACAAGTCTATGTTACACTTCTGCAAAAGGTCTACTCGAGCACAAAAAAAGATCCCAAAATGGCAGTGACATATTTATCCAAAACAAACCTGACAAAAAACTTTCAAATATTTCAATTTATCCTCTGTTAAGTCAGGTAATAGAGCACTTATCCACTTTCTTTTCCCTTCTTTGAGCTGATACCTAGTTCATTTAAATCAAGATGATTTTTTTAAGGTCAAAATACTTGGCATTCCATCAAAACTAACATTATCAAGATCTCCCCAGCTACCACAATTCATAACAGCACAGAAACTAATAATAATTATTCAAACTGAGTAAAAAACTAGAAAAAAAGTTTAAAAAAACAAAAGTAAATAAAAGCATAACCTGACTTTTTGAACAAAACATGGTCCCTTTTATTTGAGATTTACTGGCTTTAATTGATTTTTTTAAAGAAAAACGCATCTTTGTTGTAAATTAAATCGTTTCACTTTTTTTGAAAATTACGTTTTTGTTAACATTGCCACTTATGGGAAAATGCTTTGTTTGTCCTATGGCAACCATCTTGGATCGCAAAACAGCTGATCGTGACAGTTCGTTAGACAAGCTAATTAGCAGTACGTGTTGTAGTTTAGTTTGGTTAGGTTAGGTTTGGTTCAGTTTAGTTAGGTTCGGTTTGGTTCGGTTCGGATTCACATCCTCTAGGATCCCGCCGGGCAGGAAGTCAGGAAAGTTTTTTTTTTGAAAAAAATTATTGGTTCAGTTTCCTTCGGTTCGGTTAGATTTGATTAGGTTTTGTTAGGTTAGGTTATTGAAACTTTCTATTTTCATGTGGTTAGAATCATTCAAGTGAAAATCACCCTGTATGCATCTATTCTAAGACATGAGGTAAATAATATTGATAGATCTGCGCTTGCGAAGCCAGGGATTGAAAGTGGACTTGGTAGCGCTAGCGTCTTGTGCGACACGACGACGCCGTGAGACGCGACGTTCCTCAGATACCGGTAATAATATTTACCAATCACTGAATAACTGTTTGTGCAGAATTTCGATAACCGGTAGCGCCAGTGATTTTTGTTTCACTGTTACTGAATCGCAGTGATCGATATATCGTCCATCTCTATTTGAAAACAAGGTCAAACCGACGCTCTCGAGAAAAGCCTTAAAATTCAAGTTAAAAGCAATTTTTTTTTGAAAAATCGGTGTCAGCGTTATTGGACTAGTGTCTGATCTACCATAATATAAACAGTAACACTAAAATAGAGTGCATTTTCCCAGTGAAAACTAGTATTGAGTGTACCATGTTTTTTTTTTGTGAACTATAAAATAAGAAACCATTATAGAGTGTCAACATGCAGTTAAAGTGTGATACTTGCAAAAAGGACTGTATTTTTAAAAGACGGCCAACGTCAGACGAGGTATTTGGAGCAAAATGCGACCGTTGCAGAAAATCCTTGTGCAAGGAATGCTCAGCACTGTCCACTACTGAGATGGACAGTTTAACTCTGAATCAAAGATGCTTGCTGTTCTATTGTGGAGACTGCAAGAAGAAGAAAGTCAGAGAGGAGGACTATTTAAAAGAAATCAAGTATTTCAAGGAAGTCACAGAAAAAATGGATATAAAAATCCAAAATATCGAAAAAGCGTTGCTTAATCAAAGTTCTCAGCAAGAAACATCGCTACTAAACTCGCTTCTCGATAAGATAAACAGCCTTACAACAGAGATCACAGATCTGAAGCAATCCAATATAGAAATTGTAAGAATCTGTAATCCAGTACCTTCTAGAAAATCTTATTCTGAGACCATAGTGCCAACAATGACCTTCACTGGGAAGGATGATGCCATCAAAATTCCGGCCGAAAACACACCATTGCCAACGAAAAAGATCACCGCACTGCACTGGGCAAGAAAACTGATGTTTTGGAACACACCCTACAACTTACCAAAACAAATTCCATGGAAATGTCATATTCAAATGTCACAATGAGAAGTAAACAAAACCCTGAAAAACAAACTAAACAAAACAACGTGAAAAAATGTGATGAAAATTCTATTAATTTTGTTCCAAAAAATGGAGAAAATGCGCAGGATGGTTGGAATCTCGTGCAGCGAAAATCTGGTTTACGGAAAAGCAACAGACCCGACCCAATTCAAGGGACAAATACGGCGTCCACAAATTTAAGTGTGGCCACCAAACAAGCTGCAATTTTTATTTCAGGCTTTGATCCGAAAACAGAGGTTCAACATATTCAAAACTTTTTAAAACAAGAAAAACTGGAAGATGGTATCATCTGTGAGAAAATGAGAACAAAAACAGACAGATTTAAGAGCTCTTTTAAACTAACTTTACCTGAATCCAAAAAAGGTGATATAATGAAACAGGAACTTTGGCCAAATGGTATCATCATTAACCATTTTCTCAACCTTCAGCGACGCCCCGACAAACCAAATCAAATGGGTGTGGTACAGTCGGGGACTTTTTAAATTGCCGCTGTATTTTTTTTCAATCAAAAGTAATCATTTAAAGAAATCAAAAAACTTGAATTTTTAAACATATATATGTACAGACAGAAGTAAGGTTCACAATTTTTTTGGTTTGGTTCAAACTACTTTCCCGACTTTCAAATAGGAATATTTTTTTATTTTTGAGGGCGGCAATTTAAAAAGTCCCCGACTGTACAACCACAAAACTGAGTATCATACATCTAAACACTCAATCAATTGGTACCAGCATTAATGTATTGAACAGTATCACAGAAGAGTATGAAGATTGCTTTTCCCTCTGTCTCACTGAGCATTGGAAAACTAAAGACCAACTTGAAAGTTATAACATCAAAAACTTTAAGCTTATATCTTCATATTGTCGAAACCCCAATGAACATGGTGGGGCAGCTGTGTATGTCAGAGAATCTTTTGTTAGTAAAGCCAGAGATGATATTACAAGCCTTTCTGAAAGATCTGTTTTTGAATGTGCTGCTGCAGAAGTACAAGTCAACAATACAAAGATTGTCATATTATCTATTTACCGAACTGAAAAACCAGAAATACTTTTAGAAAAACTAGATCAGATTTTATGTCACTTAGTTGGTAAAGACTGCATCATTTGAAAGCGCAAAATGGCCATGTGTATTTAAAAATTTTTTAAGCTCATTTAACATATTACCTTCAACAACAGAGTACACACGCATAGATGGAGATAAAAAATCTTTCATTGACAATATTTATACAAACCTTGAAACATTTACGTCAAAAGTTTTTAATCCACACACATCTGACCACACAGCTCAAATGGTTACCTTTGAAATTAATAAAAAAACATCTAAATATTTTAAAAAGCGTCAATTTAACACAGAAAGCAAAGAACTTTTTAAAATTCTACTACAAGCAACTGATTGGGGACATCTTTTTGCAATTCATGCTTCTGATATTGACAAACAGTGGGAGGAGTTTGTGAGTATTGTCAAAACATTATTTGATCAATGTTTCCCATTAAAAAATATTAAATTTAATAAAAAGCGTAAACAGGACTGGACACATACACCAGAAGTTACTTTGTGTAAGTCTCGATTGAATGTCTTGCTCACGCTTGTCACAAATAATAATTTTTACAGGGAGGAATATAGGGCTGAGAAACTCAGATATAATAGGTTACTTGCTGAGTTTCGTAAAAACTTTTATCATCAAAAGATTGTCAACAGTGATAATAAATCCAAAGTATCGTGGCAAATTATAACAGAAATTAAAGGTAGCTCAAAAAAACAAAATACTTTTGGTTTACAGGGTGAACCACATGAACTTTCTAATAAAATTAACACTTTTATGGCAAATGCACCTGCAAATGCAGTTAAAAAAATTAAGCCAGTGGACAATTTAAGCACAAACATCAAATCACTTCCAGAAAGTATGTATCTTTTTCCTACTTCTGAGGAAGAAATCATGAGAATAATACAAAACTTAAAAAATAAGCACAGTTCAGGGCATGATGAAATTTCTAGCAACATCATTAAATTTGTAGCATTGGAACTAAGCTATCCGTTGTCCTTTATTATAAATAACTCTTTTACATATGGGTATTTCCCACAAAATCTTAAAATGGCTTTGATAAAACCATTACATAAAAAGGGTGATCCCACTAAAATAGAAAATTATCGTCCAATAAGTCTCCTGTCGTCCTTCTCCAAGATTTTTGAAAGAGCTATGTATTGTAGACTGGAAGGATACTTTATGTCAAAAAAACTGTTTAAAAACTCACAGCATGGCTTCCTTAAGGGCAGATCCACTGAGACAGCCATCTTTGATTTTGTTACAAAAATTTTTGAAAATCTGGAACAAAAAAACAAAACACTGGGGTCCTTTCTAGACTTGTCGAAAGCCTTTGACAGTTTAGATCATCAACTTCTATTGACAAAGCTTGAAAAATATGGAGTCAGAGGCCCAGCCTTGAACTGGATAAAGTCATTTATTATTGGCAGGTCTCAGAGGGTCTGTCTGGAAACAAATGGTGAGAGAACATTTTCAGAGGCAATAAATATTGAGCTTGGGATTCCCCAAGGAAGTGTGCTTGGTCCCTTTCTCTTCCTTGTTTTTATCAATGATCTTGCAGACTCTGTGACAGATTAATCATCTAGTCTTACCAACTTTGCAGATGACACAAATTGCCTAACTTGGGCCAAGACACTGGAGCAGTTGTTTTTGAAAGCAAATGGGAATCTGGAGAGGGCTGAGAGGTGGTTTAGCGGCAACAGGTTATTGTTAAACTGTGAGAAATCTGTTTTAATATGCTTTAAAACTGTACAATCTCAAGAACATATCCCGAATACTATAAAACTATGTCAGAAAATGTTGAATTATCAAATTCTGTCAAATTCTTAGGTGTCTACATTGACCAGCATCTTCAATGGGATGTACAGTTATCACATATATGTAAAAAACTAAACTCAGCATGCTTTTCCATACGAGTACTTAAAGATTATGTGCAAAAAGACACCCTTCTTACTGTTTACTATGCCAATTTTTACTCCACGCTTCATTATGGTATCATATTTTGGGGAAATGCTGTGGGATCATCTGAAGTATTAATTATACAAAAAAAAGTAGTCCGGGTTATACTTGGAATGAAAACAAGAGACTCATGTAGGGGAAAATTTAAAAGCCGGAACATCCTTACTTTTCCAGCTATTTATATTTATGATTGCATTATGTTCCTCTTTAAAAACTTTTCATTATTTAATCAACTCATTCCTAACCATGAACATAATACCAGAACTTTAAATTTGATGCTTCCAATCCATAGACTTACATTAACAGAAAGGAGTCCTTTCTATGCATGTGTCAGGTTGTATAATAAACTTCCTCTGCCATTAAAACAAGAGAACCATTTAAACAAATTTAAAAGGGAGTTATTTAAATACCTTGTTAATATAGAGCCATACACTGTGGCAGAATATCTGGAATACTTGCCTCCTCAAGTTCTCTAGATTCAAGTAGGTGGGAATTTTTTTATCTTCATTGATGTATTTTAACATAAACTTATTTATTATTATTATTGTTTTTTTTATTTCTGAAGATTTTTAACCTTTGTGTATGGATTTTTTTCCTACCAATTTTGTTTTTGTTTTAAACTATTGTTTGTACCATATATTTTGTATAATTTTATGTATTTATTAATTACTTATTTTATAGCTTATGTGTGTGATTATGAGCTTTTATACATAACAAAACTGAACAGTCAATATTTCTCTTTGTTACTAGTTTAAGTATACTGTAAAAATTTATGCAAATAAAAATCTATTCTATTCTATTCTATTCTAATTGGCAGCAAAGATATTGGCCTGTAAGATGACATGTCATGGAGTGGTTTTCCCAGTTTTGGGATCATGTTAACTTCTGCAACTTTCCACAGTTTAGGTACATACCTAAGCCTAAAGGCCACATTAATTAGGTTGCATAGTTTTATGATAGCTTTTCTGGGGAGTTGTTTTATGACTACCCCGTTAATAAGATCATACCCTGGGGCTTTTTTAGAATTAATATTTTTGATTTCTGTTAATATTTCTTTTGGTGATGTAAGCTTAATATGGTCTTCGATTTGATGGGGTTCATTTAATTGAAAGTTTTCATCCTGTGTTTCGTGGGGCTGAAATGTTTTTTCTAAATGACTTGCAAAAATATCTGCTTTTTCTGTGTTACTCTTTGCCCACTGGTTGTTAGATTTTCGTATGGGTGGAATTTGGATAATTGGTCTTTTAAAATCTTTGGTTGCTTTCCAAAGGGAATAGTCGGTATTTTTATCCTCTGTAAGTTCATTAAGAAAATGGTTAATAGATTCATTTTTTATTATTAGAATTTCTCGTCTAATGCGCTGCATCATGTTGTTGAGATTTGTTTTGTCCCGAGGATCACGGCTTTGCTGCCACTTTCTTCTTAGTTTCCTTTTTTCCAATATAAGGTCTCTAATTTCCTTTGGTTGGTAGTTTTTTTCCTTAAAAATTCTCTTTGGTTTTGGACTGTTTTCCCAAGCTGCTTGTTGAATATTTGTAACAAAATATTCAACTTCTTTATCGATTTGTTCTGGCGTTTGCAATGGTACTGATGGGTTTATTTTTTCTGACAGACTTTGTTTAAAACTAATCCAGTCAGTCAGTTTATTAACTAATGAGATATTTGCTTCTTTCTTTATTATGTTTTTACTAAGAGTTATTATGTTTTTACTAAGAGTTAGAATAATAGGTGAATGATCTGAGTGTAAATTTTTTACTATAAAAAAATCAATTAGATCTGGAATTTTTCCTTTATCTGTTGGATAGTATGTGGGCTTACTAGTTGATATTGGCTCACATTGATATTCACTAATAGCTTGCAAAAGTTCTTTTCCTTTAGAATTCGTCAGTCTAGATCCCCAGTAGGTATTTTTTGCATTAAAGTCACCTCCAATTATAAAACGGTTTCCTAATTTTCTGAGAAAATTAAGATATTGATTTTTCTTTACTAAGTGCCTTGGTGGTATATAGACAGCACTTATGACTAGTGTATATTTTTTGGTTTTTACACTTACTAAAGTAGCTTGAATCTCTATGGTTTTATATCCCATCTCCTCATAGTGTGATATATTTTCTTTAATTATTACAGCACTTCCCCCATGTTCAGTATTGCTAGGGTGAGTTGTATGATACACTTTATAACCCTTAAATTTAATGTGAGACTGGTTAGTGAAATGCATTTCTGACACAAGACAGACATCAATTTTTTCTATGTCTAGAATAACTTGCAAGTCTTGCTGATGTTGCAAGAGACCATTGGCATTCCAAGCTAGAATTCTAAGATTACTGACCATTTTGAGGCATATTGGTAGCTCCATTATTGCTACTTTCTAGTTTAGTTAATTGCTCATCAAGTTTGTTCAATTTCTCCAAAATTAATTGTAGTGTTTGTTCCATAGTATTTTGACTACTGATATTAATATCAGGTATAGTAGCTGTTGCTGCTACTTGGTTGTATGTCCTTGTCACAGAATTTTGTGTGACTGTGTTTCTTGTCTGTTGGGTTTGTCTATTTGTACTCCCGTTTGGTGTGAGATTCGGTTCACATTCTACAGTAAGATGTTTCCCCGTGCATTTTACGCAACGTGGTTCTTTAGCGCAATATTTTTGTGTGTGTCCATAAGATTGACATCTTTTGCATTGAGGGACTAATTTTGAGGTTTTTAGTGCTTTTATTTCCACTTCAATCCCAGGGATACTGGAAATTTAAAAAATTTTGTTGATATCTTCATCGTGGTTAAATGTGAGCATAAACATGTTAAGAGGTTGTCTTGTTCTCCATTTCAGTTTGTTGCTGGCTTCCAGTGCCTTAAAACCTTTTTTTTGTAGATCAGCTACAATTTTTTGTGGGTCACATGAGAAGTGTAGCCTATTCGCTATTACTCTAATTGGCCTTATTTGTTTGTTTTCGTATGAGTGCCATTGATAGTTTATTTCATTAAGCATTTTAGTAACCAGCTGATAGCTGTCTGTGTCTTGTACATTTATTTTAATATTTTCGTTTTTTAAAACTTTTATTTTAACTCCTTGTATAATATTTAACTTTTCATAAATATCATTAAAATTATTTACGCCATTTACCATAATCGGTGGTGGTAATGGAGCTTTTTTAACCTTAGTAGGGGGTTCTTCATTTTGTGTTTTATTGGAGGGCTCTCCAGTGCCCGAGCTTTTTTGTGGTGGTGAGAGTGAAGTATCCATTCGACGTTTTTTTCCAACCTTTTCCTTTTTGTCTGATCCACTCAGTTTCTCTTGCTAGATCGTCCTCATCAGTAATGTAGTCCATGTCAGACTCTTCAATTTTTTTTGCATACTTTCCAGTTGTCTTTGGAGATAATCCACTTGTACACTAAGTGAATTTTTTTTGTTTTGAGATTGGGTTTTGGCATGGCTATCGTGTTTTTGTTTGGGCTTTTCGCTAATTTTTAAAACAAGCTTCACAGGTGATGGTACACTTTTTTTGCTTTTAAACATGATATATTATTTATAATAAACATTGTTTATAGATATTTAGTAGTAGTAGTAGTAGTAGTAGTAAACATGCTTTATTATCAAAGGAAAATTACACCTTATTGACAAAGCAAACTTCTTAATCTAAGACTGACCTAATTAACTAATAATTTTTGTTCAAATAATAATGTCAAAGTTGCAAGAAACAAATAATTAAAATAGTACAAAAGCAATCATATAAACAAACAAATAAAATAAACAAAAAATATAAATTATTTAAAAAATGTTTAAAACAATAAAATATTTAAAACAATTGTTTATATATAAAATAAAAATGTAAAATCAAACTATGCCTAGATGAAATAGAAAAAATCAAAATAAAGATAGACAAAACAAATTAATAAGAGCAGAAGCTTATAAAGAAGTTTAAAAATTAAAATTATATGCATAAAAATAAGTTATTATACTTAGATGCATTCTATAATGTAGATTTAAACAATGTTAAATAAATAATAAGAAAAAATACAAAACACAAGAATACACAAAAAATTAAATTAAAATAAAAATAAAAATAAAGTTGGTTGATCGACAGGGATATCCACAAACCGCATGTCTTTAAAACCACTTAAATAGGATAAAGTACTGTTTAAAAAAACTATACAATCTTCACAAAATTTAAAACTGGAAGTTGAGGAATTCCTCCACTGTGTAGAATGCCTCATGGAGCAAAATCGTTTTAAGTTCCTTTCGAAACTTGGAAACAGCTAAAACTTTTTTAAGGGTTGCAGGTAGATGATTATAAAGTTTAATACCTTGATAGATAATAGATTTTTGAACAAAAGTTGAACGTGGTATGGGAAGTGGTACTTGATTTCTTTGTCTAGTTGTATAACGACTTTGGTTATCTAGAGTTATTTGAGGAGCGAGAGTCTTATGAATAAGGCTGACCGATTCCAAGATGAAAAGACATGGAAGAGTTAGAATTTTAAAATGTATGAATAGTGGTTTGCAATGATCTCTCGGAGAAGAACCAGAAATGAATCGGACAGCACGTTTTTGTAGTTTAAACACGGATTCGAAGAGATACTGACTACAACAGCCCCAGAATGGTAGTCCATAAGATAAGTGAGAATGAATCACAGCATAATAGACTGATTTAGCAATATTTGCTCCCAAATTTTTAGACACAGCTCGAACACCATAACAGCCAGACGCTAATTTCTTGTTAAGTGTAAATATGTGGGACTCAAATTGTAAGTTAGTATCCAAATGAATACCAAGAAATTTAGTTTCGAGAGTACTTTTGATTGTAAATTCTTGGCAGTCAATTTGGTCAATATTACAGCGAAACCCAATGATGTGTATTTTGCTAGAATTAAAAAGCAACCCGTTGGCATCACACCACTTTTTGATGCCATTTAAATCATGAGATATGACTCGAATCAGCTCATCCGGGTCACGCCCATGCCACACCACAGTTGCATCATCCGCGAATGCGGCAAATACACCAGATATGCCTAGGCACAACAGATCGTTAATATAGATAAGAAATAGAGTGGGTCCAAGAACTGACCCTTGTGGAACTCCAAATGTGACTGACCCCTCTGATGATTCCCCACCATTCGCTGAGACACGTTGACTGCGGCATGACAAGTACGATTTAAACCATTCCAGATTTACACCACGAAAACCATATTGCTCTAGCTTTCTCAGAAGTGTTCTGTGACTAACACAGTCAAAAGCTTTGGAAAAGTCACAGAACACTCCCGCGGTAGCAAAGCCGTTGTTATAATGATGGTATAATTGTTCCATAACTCGGTACATGGCATCATGTGTATTTTTTTGGGTAGAAATCCGAACTGCGCTGGGTTAAAAACGTTGTGCTTAGTTAGGAAGTTCATCATGCGTTTCTTTACTATTTTCTCAACTACTTTTGAAATTGTTGATAGTAATGAGATAGGGCGGTAGTTTGACGGATTCTTCGTATCTCCATTTTTATGTATAGGAATTACCAATGCTTTTTTTAGACTGGCAGGAAATATCCCACTCAAGAAAGATTGGTTTATGGATTCGGCCAAAGTAGTTAAAGCCACATCAGGTAATTCCTTAAGTATTTTGGTAGTTATGCCGTCTGTTCCTGAAGCAGACTGATTTTTAATCGATTTCAAAACAGACCGAACTTCATGTTGATTTGTTGGTAGAAACATGAAAGATTCGGGTATTCGCAAACTCTCCATGAAGCTAAGCGGGTCGACATTAGATTTTATTGAATCCGTGAGGTTGCTGGCAACAGAACAATAAAAGTTATTTAAGTGTTCGGGTTCGACACCAACCTCGGATGGTGTTGCAGCATTTTTCCAGTAAGGTCCCTCACTATGTTCCAAGTCTCCTTAGATTTATTATGGGCCTTGTTCAGGCGATTTGTGTAATAAATGTTTTTTGCCTCAGCGATCAGCCTCCTGTAGACTCCGCGATATGTATAATAGTAGGTTGAAATAAAGACTTGTGTTATTATAGTGTTTTCTAAGTAGATTTAGGGATCTTAAATTTAACACAGGTTTTTCGCGCGCGCGTTTTATTATAAACAAAACAAACCTCGACTTGACCTCGTTAGCACTATTACGCAGGTACGATGCAATACAACCGTACCGAACTGCGATCAAACGAATACTGTGATCACACCTAAAAAAATTAAATTAACCAAACCTAGTGCAACCTAAGTAACCCCAACCCAGCTCTACCCAAACCGAACCGACCAAAACCAACCAAACCCAACCCAACTGGACCGAACTGAACCAAACCAAACTGAACCCAACCCCACCGAACCAACCCCAACCAGACCGAACCAAACCGAACCCAACCGAAGGGAACCAAATCAAACTGAATGGAACCAACCTGAACCCAACAAAAACAAACCGAACTGAACCTGAACCAAACCAAATTGAACCAAACCAAAACAAAACAAACCAACCCATCCCAACTGAACCCATACCAAACCTAAATTAAGGCATTGCAGCTGTACGAAACCCAACCCAAACCCAACCTTTGTACAAATAAAATGAAACTTATCCTGATCCAAGCCTTTAATTTGATTGGCTAAAAAAATATGAATGGCAGAAAGAAGGGACAATCAAATCAAAATATTTTATTTTATACATACCTACCTCTGATGTGGCACTGAATTGAGTAAAACCCCAGCAAATGGCCCAAAGGCCAGTATCACATATGTCTAATATGTATTTGATTTTATGTGCATTTTAGATAGAAATTGAAAAGTCTGTTTTTTATTAAAAAAACAATTTGTTTTTGAATTTTCTGTACCTAAATAAGTTTCAAGATCGCTAAATTACCATTTTCAAAAAGAATCATCATCAGAAAATTTCTCGTTTTAGTGTCCGGATAGTGCACCGAAACCTCAAACTTGTACACTGTCCTAGAGGACTTTTAAATAAATTCTTGGTCCTGTAGTGTATTGTAGCGTCCTGTATAGTGTCCTGTGGAGTCTTGTGATGATTGATGATTCATATGTGAGTGGGCCTTGCAGCCCTTCCACTGCGATCACCGGAGTCCTGTGTAGTCCTCTAGACAATTTTTGTACACCTACTGCTCACCCCTCAGACTACATTCAATTGTGGATGTCACTGGCACAAGGTACTACATCAAAAAAAAATTTCAAATTATTTTTTTAACGATAAAAAGTTTGTTGTTTTGTTAGTAATAGGCACTGTTAATAAATAATAATACTTTTTTGCATTCAGTCAATATATTGTAATGTTTTTCTTTGATCTTTAAAATATATATTTTTTAATAAATTGTTACAGCAGTACTAATAATGCTTTTAGTGATTTTGGTGAGAATGGCTCTGGTAGAGTCCTTGCCATACACAGTTACACTTTTGCGACTTTGACATTAAATAAACAGATTTCTTAACCAGAAATATATTTAAAAGTAAATATGTCATATTCACATAAAATTAAAGTGAAAACTATCAGTGTCTCTGTAGGTTTTTTTCCTAGCATTTTTCAGATTTTTTTTGTTGCTGTCAGTATGCATATGGGTGAATATCTGGAAAGTGACGGATTTTGATGTGACTTACACAAAAACATGTTTTTTGATATAAAACTAATTTTATTTTTGTAGTTCTATTAAATAACTAACAAGCAAGTTCATTTTTGGAAGATTATAAAAAATATTTCCTTTAGATAACAGAGGTTTTATGTAACAATCGTCAGTAATCTGGAGTGTCACCATTAGAATTTTACTATATTTAATTAAATTATGTTCTTATAATTATTTATTGGAGTAATTTCTTAGTAAACATTAAAAAACAACCTTTAGTTATATAAATAGTCAAAACTTGAATTGTTTTAAAGTTACTTGTTTTTAAATATTCAAATTTCAACTTTGTCACCAAAACTTGCATCAGTTACCTGTGCCTTCAGATTTTTTATCCATTTGGCATTATTGGATCATTCTTAACCTTCAGTTGCTAAGTGAAAAAGAGCTCTGTGATTCGGAAAACACGCGAACGGTTTAATTCGATGTCACACGTCTAAGACAGTGGGTGTGTCCTTTAACCGATCCATACTCGCGTGTGTAACCTTCAGTTTGATCAGTAACCTGCTAAGTTTTTAAAAGGTAGAACAACAAAAAAACAATTTAAAAAATGGTGAAACATAATTACAATAGGATACTTTTTTTGAGTTTTCTTGTTTATTACACTCAATTTTAGTAGGTAGTATAGATATTTGTACATAACTAAAAGCTCTATTTTTTTTTGAGGAGCAAAAAATATATATATTTTTTTAAATAATTTTAACACTAACTTAGTAGTTAAGTAGGGTCGACCGGGGTAAGTGTAAACCATTTTGACCATTTTGAGGAATTTCAGATTTGACATCAAGAAATAGGCATTCCCGTTTATAAAAAAAATTATACAAAAGTTTTGTGGTAATATTTGATTATCCTTTGTTGTAAGAACAAAACTAACAAAAAAATAAAAGCACATTTAAGAAAAAAAAATTGTTTAAAAAACTGTCATATGTTTACATTTATTCCAACAAACCGGGGTAAATGTAAACTGGTATTTTAGCTCATCTTTGTCGCACGGATATCTTATCCCGGCCAGTAGACAATTTACGATTTTGGATTCTACATCTGCATTAAACGCCATTTTGCGACCGGGACAAGTGGAATCTAAGGAATTCCTTTGACCATTGAGCTGATGGAATATTGCAGATATCAGAACATTGTAGAAACTTTGAGCTTCACGATAAGTTTTATTCCTGTTTTGATCATTAGGTATAGCGGTCAGCAAATATTCCTTACTGTATGATGGCCCATTTGTCTTGCACACATATTTTCGAGGCATCTGGAATTAACTTATTAATTATTTTAGCTATAAAACTGTTTGGTTTTAACTTTCTCCAACGTCGATCACGAGGATACGAGTGATCCCCGTCTGGAACACATCCTGATAGTCAGGAACAAATGTTCCATGCCAATCCACGACCGGTCCGGTTTCGACCTTTTAGGCCATCCTCAGGTGAATGTAGGCGATAGCTCCGTGTAGAGCATAAGTTGTGTGAAACCACCAGAAACAACTACTCCGAGGGAAAATACCCCTACCGGCATTGAATTATACTGACGGTTTGAGGCTTTCGTTGGGAACTTGTTAAAACTGTTTGGTTTTCACTTTCTCCAACGTCGATCACGAGGACACGAGTGATCCCCGTCTGGAACACGTCCTGATAGTCAGGAACAAATGTTCCATGCCAATCCACGACCGGACTGGTTTCGACCTTTTGGGCCATCCTCAGATGAATGTAGGCGATAGCTCCGTGTAGAGCATAAGTTGTGTGAAACCACCAGAAACAACTACTCCGAGGGAAAATACCCCTACTGGCATTGAATTATACTGATGGTTTGAGGCTTTCGTTGGGAACTTGTTAAAACTGTTTGGTTTTCACTTTCTCCAACGTCGATCACGAGGATACGAGTGATTCCCGTCTGGAACACGTCCTGATAGTCAGGAACAAATGTTCCATGCCAAACCACAACCGGACCGGTTTCGACCTTTTGGGCCATCCTCAGGTGAATGTAGGCGATAGCTCCGTGTAGAGCATAAGTTGTGTGAAACCACCAGAAACAACTACTCCGAGGGAAAATACCCCTACCGGCATTGAATTATACTGATGGTTTGAGGCTTTCGTTGGGAACTTGTTAAAACTGTTTGGTTTTCACTTTCTCCAACGTCGATCACGAGGATACGAGTGATCCCCGTCTGGAACACGTCCTGATAGTCAGGAACAAATGTTCCATACCAATCCACAACCGGACCGGTTTCGACCTTTTGGGCCATCCTCAGGTGAATGTAGGCGATAGCTCCGTGTAGAGCATAAGTTGTGTGAAACCACCAGAAACAACTACTCCGAGGGAAAATAGGGGTATTTTGAACCGGTATTGAATTATACTGATGGTTTGAGGCTTTCGTTGGGAACTTGTTAAAACTGGTTTTTACTTTCTCCAACGTCGATCACGAGGATACGAGTGATCCCCGTCTGGAACACGTCCTGATTGTCAGGAACAAATGTTCCATGCCAATCCACGACCGGACCGGTTTCGATCTTTTGGGCCATCCTCAGGTGAATGTAGGCGATAGCTCCGTGTAGAGCATAAGTTGTGTGAAACCACCAGAAACAACTACTCTGAGGGAAAATACCCCTACCGGCATTGAATTATATGGGTATTTTCCCTGTCAAGCATATTTCTTATAAAAAGCTGAGTTTTTTTGGAAAATCGGATGAAACATGTGACAAAAATGCTTTTATTTTTTTTGTTTTATATGACCCTTATATCTATACGAACGTCGCTGGAGAGTTTGTCTTTAACCAAATCTCACTGACTTATATATCGGTAAAATGGGAATTTTGTTTTCATCAATAAAGTTTAGAACATATTTTTTTCAATTGGGCTTAGTTTTTAAGGAAATTGGATAAAACCTGTAAAAAAAATAATTTATTTGTGATTTGTAAAAATTGATTTTATTTACGGACGCCTGTGAAGTTTTAATTTAAAGCTAAATCTTACTTTGTGACACAGCAGTTAAAAGAAAATTTTATTGTCTACAATCGACTATGTATGTAACATGATTTTTGACAGAAGGCTTAGTTTTTAAGATAATCGGATAAAACATAAGACAAGCATGTGGTTTTTTCATTTTTTAAACATTTTCTGAACAAACGGACGCCGCTGGAAAGTTTGGTATTACTCTGCGCTAGCTTATACATAGTTAAAAAGATAATTTTATTTTCTACAATAAAGTGTAAATATTTTTTCCCAAAAAGCTTAGTTTACTGATTTTTCAAAATTGATGTAATTTACGGACGACCCTAAATTGTTATAGATACAAGTAATCTTACCTTCTTATACATCGTTTTGAAGGAAATTTCATTGTCTACAATTGACTATAGGACACAATTTTTGATAGATAGCTTAGTTTTCAAGAAAATCGGTTAAATCATGTGATAAACATGTTTCTTTTTTTTCATATCACCTCAATTAACGGATGCCGCTGAAGACTTTGTCATTGGTCGTACCTCACTGAGTAATACACCGTTGAAAAGCAAATTTTATTGTCTATAATAAAGGTAATTACATATTTTTCCCTAAGAAGCTTAGTTTTTCAGAAAATTTGAAGAAAACCTCAAAATCTCAGGTTTTGAGGGGTTTTTGGGGGTTTTTGCAGCTAACAAACTAATAAAGTTTTATATTTAGATTGGATTTTCCACATTTTTGATTAATAATTTCTCTGTCATTGTGGCTTTAAGGCGTCAACTTTGTCAAATTTTCAGAAATTCGAACACGGCTATAAGAGAAGGGGGGATAAAAAAAATTAGACCAAAACCTGGCTTGGAAACATCCAGATCCTTAATCTGCGACCTTTTGTCAGCTAGAATCCATTGTCAAACTGCGGTCGTCATATTTTGCATACTCAACTACCTACAGCGCCTGCACTAACTCGTTTGTTTCGGCTTAGGCGTATATATATATATATATATACATATATATATATATATATATATATATATATATATATATATATATATATATACCGGGTGGGCCAAAAAAAAAACGGACAATACATGAATAAACGAGCATCTTTGAAGGGTGCAATTTAATTTCGACCGCCATCTTGGATTTTGATATGGCGGACCGAAAAAGAAATTTAGATAAAACTCTGAATAATTCTCTGCCAAGTGCAGTTTGTCCCATTAAAATCGATGATAGACTTCAAAAGTTATATTGAAAAAAAAATTGTCCGGTTTTTTTTTGGCGCATCCGGTATACATAGACAAATAATTTCTAAAATACAATAAATAGTCAAAAATACCTTTGATTTCCATAATATATGCCCAAGAAGAAAGGGTAAAAAAGACGTTGGATGGTTTTTAGATCGAGTAGCGCACTTTTTACACCGTAGCGATTACTTAAGTGTAAAAACTATCATTAGCATTAATGTAATTTGATCAAAATCTAATCAACTCGTGAGTGTCGAACACTATTTTACCTGAAACTTTTATGAACATCGGTTTAGCGGTTTAGGAGCTATCGTGTGACGGAGAGGCATACGCACACACACAGGCAGACATCACGACGATATTGGTAAGATAGGTCAAAATACACCCAAATAACAAATTTTCAGCGTTATCCCAAAAAAAAAAATAGTTTCGTCGAAAATAATACCTTCACTACCCATTGCTGGGCTATCTAGGAAGGTAAAGAAATATTTTCAGGGGACTTTAACCGCAAACCAAAAAATCGCTTTTCAATTTTGGCCAAATAGTTTAAAAAATGGTTTTGAAATTAAGCAGCCAAAATCTTTGAATTTGCCCGACCACTATAAGACTTGGATATTTTTTTATAAAAACTAAAAAATATTCAACTTTAGATGCTTTCTTGCTATCACCAAATATATTTTAAAAAATTACACTCTTTTAAGGCTGGTCTATAATAGTAAAATAAAGATTTTTGCAACCTAGTAAAATGTTGTTGGAAAAAAATCTTATAGCATGTACAGAAAGAATTTTTAAAATCGCCCTATATTTGAAAAAATTATGCGAATATGGTTTTTGAAGAGGGTGTGGGGGAATGACAGAAAGGGCGATGGGTGGAAGCAGGGAGGACTACAAAGTAGGAATTAGTAACGTAAAGTAATTATCCGATTGCAAAATGATAATTAATTATCTGCTTGCAAAATGATCTTTAGAATATTTTTAGAAAAGTTGACCGTTTTCGAGTTATTAGCAAAAAACCGTCAAAAAGCACGTTTAAGCGGGGGGGGGGGGGAACACCTCCCTGCTAGGGTTGGGGGGGGGGGGTGGTTTCCTTTCGTAAAATGTTCGAACTAGTCTTATGTCTATCCATAACAAGTGTGTTGCTTTTACCAGAAACGAGTATAATATAGTTTAGTTACATTAAAAGCGTCTAGAGCGACACAAACATTTGAGCGAACGTTTATTTGAGCATAGAGAACTAAATATAATGTAAGATACAAAAAAGCGCAAAGTAATTAAATTAAACTTTTGTTTGTTAATTATTTTTATAAGAAGTACTTCATATGCAATATTTTTTTCCCACCACTACACATGAAAATCATTATATCAGTATTCGTTCGATCGCAGTTCAGTACGGTTATATTGCAGCGTACCTGCATGATAGTACTAACGAGGTCAAAGTCGAAGTTTGTTTTGTTTACAATAAACCTCGCGCGCGAAAAAAAACCTGTGTTAAAAATCTATATACAATGTGTATTATAAATAATATATCATGTTTAACAGCAAAAAAAGTGTACCATCACCTGTGAAACTTGTTTTAAAAATTAGCGAAAAGCCCAAACAAAATCAAGAAAAAATGGATAATGCCGAATTATTTCAGGATAGCCATGCTAGAACACAAAATGAAGAAGTTTTATATAGCGAATGGAAAAAATCCCAAAACGAAAAAAATTCACTTAGTGTACAAGTGGATTATCTTCGAAGTCAACTGGAAAGTATGCAAAGAAAATTTGCAGATTTAGAGACAAAAGTCACTAAAAAAGAAGAGTCTGACATGGACTACATTACTGATGAGGACGATCTGGCAAGAGAAACTGAGTGGATCAGACAAAAAGGAAAAGGTTGGAAAAAACGTCGAATGGATACTTCACTCTCACCACCACAACAAAGCTCGGGCACTGGAGAGCCCTCCAATAAAACACAAAATGAAGAACCCCCAACTAAGGTTAAAAAAGCTCCATTACCTCCACCGATTATGGTAAATGGCGTAAATAATTTTAATGATATTTATGAAAAGTTAAATATCATACAAGGAGTTAAAATAAAAGTTTTAAATAACGAAAATATTAAAATAAATGTACAAGACGCAGACAGCTATCGGCTGGTTACTAAACTGCTTAATGAAATAAAGCATCAATGGCACTCATACGAAAACAAACAAATAAGGCCAATTAGAGTAATAGCGAATAGGCTACACTTCTCATGTGACCCACAAAAAATTGTAGCTGATCTACAAAAAAAAAGGTTTTAAGGCACTGGAGGCCAGCAACAAACTTAAATGGAGAACAAGACAACCTCTTAACATGTTTATGCTCACATTTAGCCACGATGAAGATATCAACAAAATTTTTGAAATTTCCAGTATCCTTGGGATTGAAGTGGAAATAAAAGCACTAAAAACCTCAAAGTTAGTCCCTCAATGCAAAAGATGCCAATCTTATGGACACACGCAAAAATATTGCGCTAAAGAACCACGCTGCGTGAAATGCACGGGAAAACATCTTACTGTAGAATGCCCCAAACCAAAAGAATCTGAGCCATATATTTATGGTTTAAGAAAATATGACAGGGTGACACATAAACTAAAAGAAGCCAAATGGTTATCGATGAAACAAAGAAGAATATTGCACTCACTTTGTTTCATAAAATTATCCAGAATAAACAACCTCCTTATCTTTACAATAAAATCAAATTCAGGTCTGACAAATACTCCCTTGGATCAAGACTCCAAAATCACATAATAATGCCTGCTCATCGTACCACTTTTTTTGAAAGAAGTTTTAGATATAATATTTGTAAATTATATAATTCAGTGCCAAAAAAAGCCAAATCACTTAAAGCAGTACAATTTAAAAAGTTTCTGAAAAACCACCTTTTTAACACAAGCAACTAACAATTCTTTCTCACTTAGTTAAAGCTTTTGCCCTAACTATAACTTAATATAAGTACCCACATGTAGCTCTTTACTATTTTTAATTTTACTATTTATAGACCCCCTGATCCACAATGTGTATGAAAACCTATTTCTACAAATATCTATACTATAAGTTTGTTGTATAAATGTTCTGTCTCTAAATGTCCTTCTTTACGTAGTTAAGAAAAATAATTTTAGACTTTTTCTTATTTTCTAGTTCCGCTTTGTTCAAAAAGTTATTTAAAAAAAATCTACCAGGGGTTAAACTTAGATCAATTATGTAATTGTTTTTAACTCCTTTTTGCAACTGCTTATATGCTAATTTAAACTTTGTAAACCGCTATTTATTTTTGTTGCAAATAAAGATATTATTTATTTATTTATTTATTTATTTATAAAATGCATCCACTGTGGAGGCAAGCATCCTGCTAACTACAGAGGATGCCTTGTTGCTAAGGAAATACAAAAATTGAAAAATAAACCTAAGAAACCGAATCTCATACCAAACGCGAGTACAAATAGACAAGAAACACAGTCACACAAAACTCTGTGACAAGGACATACAGCCAAGTAGCAGCAACAGCTACTATACCTGATATTAATATCAGTAGTCAAAATACTATGGAACAAACACTACAATTAATTTTGGAGAAATTAAACAAACTTGATGAGCGATTAACTAAACTAGAAAGTAGCAATAACGGAGCTACCAATATGCCCCAAAATGGTCAGTAATCTTAGAATCCTAGCGTGGAATGCCAATGGTCTCTTGCAACATCAGCAAGACTTGCAAGTTATTCTAGACATAGAAAAAATTGACGTCTGTCTTGTGTCAGAAACGCATTTCACTAACCAGTCTCACATTAAATTTAAAGGTTATAAAGTGTATCATACAACTCACCCTAGCAATACTGCACATGGGGGAAGTGCTGTAATAATTAAAGAAAATATATCACACTATGAGGAGATGGGATATAAAACCATAGAGATTCAAGCTACATTAGTAAGTGTAAAAACCAAAACATATACATTAGTCATAAGTGCTGTCTATATACCACCAAGGCACTTACTAAAGAAAAATCAATATCTTAATTTACTCAGAAAATTAGGAAACCGTTTTATAATTGGAGGTGACTTTAATGCAAAAAATACCTACTGGGGATCTAGACTGACGAATTCTAAAGGAAAAGAACTTTTGCAAGCTATTAGTGAATATCAATGTGAGCCGATATCAACTGGTAAGCCCACATACTATCCAACAGATCCAGGAAAAATTCCAGATCTAATTGATTTTTTTATAGTAAAAAATATATCTTTAAGTTTTGTAGATATAGAAGAAAGTTTTGATTTACACTCAGATCATTCACCTATTATTCTAACTCTTAGTAAAAACATAATAAAGAAAGAAGCAAATATCTCACTAGTAAATAAACTGACTGGATTAGTTTTAAACAGTCTGTCAGAAAAAATAAACCTGTCAGTACCATTGCAAACGCCAGAACAAATCGATAAAGAAGTTGAATATTTTGTTACAAATATTCAACAAGCAGCTTGGGAAAACAGTCCAAAACCAAAGAGAATTTTTAAGGGAAAAAACTATCCAAAGGAAATTAGAGACCTTATATTGGAAAAAAGGAAACTAAGAAGAAAGTGGCAGCAAAGCCGTGATCCTCGGGACAAAACAAATCTCAACAACATGACGCAGCGCATTAGGCGAGAAATTCTAGTAATAAAAAATGAATCTATTAACCATTTTCTTAATGAACTTACAGATGATAAAAATACCGACTATTCCCTTTGGAAAGCAACCAAAGATTTTAAAAGACCAATTATCCAAATTCCACCCATACGAAAATCTAACAACCAGTGGGCAAGGAGTAACGAAGAAAAAGCAGATATTTTTGCAAGTCATTTAGAAAAAACATTTCAGCCCCACGAAGCACCAGATGAACACTTTCATTTAAATGAACCCCATCAAATCGAGGACCATATTAAGCTTACATCACCAAAAGAAATATTAACAGAAATCAAAAATATGAATTCGAAAAAAGCCCCAGGGTATGATCTTATTAACGGGGTAGTCATAAAACAACTCCCCAGAAAAGCTATCGTAAAACTATGCAACCTAATTAATGCGTCTTTTAGGCTTAGGTATGTACCTAAACTGTGGAAAGTTGCAGAAGTTATCATGATTCCAAAACCGGGAAAACCACTCCATGACGTGTCATCTTACAGGCCAATATCTTTGCTGCCAATTATATCCAAGCTCTATGAAAAATTATTGCTTAAAAGAATAAAACCCATTATAGAAAGACAAGAAATTATTCCGTCTCATCAATTTGGTTTTCGAGACAAGCATTCCACGATAGATCAAGTACACAGAATTACTAATATAATAGAAAAAGCACTAGAAGAGGGAAAAGTTTGTTCTGCAGTTTTTCTAGATGTAGCACAAGCATTTGACAAAGTGTGGCATGAAGGCCTTAATTTTAAACTAAAACGGTTTCTGCCAAAACAATATTCGGATATTTTGGAATCATACATATCTGATAGACATTTTAGAGTAAAACAGGAAGACTCATACTCAAATTTAAGAGAAATTCAAGCAGGCGTGCCCCAGGGTAGCGTACTAGGCCCTTATCTATACTTATTATTCACTTGTGATATCCCAAAGCCAGAAAATTGTCACTTAGCAACATTTGCCGATGATACTGGTTTATTGACGGTAGAAAAATCTATTGAAAAATGCATAGAAAAACTTCAGGATGCAGTCACCCAAGTTCACAGTTGGACCACAAAGTGGCGAATAAAATTAAATGAAACCAAAACAATTCATGTTGATTTTACAAACAAAAATATAAATCACATACAAATAACAATTAACAACATTCCAGTACCATATTCGAATCAGGCAAAATATCTAGGTATGACACTTGATGCCAAATTGCGCTGGAAAGCACATGTTAAGAAAAAAAAAAGAAGAACTTGAGATAAGGTATAGAAAAATGAACTGGCTAATTGGAAGGAAGTCCAATTTAACAATTCATAATAAGTTACTGCTTTATAGACAAATACTGAAACCAGTATGGACATATGGTATTCAACTATGGGGTTGTGCTAAAGAGAGTAACATTTTAGTTGTACAGAGATTTCGAAATAAAGTATTAAGAAACGTTGTAAATGCACCTTGGTACGTTCGAAATAGTGACCTTCATCGAGATCTAAAAATCGAAACTGTAGCAGAGACTATAAAAAAGTACGCAAAAAGCCATGAAGATAGACTCCATCGGCATGTGAATGTGGAAGCAATTCAGCTTCTAGACAATACTATGCTAGTTCGAAGACTAAAAAGAATGAAGCCGTTTGAGCTAGTAAACTAAGTGAATTACACATAAAACAAAATAATGCTTTAAACACAACACAATTGTGAGTTACAGACTAAACTAAGCGGGGAGAACTGTTGAGTAAACCCTAAGTTTAAATCTGACTTTTCTAGGAAATTAAGTTAAAACAAAATTGCTAATTAGTCTTACTGACTAGATTGTAATAAAAAAAAACACAGTGTGTTTGACAAATAAATAATAAAAAAACTACACATGAAAATGATGGATTTCACACCATTTTCATCCTCAGAAAACGTTAGATTTCACCTATGGACAAAAAATTTTCTGCACATGAAAAAGTACTTTTCGCACATGTATGGAAAAGACGTACAATGGCGCTAACTGCCACCATGTTTTTCCGCACATGTGTTGCAAATTATCTTTCCACACATGTGCGGAAAAGCAGTTTCATTTGATTTTTGCAAAATTTAAGACCAATTTTTACAAAAACTAGTATAGTTTAACAGTGTTCGTAGGTAAAATAGCTTAAACAAACTTCAAAATTTTTATTAACGCACATAGCATTTACAAATGTCAAAAGATTAAATTAGTTAACAGCAAAATTTAAAATACTCATAAAAAAAACAAAGATAAAATTTAATCAGCCAATAAGGTCTTGAATGAACCACTCTATACAATAACTGGCGATGAATGATAGACAGACAACTCGATAGAAAGTAACTTTCTTACACTCGCGTGTTGTTTCACTCGGCTAGCGCCTCGTTCACAACATTCACGGTCATGTGAAATTTGTCACTCTCTTTTTTGTCTCTTGTTATGTAATAGACTATTTTTAGCTCACACATATACTATACTATAGTAGTGTGAGCTATGGTGATCCTAATTTTTTCGAGAAAAAAAAAGTTGCTCCGATTTCAAAATTTTTTATATATCTTTGCGTTTCAGATGATTTTGAAACTTTTTTGTTGCGCCCTCTGTCTGTCTGTCTGTATGTATGTCTGTCTGTCTGTGTGTCTGTATGTCTGTCTGTAACGACCAACGCGCATAACTCAAAAACCGCTTGGCCGATTTTAATGAAATTTGGTACCTAGGCTGGGTCTTGGGTCGAGATGGTCCCATTTAAAAATGAACAAAATCCACCGAACACAAACCAAATAAAAGGGTGGGGGTAGATTTCAAAAATTAGAGTTTATGTGAAAATATGGCGTGTGTGATATTAAACGAAATAAATTTTAATTTATTTAAAAAAAAGGGTGGGGGTATATTTTAAAAATTAGAGTTTAAGTGAAAATATGGCGTGTTTGATATCAAACGAAAGGTAATTGAGTCCGGAGTTTAACAAAATACATTTTAGTTTTTGTTTTTTTTAAGGGTGGGGGTAGATTTCAAAAATTTGAGTTTAAGTCAAAACATGGCTTGTGTGGTATCAAACAAAAGGTAATTTAGTCTGGAGTTGAATAAGATATATTTCAGTTTTTAGTTATATTAGCTCACACGTACACTATAACTATAGTACCTAGTGTGAGCTTAGGGGCCCATATATTGGCAGAGTATTTTTGTAACCTTACCATATGAATAATAAAATTACTCATTTCTGACCTTACTAACTAGAAGCCACAAAAAGGGTCCACTTATTTAAAAAAAATACTCTGCCAATCTATGGGCACCTAAGCTCACACTAGGTACTATAGTTATAGTGTGAGCTAATATAATCAAAAACTGAAATATATTTTATTCAACTCCAGACTCAATTACCTTTCGTTTGATACCACACAAGCCATGTTTTAAATCTACCCCCACCCTTTAAAAAAAAACTAAAATGTATTTTGTTTAACTCCAGACTCAATTACCTTTCGTTTGATATCACACACGCCATATTTTCACTTAAACTCTAATTTTTGACATCTACCCCCACCCTTTTTTTTTAAATAAACTAAAATTCATTTTGTTTAACTCCAGACTTAATTACCTTTCGTTTGATATCACACACGCCATATTTTCACATAAACTCTAATTTTTGGAATCTACCCCCACCATTTTATTTGGCTTGCGTTCGGTGGATTTTGTTCATTTTTAAATGGGACCATCACGGCCCAAGACCCAACTTAGGTACCAAATTTCATTAAAATCGGACAAGCGGTTTTTGAGTTATGCGGGTTGGTCGTTACAGACAGACATACAGACAGACAGACAGACAGACATACAGACAGACAGACGGCAAAACAAAAAAGTTTCAAAATCATCTGAAACGCAAAGATATATTAAAATTTTTGAAATCGGAGCAACTTTTTTTTTCTCGAAAAAATTAGGATCACCATAGCTCACACTACTTATATAGTAGTAGTGTGAGCTAAAAGAATGAAACTGGGCCTCCTTTCAAGGGCCTGTCCAAATTATTTTTTGTTCTTTAGGGATAAAAACACAAGAGATAAAAGTGTCACTGTTTATCCCTGGGATCAAAAGTGATAAATCAGGGATAAAAAATTAAAATCAGGGATGAAAAGTGATAGGTCAAGAAACACAAACCAGGTTTATAACAGACGTAAATTTAAACTGCGAATTTGAAATATTTTAGACAAGTCATTCTTATTTGATTAAACAATCGTTTAACCCTATTTTTTTATGCACCCCACGCTTTTACCTTAGTCTGTTAAAAGTCACGTTTGTGTACTTAAAATTTTCTAGTTTTTTATACAGCTAATGATTTCAATAAAACCGTTTAACTTAAAACTGTTTACCTATTTTTGAGTTTGATGTTTGGCTCCACTCCACTTTCACCTGTTTCAACTTAATTTCTAAAATCCTAAATTAAAATCAGCCACGTTATATACCCCAAAGTTTTAAATTTGATACATATTATATCGGTTGACAAATGAATTTTGTTTTAAATTAGTTTAAAAATTGTATTGAGTGATCTTAAGCACCACAAAGTAGCAAGTTTGAATCAAATCAATTAATAAATACTTATGAAAAATTCTGCAGCCGCCATGTTCATTTTTGTAAGTTTCAGTTTCTGTATTTAATACATACTGGTTGATAAATGGGGAATTCCGCAATTTGTTTTTTTTTTAAGATTGATGAAAATAAATTGAGTAGGTGGATTTACTCCGACAATTCCCTCACTCATAAAAATGTCTAGACTAGAGTTTTTCCAAACATTTTCCGAGTTTTCCGAACATTTCACGAGTTTCTATGGAAATTTTTCGAGTTTTTTCCGAGTGTTTTCGAACAATTCCTGAGTTTTCCGAAAAAATTTTCATCCAATATTTCCGAGTTTTTCAAACATTTTTGGAGTCAATTTCAATTGAATCAATTCAATTCAATTTCAATATATTTATTTACCACATTTTTTACATAGAAATGAGTTTTATACATCATAGCCTTAAGTTCTTTGGACCTACATAAATGTAATTAAGCCCATTTACCGGAATTTAACAAAGTTAAAAAAATAACAAAAATAATAATAATTGTGACAAACTTGATGGATTCAGGAAAAAGTTTTTTCTTAATATTTGGTTTAGTGTTGTTTTTTAGACTAAAAAAAAGTTTAAAACATTTTTATAAATAAAAGTAGAAATAAATAAATGCAAAGTAGTTATACTACTACAATGAAAAAAAAAACAAATAATATATAAAACTAAAAAAAAGTAATGAAATATTCTTGAAGACCAGTTTCTAGTTAGGTATCTATTTATTTATTATAATTTTGGATAATTTTGAAGTAACCAAGTGCATATTTATTTTTTTTAATAATTTTTTTTGACATTGTGTATGAGTTCAGATGGTAGCAGGTTAAAGAGGTAGCAGGTTAAAGAGTTCTTTTCCAATGTATGTATAGCAGCTTTGACCAATTGTTTTTTGTTTTCTTGGTAGTCTTACTCTATTTTCCACCACAAATCTTGTGTTAGGAATATGTGGGATTTCTGGAAACAGTAGATTATTTTGACCTAGATAGAGGACCGAATATTTATAATAGAGTTGTCTTAAACTGAGCAAGTTTGTGCCTTTGTACAAATTTTGAGTTTTTCTAAACATTTCACAGGTTTTCTTTGAGCATTTGCAGAGATTTTCGAAGATTTTCAGTTTTCCAAAAATTTTCCTAGTTTTTCTGAACACTTTTCCAGATTTTCGAAAATGTTCCTAGTTTTTCCGAGCATTTCCCGAGATTTTTCGAACATTTTCAAAGTTTTCTGAAAATTATTTGAGTTTTTCTAAACATTTTCCGAGTTTTTCGAAAAAATTTTTTGAACTTTTACAAAGTTCTTCTAAACTTTTTTCGAGTTTTTTAAACATTTTCTGTGTTTTTCCGAACATTTTTCCAGTTTTCCAAAACGTTTCCTAGTTTTTCTGAACATTTTCCGAGATTTGCGAAAATTTTCCTAGTTTTTCCGAGCATTTGCCGAGGTTTTTCGAATATTTCTAAAGTTTTCTGAAAATTGTCCGAGGTTTTTTGAAGATTTTCCGAGTTTTTCGAAAATTTCCCCAGTTTTTTCGAACATTTCTAAAGTTTTTTTTAAACTTTTCTCGAGTTTTTTGAACATTTTCCAAGTTTTTGCGAACATTTCGCAAGTTTTATGAAAATGTATGTTTTCGAACATTTCCCAAATTTTCCAGACGTTTTCCTGACATTTCCCATGTTTTCCGAAAATTTCTTGAGTTTTTCCAAAAAATTCCTGAGTTGTCCAAAAATTTTTAGCAACAGGTTTAAGGACTGTATATGTGTTTCTGGCCTTAACTCTTGGAAGTCAGAAAATATATCTACTTTTTCTTACCTACATATCTGTGACCTCCACTGGGCAAGACGCGTCCACCCCTGACAAAGGTTGCATGTATACTGAAAGCAGTGACTGAAAGATTTTTTTGAATTAAATGAAATATCGGCAACACTGCACTATAGAGGCAAAAACGCTTCCTCTCTCTTTTTTCCTATGTAAATTATTGCATTAGAAAAAAAAGACAAAGCTATTACAAAACGAATAGGGAAATCAGCGCCCTCACCCGTCGTCACCGGCTGCGTTCAAAGGTGCCCAATGCGTGAATTTTATAGTATGCTATTGGCCTAATGTAAATTCACTGTCTACTATATTATACTCGTTTCTGACCAAACTGATCTGGAAGCTAATTTTCATTGACGCTTACTGTCAAGTAAGCATGGTATTAGAATTGGCGCCAATATTGAATTTAGAGGCAAATTTAAATTTTTTATTAGGACCGTTTACATTTACCCCTGTTTACATTTACCCCGGTCGACCCTACTACCTTTATTGTAATACCTGCACAATTCGACAAATTTCGATTGCCTGTTATAATGTTTGAGGTTATAACAAATATACCTAAAAAAATTTCACATCTTGTATTTTAATAACAAAAAGGTTTGATGCAAATTGTAATAGGGAAAAAGTCCTCTTGACTATTTCTCGTCGTTAACAAAACGAAAAGGCGTATCTCAAAATAACAAGTTTTGAGTAATTCCAATGTAAAGATTTTTATTAACTTCAATCTGAGTTTGTTTAACTGTAAGACATGCTTATAAAATGCTGATAATATAAAATATTGTAATAAAGATACGCCTCAATTTCATATCCAAATATACTTAAAACTAGCAATTATGGTGGGCACAACTCAAATTTGGATTTTTTTTAAATACGCCCCTTCGTCATGTTAGCGACGTTCTACCACCCATTAAAGTTTCGTGCATCATTTAAATTACATCCAATCCAATTGTGCTACAAATTTTTGTGCATCCAGAGACATAAGGCATGAGCTGTCACTGCTTTCACTCCATGAGAAACACATCTCTGTAAAGAATTACTTTCAGTGGCAGATCCAGGGGGGCCAAAGGGGCCCGTCATCCCCCTCCTCCCAGACATATAACTTATTTTTTAGTTTAGCAGCATCACTTATTTAAAATTTGTCACAAATTCTACTTTTTTAAAATTTCGCCTGCTGCGCCATAACCATATATCTCCTTTAGACACTAAATTTCACACCTATGATCTATCAAAAACCGCTTTTAAAAAATATTTTGATGTTTTCTGCCACTTTGCTTTGGCCCCTCCCCCCTGATTACTTTCCTTGCTACATGCTAAGGATCTAGATTTTTTTCAGAGGAGCTGATCAATAGCAAAAATTTTGTACAGGTCCTTACATAAGCCATATTTTTATTGGTCCTAAAGTGATTACCAAAAAAGAAAAAAAAATGCCTAATAAAACCTTACCAAACCTTAAAGGTCCTGCCAGGACCTAATTATTACTTATCCTTATCAGTCCTGAGTGGTCCTTAAAAGTCAAGATTTTGGACAGGTCTTTACATATTGATCAGCACTGCGATTTTTTCTTTATACAGTGGTGATTCGATAATCCGGATGCTTCGGTAGTCCGACTAGCCTAAGCAGTGCATGGAGGTATTCGGTGATCGGGATTTTATTTAAATCAATAATCCGGACTAGCGTTTTTTTTAGAAAATGGCGTGTAATTCACATACTAATGCAGGTTTTAACCAGTCATTGGGTTGGTTTGATGCGTCGTCGGTGGTGTCAGAGGCCATATTCAGCAGTTCCATCTAGCTTTTCGGGTGCGAGGGCAAAGTTATAGGTTACGGTCGGGTCGAGTATGGCTCCAATTAAAAGGAAACATAAAACTTTGACAATAAAAGAAAAGTCAGAGATTATTGATGCATTAAATAGTGGTAGTGTTACTGGAAAAGCTTTAGCTCTTAAATATGAAGAAGCTATCAAAAGCCTGAATGTGGGCTGAGCAGAACGATATTCCTTTGAAAGATATCATGATCCTACAATGTCTCAAAGAGCTTGCATTTGAAAATAAACAGCACAGTAGCAGTCAGGCTAAGATCACAAAATATTTTTATCCCTTCAAAAAAAAAAAAACAAAATGAAACCTGTAAAGCAAGTGACTCAAAAGAAGGTGGCAGAAATCCAGAGGTCAAGCCAGTGCAGAAGAAGGCGATCACATTAGATTAGTTTAGCTGTAATAAAACACTTTTTGTTAATTAAAGGATTTATTTTTTTTCTTCATAATTTTGTGTTGATTTCTAATAAAATCATTACTTATTATATTTCTTTGTTATTAAAAAAATATCCGCAATAATCCGAATTCCTCGATAATTCGGATCGGCCTGGTTTTAATTGATCCGGATTATCTAGTCACCACTGTATGCAAAACTGGGACAAAATCTGATGAAAATAATGCTTAAATAAAAATAATAAATGTCTGGATAAATCCTATTCTAACTAGTAAAGTATCGCCTCTGGGGTCATCAGTTCAGTCCAGTATTTGGGTTATCTCAAATTAATAAATCAATTTTTTATTTTAATAATCAAGAAAGAAAAATCTACAAAATAAATTGTAGGTTTTAAAAAGGAAAAGTTAGTGTAATTTTGATATTATATAAAATATCTTTGATTGCCTAAAACAAGTTAAAACACCCTTAAAGGCATTAAGGGTGTTTTGACCTCTAGTTGAAAATTAAAAGAACTTGTTTATCAACATAGGTAATATAAATAAAAACACAAACAGTGTGCAGCAGAGAAAGTACTACCTTATAAGTTTAACCTTAAAGAATTTATACAATTTATTTTAAATGCTGACCACTTCTAGTAATGTTTTAGTTATACTTATAGTAATAGTTTTTTCTTGAAATTGAAAACATAAGTTCAGGTTTTTCAACATTTTTCAATGCTAGCTTGCCACTTTTCACCAGAATTTCTTTTATTACGGTAAGTAACTAGTTTGATTTTATAATATTTTTAACTACATTTAAAATAATAATAGTTTTTTAAGCAAAAAAATTAAACACAAAAATTCTTATACCTAGGTAGTATGTATGACGTCATATTATATATACGGTCTAGGTACAGAACAAACTAATCATTTTTACCTTCCTAGCCTGTGCACCAATGGCTAGAGAAGGTATTATTTTCGACGAATTTTTTTTTCAGTTAACGCCGTAAATGTGTTGTTTGGGTGTATTTTGACCTATCTTAGCAATATTGTCGTGATGTCTGTTTGTGTGTGTTTGTCTGTCCGTAACACGATAGCTCCTAAACCGCTGAACCGATTTTCATAAAATTTTCAGGTAAAATAGTGTTCGACACTCTAACAAGCTTATTAGATTTTGGTCAAAATCCATTATTGCTAATGACAGTTTTTTGACAATTAAAAATGCTAACTTTTTAACACAGTATTTCATCAATATGCGATTTTCGGAATATAGTAGATTACATTTTGGTCAATAATTTGTGTTATAATCAAAAAATTTGTAGGAGCTTTGGTTTCTGAGATATTTACAAATAACTGTTTTCAAGGCTGATATATCATGGCTTCACTTGAAGTGTGCTAATAGGCTCGCTAGGAAGGTATCAGATCCGGCATGGATCCATTTATTTTCTGTCTTAAGTTCATATTTTTTAAAAGTAAAAGAATAATAACTCATGGAACCGTTCTACTTATCTTGTTCAAAAACAATATGTCTGAATGAATATGAAGGTGACGGTGAAGACTTTCTTTATGGTTGGTAGCTCTCTTACTCCTGACAATTTTATTTTTTCTGTGAAAATAATTTTTCTTTCAGGCTCAAAATATCTCTGATCATCATTTATTCATATCAAAGTTGTCATTATAAGTGAATATTTATTTTATAGGAGATTTTGTACGAAAATATTTGAAAAAAAAAATCAGTTGGCTATAATGTAAGTTAGTTTGTTTACATAAAACCGCATATACCTCAGACGATTTTATTTGTTTGTAATTTGAGAAATATCAGCAGAACGCCCAGTAAAAAAAGAAAAAATAAACAGTCTTCCAATAGGTAGTTTTCTATTTTTAGTTTTAAAATTAATTTCTGGAAAAATTTTGTCTGGAATATTTTTAATCGAAGTATCTAACTTAATGACTTTGATATTTGAAATGCTGAGAAAAAATAAATTAAAAGTTCATTTTTTAAATATTTACTTTAAAATCCATTTTAAATTAAAAAATTGAAGTAATTTTGATGATTTGTTTTAGTTTGCCAAACAATTGGTTCTGAAAGAGTCCTAAAAATTCTAATGCTCAATACCTACAAACACAAACCTGTTTTAAAACAGGTTGGGTCTGCTGGAACCTTAGAGTAATAATAATATAAAGAGAAGAAGTAAACCGCGGCCCCGTGTAAATTTTCCCTATTCGTGGCGGTCATTCCTGAAAACTTAGAATCGAAAAAACCACACTGGGCTGAATTTTCACAGTATTTTCAGAAACATAGCACTTCTTGTTTATTTTTACGTCCAACTAAGTTCTTTTTACAAAAATAAAACTCAGCACACAGAAAAAAAACACCAAAAATTCAATATACCGAGTCCGACGGCCAAGACAACACTGCATTTAATACAAACACATGTTACTGTCAGTGTCGACCTTAGAGCCTAGGAATATCTGGGCTAACCGTTCACGACTTGAGGACCCACCTAATTAGACTTGTTGCCATTATATAAGTGAAAAAATAATCTTTTGTTTAAAACTCGTAGACAATGATTGAGTAAAAATAAAACTTTGGACTTCCATTGTCTTTATCTGAGGGCACGGCAGTGCCTCGCAAAGTTCGCGCTGCCGTACCATCTTTTCTTGAAACATTTCAGCCCATATTTGACCTATCTGAAGCTCTACTTCGGAAAGAGCTACGAATCTCATACTTTGCACAGTCGTAGAACTTCATAGAGTTAACAACCCCTCCAAGTTTCATGGACTTCTAGAGAGTAGTAAAGTAGTTACGAAATTTCAAAAAACGTCGAAATTGCCACTCACTCACTAACTCACTCACTCATGTATAGATCACCAAAATTCTACTGTTCTTCCAGACCTACTATAAAGCTGAAATTTGGCGGACTGATAGAAATTATGACCAAACCCCTGGAAAAAATCAAAAAGCCCCAAAATTCTAATTTACTCCCCTCCCCTATATATGTAAAATTATTTAAAAGTAACATTACCCACTTTTAGAAATGCTAGAGAGCTGAGCTTTGGCAGCCTGATAGGAACTATGATAAAACTATAGGAAAAAACACCCCAAAATTCTAATTTACTTCCCTCCCATATAAATGCAACGTTATGTAAAAGTAACACTGCCCACTTCCAGAAGCACTAGAGAGCTGAGCTTTTTAAGACTGAAAGACACTATGATAAAACTTTAGGAAAAAATTTTAAAACACCAATATTTTAATTTACTTCCCTCTCCTATAAATGTAAATTTATATAAAAGTAACATTGTCCACTTTCAGAAACGCTAGAGAGCTGAGCTTTGGAAGGCTGATGGCAGCTATGATAGAACCATGGGAAAAAATTAAAAGACCTTAAAATTTTAAGTAAGGCATTGCAAAAGTTTTGAACAATATTCCGCATATTTTACTATTTTAAAAATTAAATATTATCCAATTCCTTTAAAAAAGAAGTGAAATCATAACAAAAACATTTCATGTAAAAATAACCAAGTACGCGGCATTCCGTAAAAAGAATTGAGATAAAAGTCCGTTCATAAGTCAAGTTCTCCAATACAAATTTCAAAATAAAAGTAAGAAACTAGTTTGGAAATGTTTTTCTAAACTTGGCTATTACGGCTGTAAATGACTCAGGCACAGTGCTTAATTGAACATAAAGAAGATTGGCTGTAATAGCAAAGTTTAGAAAAACATTTCCAACTAGTAAAAATCTTTCATTATGAAATTTGTATTGGAGAACTTGGCCTTACTTTTATCTCAATTCTTTTTACGGAATGCCATTTTCGCGTACTTGGCTCTTTTTTACATGAAATGTTCTTGTGTTGGTTTATTTTAAACAGGACGTTTCAGTAAGTAAGTATATCTAACCGTTTTCAAGTCTAAACTAAACAATCCAGTCTAAAGGCTACTACTTATACTACTTGTTGTGCAGTCGGCCCGCCCCTTTTTTACCTTCCTAGCCCGCACAGCAACGGCTAGAGATGGTATTGTTTTCGACAAAAAATTTTTTTTGAGATAACACCGAAAATGTGTTATTTGGGTGTATTTTGACCTACCCTAGCAATATCGTCGTGATATCGTCTGTGTGTGTGTATGTATATCTGTCCGTAACGCGATAGCTCCTAAACCGCTTAACCGATTTACATGAAATTTTCAGGTAAAATAGTACTCGATACTGCAACGAGCTGATTAGATTTTAGTCAAAATTCGAGAATGCTAATGACAGTTTTTTGACAGTTAAAAAGTTTAAAAAATGCTAACTTTTTAATGGAACGTCGCATCAATATGCGGTTTTCGGAAAATAGTAGCGCGGGGATATAGTCCAAGTAGCTCAAAACGAAACCCGGCCCTGCTAACACGAAATCCGTAATATGATGTCATACACCTGTTGCCATGTCCTGAAAAAATTGTGAGAAAAGGGGCCGTTCATAAATTATGTTGTCTAAATGAGTTTTTATCGCAGATTGTAATAATAAATACACAGCATAAAACGACGCGACGCGGGCTAATAAGCGCATGACAAATTATCGCACGGTTTAAATATCCTAACCAACTCAAAGCACTAAAAATTTGGTAAGGTAAGAAGTTGAACATATTATTTATAAAATTTTACAGAGGCAGAGGAGCTGGCAACAGCGGAAAAGCTACATTGTTTACCAACAAATGAATGAATGACCGCCGAAACCGGGGTTACTACTTCTCTTTATATGTTATTACTCTGAGGCTGGAACGTTTTTGATTGAGCGTTTTAATCGATTTAGTCATGTGACCATACATACATACAAGAACGTTAAATTGAATGTCACGTGAGAAACCGCCGGCGCCGCACGGACGTCCTTTTTGGCAATCTATGCGTGCAAAATGTCCAAAATAGTATAAGTTTGTTTCGAAAAATAACTATCTATTCTGAATTACTATATACCCATGAGATCAAAACATACTAGAAACAGGCCGCCTGCATATTTGTATACAACATCCAGGACCGCCAGTCGGCTTTCGCCCGAACATCTCTGGTAAATAGCAGACGATATGGAAAATCGCTTGGGTAACTAACACCCGTGATCGCAAAAATGTTCGTTAAAAATCAGTCTGGAACAATCTTTTTTAAGAAAAAATTCATAAATTTCTAACATACATATATTTTTTTAAAACATACTCTCCTGACCTCTTTCCCGGGATCCTAGAGAATGTGAAACCTAACCGTTGTCAATCGATCGCCATCGTAACCGAACCGTGTCAATGTAGAATAGGGCTTTATTGACACGGTTACGGCAGCGTTCGGGCTACAACCGAATCGCAATCATGGACGTCGTTTACAAATATGTAGGCTGCCTCTGCATATTTGCGTCAACAAACAAAAAAATTCAAACTTGTCAGTCGAGCGAACTTATCCGCGACATCAGCCAGCCGAGCAGTTTGATTGAAGTTGATCATATGTCATTTGTTTATAATATTTGAAGTGTTTCATTTATGGATCAAATGCGTAAAGGTTTGTAAATGTTTTATTTGTAACTTTGGTTTTATTTATTATACTAAAAGTAACCTAAACCGACCTAAGAAAAAGCCACTTATATACTAAGAAAATTTAGTGGTGGTTTTATATTTCCTGGACTAGAACTAATGTTCTTGGTGGTCCTTGGTCTTGAAATTGTTATTTTCGTATTGTATGGAATATTTATAGTTAGATTAAATAAGTTTTAGCCGCCGCTTTTTGCCGTAACTTTTTGCAAGCTTTTATTTAACTTACAGTGTATGTTTGTATGTGTATGTGAGGAATCTTGGAAGTCAATTTTGACCAACTTGTAGACATCGGATCAACTTCAAATTTGGTACACTTCGGTGACAATAAAATATTATGGTACTACGAAGTTAACATCTTCCCCCCTTTGTTTGTCCGATATTGTCCAAATTTTGTGTGTGGTGGTTATTGACGATGGGGATTATGAATTTTTAATTAGATTTAAAAAATTCAAAGTAAATTTTACCGGCTCCTATCCGATTGACTTGAAAATTGGTAGACATTTACAGTTTCGGTGACAGTATAATATTTTTGGTAAGCACCTATAACTTTTTTTTAAACCAGGACATTTTGACGTAAAATTGACTTAGACCACATTTTGGTGTTTAATATAAGTACTAGACCATTTGTTTATGAAGTTCAATTAAATCAAAACTTCAATCACATTTAACAAGTGATAATACCTACATACATAACTTTATCCCATGATTTAAAATTTGTTTTATTTGCGATATAATTTAATACCTACAAATTGTAGTTCGACATTTGCACTTAAGTACAATAACTTAGCAGGGGGGGGGGGCGAAATGTTCAGTTCAAAAGTGGACTTAGATAGTGTTGGTTAGACAAAACTACACCTATAAATTATTATTTAATAATGAAAATGATATTAAACAATTTCTGGACCCGAGTCAACCCCCCCCCCCCCGAACCAATATTCTGGCGACGTGTTTGTGTTAGTACAATATATTTAACATCTATTAAACATAAACAAAATCGACCAAGTTTTAGCACGAAATAACACGATGATAATTTTGTACGCATAGATTGCCAAAAAGGACGTCCGTGCGCCGGCTGTACGAGATTTGCGGCAAAGAGAGTTTAACTTGTTTGATGCTTTTATGCATTCAAGAACAGCTACTTGCTTGTCAAACTGCCCCACAAAGAAATATAAATGCAAACATTTTTAATGCGCCTGTCTATAATCCTGGGATTTAGGACTAGTTCAAAACCAGTTCTGTTTGGTTTTTATTTTGTCCTTTATGGTAACCTAAGGGGGCCGTTTGTGGAAGATATTAGAGATTTTCTATAATTTGCTTCCATAACCCCCTAGGGGCCATACATGTAATTTTTTATGACAGTCAAAGAATAACTACTAAAATACTCTGCCAATATATGGGCCCCTAAGCTCACACTAGGTACTATAGTTATAGTGTATGTGTGAGCTAATATAACTAAAAACTGAAATATATTTTATTCAACTCCAGAATAAATTACCTTTTGTTTGATACCACACAAGCCATGTTTTGACAAACTCAAATTTTTGAAATCTACCCCCACCCTTTAACAAAACAAAAACCAAAATGTATTTTGTTAAACTCCGGACTCAATTACCTTTCGTTTGATATCACACACGCCATATTTTCATTTAAACTCTAAGTTTTGAAATATACCCCCACCCTTTTCTTGAAATAAATTAAAATGTATTTTGTTTAACTCCAGACTCAATTACCTTTCGTTTGATATCACACACGCCATATTTTCACATAAACTCTAATTTTTAAATTCTACCCCCACCCTTTTATTTGGTTTGTGTTCAGTGGATTTTGTTCATTTTTAAATGGGACGACCATCTCGACCCAAGACCCAGCCTGGGCACCAAATTTCATTAAAATCGGGCAAGCGGTTTTTGAGTTATGCGCGTTGGTCGTTACAGACAGACATACAGACAGACAGACAGACGGCGCAACAAAAAAGTTTCAAAATCATCTGAAATGCAAAAATATATAAAATTTTTTGAAATCGGAGCAACTTTTTTTTTTCTCGAAAAAATTAGGATCACCATAGCTCACACTACTATAGTATAGTATATGTGTGAGCTAATAGTGTTCAACACTCTAACGAGCTGATTAAATTTTGGTCAAAATTCATTCATGCTACTGTTTTTTGACAATTAAATAATTAATAAAATGCTAACTTTTCAACGGAGAATGGCATCAATATGTGGTTTTCGGAATATAGTAAACTTCATTTTGCTCAATAATTTCTGTTATAACCAAAAACTTCGTTGAAGCATTAGTTTCTGAGATAAGTATTTACAAAAAAATGTTTTCAAGGCTGGTTTATCATGGCTTCACTTGAAGTGTGCTAATAGGCTAGCTAGGAAGGTATCAAATCCGCCATGGATCCATTCATTTTTGTTTATTATCCATATATCGATTAAATAAAAATAACCTTGTGCTCGTTTTGCGGGTACTCTGGGTACTGGTTCTACTTTATAATAGCAAGAAGGGTAATGTTATAATACGTTTTTGGCATAAAGCTTATATAAGTTACACGGTTAAAATGATGAACCAACTTTACTTATCAAATAAACAAAATTCAAAAATTCTAGATATAATTTATTTCTTTAGCGCTTAAAATCAGTGATCCATTTAAAATCACTTTGACCCGTTTTATTTTCCAGACTACTGAATACATTGATTAGTTATATCTGCAATCTATAAAAAGAAGACCTTCTTGTCGATTTTTTTTTATTGCTCATTTTATCTTAAACCGATTTACATGACTACTTGAAAAGACATTTTAAATAAAACAGCATTTGCACTTTTAACTTTATTTATTTAAAACAGAAATCGACTTATTTTTTATAAGCTTTACAGGAAACTTAATAGATAGAAGCGGGAAGCGGCAGGGTAGTGCCGTGATATGGCCGTCGGCTTTACATGCAGAAGGTTCCAGGTTCGCGTCTCGAACAACGATGCAAAAACAAAAAAAAAGTTTGCCTGCCGCTCACTTCCTTTTCAGCGTTCAACAGTCGTTATCGAATTAGCGTGCGATGCGATGCACGCAAAATATAAGTTGACCTTGAACATCGAGAATATACGCAGGTGTGGTCTAAAGTACCTGTATGTTGACATATTTGGATAATCCAAATATGTCAACACACAGGGACTCTGCCAAATATATCAACATACGGGGACTTTAGTCTATCTACAGTCAACTCACGATTGTTGCGCTGAAAAGGAAAAAAGTCTATCGCCTATAACCAAGTTCTGCTCGGACGATAGCGATGTTAGATAGATGCAAGTCTAACATGTAGCAGGACCACCTTTCGGAAGCGGTGTAAAAGCGTGGGTCCACTGTGTATACTTGCTACGCAGTATAAAGACCCCTTGCCCTCGACAAATTAGTGCCTTGCAAAATTAAGCCCTGTTAGAGAAAAAAAACTTGCATCCTAAGTTGCAGGTGCATCAGTTTGGTATATGGTGTACTGACAAATCGGGGTTCGCGAAAAGGGCGCGCCGTGTGCCTAGTCGCCAGACCAAAAATGGTCTCCCCACCACCACTACTACTAATAGATAAGGAGGAGAATAAGGAAATATTTTGATTTGGTTCGTTAGGAGAGAAGAAGGACGCCACGAAAATAAAATCAAGAGTTTGGGAGTAAGAAGGTGGTGAAGAATCGTACCAGAGAGGGCAGAATGGAAGCCTCTGGTTAATTAGGCTAAAACCTACCAGGGATTGTAATGCCACCTAAAGAAGAAGACGAAGATGGTATTTCACACAAAACAAAAAATAGTTTAATTATATAAATTTACAATTTCACATATTACATTATTAATTATCTAAATTTAGATTTTTTGTCCGATTTTTTAAAATTATAAGACAGGGGAACCAGAGTGAAAAAATGTGTGCAAATCATTACCGTACATGATGTTTTTGAATTAAATAAAGGTTCATTCATTCTCAAAAATATCCACTTATAACGTTGTAAAATATCCACTTAGAAAAGTTGTCTAGAATTGAAAGTTTTGACTCTATGCCTATAATCTCTGCTGCTGATCTAATTTGATTTTTGTAGTTTTACTACAATTCTCATAGACGTTTTCTAGAAGATCTGAGAAGTTTTGATACATGTTTTTGCAACATTCTTTAAAATATCCCAATATCTCATAGATTCTTCTATTTATGTTTAAAATAATATGCCAAGAATTTAGATTTTATATGGGGAGATTTAATACATGTTTTTCTTCTCTCATCGATCCACTAAAATCAAATTGAGACATGAGGAGACTTTCTTAGCAGCTCGCCATTTTATTTATATTTATTTTAAATACATTTTTATTATCATTTTTATATTGTTTTAGTACTTAATTGTTTTTTTGTGTTTCAGAAATGGAGTTAATGTGGAAGGTGCAACACACAAACAAGTTGTGGATCTCATCAAGTCAGGAGGGGATGTACTGAAATTAACAGTTATCTCTGTTACACAACAGGTAATAATCGGGGGCTTCCTCTTTCTTTCTTTCTTTTCTTCCTCGTTTTCCTCTTATTATTCTATCTATCGATAAAGCCTTCTTCGATCCATCTTTGGACATAGGCCTCCCCCAATATCTTTCACTCTTCTCTGTCTGTCGCCGTGTTCATCCATCTAGTCCCCGCATGTTCATATCGTCCGCTCATCTCATTTGGGGTCTTTCCCTACTTCTTTTATTTTCCCAAGGTCTCCAGTTTATCTCTGATATTATGACCGGCAAATTTACATTTCAATTTTGCTACCTCTCCTCTGACATCCCTTACTTTTGTTTTATTTCTATGTTTTAGCTTTACATGTAACATTTGTCTTTCCATTGATCTTTGGGCTTTTGTTACCTTATATATGTTTGATTTTGTAAGCGTCCAGGTCTGGGAACTTATTTGTGAGCACAGGAAAAATACATTGGTTATACACTTTCGTTTTAAAAAAACACTAAAAAAGGCGAAATTTTCGTCCCTTTCCATCTTTGACCAGCAGAGAGACTACACGCGGCCCGGAGCTCCGACGCCATCGAACTTGTCTCATGTGCCGAGATTTATTGGATAATGACTGAGTTGAGCACTTTTTGTAGGGCATAGAATAGGGAAAATGGGATTATAAGGTTTCGGGATTTTTTGTGAATTTTAGCAATAAATAAATGTGTCTAGTGAACAGTTCATTAATTGTTTTTGACTCGTCTCTTTCTTTTTTTAGTTTAATATATATATATATATATATATATATATATATATATATATATATATATATATATATATATATATTCCTCTACTTGTTCTATTTTTTTTTTGTTTATTCTGATAGTGATATCTTCATCTGTGTTTGTTATGATTTTAGTTTTAGTCTACTTCATACTCAAGCCTATATTTTTAGCTGCTGTATCCAGTTCTTCCAGCATTTTTATGACCTCTTCTTTCGTATCTGTTATTAAGGCGATATCGTCAGCATATATTAGGTAGTGCACGTATTGTCCGCTTACTTTGATGCCTATTTCTTCCCAATCTAAGTTTTTAAAAACATCTTCTAGGGCCTGGTTAAATAGTTTAGAGGATATTGTGTCACCTTGTCTGACACCTCTTCTTATTGGTTCTGTCCCTTTGTGGTTTTTGAATTGATGTTGTTGCTTCGCTATATATATTGGCTATTAAATCTGTGTATCTGTGATCTATTCGGCTATTAATTAAAGATGCTGTTCCTGCCCAGTGCCCAATGCTAATGAAAGCTTTTTCAAAGTCTATAAATGCAATATATAGTGGAATGTTGTATTCTCGCTCTATTAGGATTTTCATGGTTAATAGGTGGTCATGTGTACTGAAACCTTTTCTAAGCCTGCTTGTTCTTTTAGTTGATATCCGTAAAATTTTGTTGTTAGTCCATCTGTTAATATTTTCGTGAAAAGCTTATAAATTACATTGAGGAGTGTTATAAGTCGATAGTTTTTAGGTCTGCTCTGTCCCCTTTATTGTGTAAAATAATGGTTACTGATTTTTTCCAGTTATTTGGGATTATTTTTTCTTTTAGTAATTTATTGAGGAGAATATGGAGGGTATTAACTACAGTTTTATAACCGTACTTTAGAATTTCTGCCGTTACAGGTGATTTGTTATTTTTCATTTTCTTTAATGCTCTCTTTATTTCCGTTTTGCTTATTTCGGGTTGTAGTTCTGAGCTTATGTTCTTTATTTTTGTTTGTAGTTTCTTTATGGTTGCTCGCGATGGTTCCCTTTTTGTTTGGTATAATTCTGTATAGAATACGTAGCTGTGTGATATTTATAATATCCTTTCTAACGGTAGTTTCTATACCGTTCATATCCTTTATTTTAATTATTCCATACCTACCTAGAGTCACTGTTAGACATTTCATATTCCTGTTATTTTCTGTAACTCTCTCAACTTTTATTTCTTGGCCTATTAATACTTTGAAAAAAATTTAATTATCTTTACGTACTTAACAATATTTAAATGAGCAATATAGGCTGTCCCTAATTCGATGGTTTTAAGGGGTTCCAGGTGTTTCATGAGGAGCTTGACTTAATATATAATTAATTAAAAATTAATTGAAAAAAGGTAATTAAAAATATGTAAAAAACAATAAAACATATATATTAAGTGTGATATGTTACATAAAGGAAATTTTACAGTAATTTCAAAAACTAAAAACTAAAAATGACATATCAAATTCAATTTGTCAGATTTTTTACAAAAAAAACTATAAGGAGCAACTTACACCAAAATAAGTTTAATAAATGGGTTATCATAACAAAAACATTTCATGTAAAAAAGAAGCCAAGTAAGCGAAAATGATATTCCGTAAAAAGAATTGAGATAAAAGTAAAGCCAAGTTCTCCAATACACATTTCAAAATGAAAGGTTCTTACTGGTTTGGAAATGTTTTTTTAAACTTTGCTATTACAGCTAAACTTCTTTATGTTCAATTTAGCACTGTGCCTAAGAGGCATTTGCAGCCGTGATAGCCAAGTTTAGGTAAACATTTCCAAACTAGGAAGAACTTTTAATTTTTAAATTTATATTGGAGAACTTGGCTTTACTTTTATCTAAATTCCTTTTACGGAATATAATTTTCGCGTACTTGGCTTATTTTTACATGAAATATTTTTGTTATGATAACACTCCTTTTTTAAAGGATTTGGAAAATATTTAAGTTTTTAAGTAGTAAAATATTCGAAATATTGTTCAAAACTTTTGCAATGCCTTATTTTTTAATTTTTTCCCATGGTTTTATCATAGTTCCTATCAGCTTTTCAAAGCTAAGTTCTCGCGTATCTGGAAGTGGGCAATGTTACTTTGGATAACTTTACATTTATAGGGCAGGGAAATAAATTACCATTTTGGTGTTTTTAAACTTTTTCCTATAGTTTTCCAAAGCTCAGCTCTCCAGCGTTTCTGGAGGTGGGCAATGTTACTTTTACATAACTTTACATTTATAGGGGAGAAGAGTAAATTAGAAGTTTTGGGGTTTTTTGATTTTTTTCAAGGGTTTGGTCATAATTTCTATCAGTCTGCCAAATTTCAGCTGTTTAGCATGTCTGGAAGTACAGTAGAATTTTGATGATCTATACATGAGTGAGTGAGTGAGTGGCGATTTCGACGTTATTTCCATAAAAATTGGAGGAGTTGGTAACTTTATGATTATCTACGAGTGCAAAGTTCATCCCGAGGTAGTTAGTTAAATAGATCAAATATGAGCTAAAATGTTTCAAGAAAAGATGGTACAGCAGTTTGCACGGACTTGGCGGGGCACTGCCGTACCCCCAGATAGCCTCCTAGCCTCCATCCTAAAATGCAGACTTTTAAAAAAAATCCCGTTACTTAAAAATGGCTTGCTATATCAAGATTATATTGTTATAGTTTTTGCAAAGTCAGTTGAACAAAGGTTAAAGCCGACCATCGGCATATCCTTTAAAGAAAGTTACATGGGCGGCGGTAGATATACTCATGAAAATTATTTCATTTAATTATGGCGTAAACTAAAGAAATAAAAATAGATAATAAAACTTTCTATTCCTACACCTACAGAAACAACACTGATTTATTTTCTAACTCTGCATACTGCTGACTAAAGGGGTCCCGAAAAGCACACCCGAAAGCAATTAAAAGCGCATCTCAAAAAAATCTGGCAATCAGGTGCCATCTATACACCTGTGCTCGGTCCGAAAACAAATACTTTGTGCTCGAACCGCAAAGAGCCGCGCCTTTTCTCTGTCGGTAGGGTTGAAATTATACCAGGAAGATTTTATATGAATTTGGATAACTTTTGAAGGGCAGAATGAAGCAAAATTTCATGAAATCGATAGAACCTCGTATTAGGAGCATTTCAGGTGACTTTGCAAAAACTATACCTGTTTTCATTGAGGCTCCTAAGTGAGAGTTTTTTCTATCTACCTTACAAATACCTGAAAACAACTAAAAACATCGAATTTAGGACCCACTCACTGTACAGCGTGTCCCATTTTCGATGGGATTAAATGGGAAACTCGGTTATTATTAAAGATATTGATTTTCTCATTGCACCTTACCGTGCTCTTTTTTTGAGCCCTTAAAAATGGCGTAATCAGAATTTTGCTATACCCCGTAGTTTCGCTAATACAGGGAGTTTTTGAAAAAATTGTATTTTTAATAATCCCATGTATCTCGCTTATTTTGCGAGATACTTTTATTCTGTAAAAACATTTTTATGGCAACTTTTTTAGAAGAAAATAATGACGTTGTCAATTTTTTAAAATATTGTTTAGTTTTTGAGATATGGTATTTATCATAAAAAAATTAAATACGGACCTGGATTTTTTTAATTACTATTTTGATTGGTTTCATGCTAGTCTTATCCTAAAATAATCAAAATTTAAAAAAAAATTGTTTTAAGGTAAAAAAAAAAATATTTAATATTAAAAAAAAAAAATTAGTCCGAACCTGGATATTTCCAACATAAATATAAACTAAAAATTGCTGGTTAAACAATTTTTAGTTTAACTGTTTTGATACTTAGCATATTAAAATGGTTTTACGTTAATTTACAGATTTATTTAAAACAAACTCTACGAAAAATACAAAAAAAAACAAATTATATAAAATAACTAATTTTTCTGATTACCATTATATGTAAGACATTGTTGGCATTTTTGAGTAATTTTTCTTAACGCATTTCGCATAAAAATATTTCTGCCATTTAAATATTGGGATTTTGTTGCTTGAATGAAGCAGTCAAACATATCACATTTTTCAAAATCTGGATATGGTCGATTTCTAGCCAGTTTAAAATAATTGTAAGCCATTAACAAAAATGACAAGTAAAATGACAATGTCAATTCCACGCTTTTGTTTTGAAAATTTCACTACCTGCTGTTCGGTTATCAAATAATTAGTATGATATTATTTTTGTAACCTTTTAATGTTTTTTACTTTATTTAGAAATCTTTTAATTATCATTTCAAAACAGATAAACTAAAAATCGTTCAACTAGTGTGTCTTGCAATTTTTAATTTATAATTACGTTGGAAATTTCCAGGTTGGGACTATAATTTTTTTTTCAATTATTAAATAGTTTTTTTAACCTTAAATCAAAAAAATATTAAAGTTTTATCATTTTAAGGTAATAATACCATGGAACTAATTAAAGTAGTAATAAAAAAAATCCAAGTCCGTATTTAATTTTTTTATGATAAATACCACATCTCAAAAATTAAACAATATTTTTAAAAATTGACAACGTCATTATTTTGCTCTAAAAAAGATGCCATAAAAAGGTTTTTACAGAATAAAAATATCTTGCAAAATAAGCGAGATACAAGGAATTAATTAAAATGCAATTTTTTCAAAAACTCCCTGTATTAGCGAAACCACGGGGTATAGCAAAAATATGATTACACCATTTTTAAGGGCTCCAAAAAAGAGCACGGTAAGGTGCAATCAGAAAATCGATATCTTTAATAATAACCGAGTTTCCCATTTAAACCCATCGAAAATGGGACACGCTGTATTTTTAATAATTCCTTATTTTGCGAGATATTTTTATTCTGTAAAAACCTTTTTATGGCAACTTTTTTCGAAGAAAATAATGACGTTGTCAGTTTTTTAAAATATTGTTTAATTTTGGAGATATGTTATTTATCATAAAAAATTTAATACGGACCTGGATTTTTTTAATTAATATTTTAAATGATTTCATGCTATTATTATCACAAAATAATAATAAATTGAATATTTTTTTGCTTTAAGGTTAAAAAAATATATTTAATATTTAAAAAAAAATTTAAGCCGAACCTGGAAATTTCTAACATAAATATATATGAAAAATTTGCTTGTTAAACGATTTTTAATTTAACTGTTTTAATACTTAACAAATTAAAATGGCTTTACGTTAATTTAAAGATTAATTTTTCTTTAATGATGTAAATGTTCAAACTGATTGCGATTATGTGTAAGACATTGTTGGCATTTTTGAGTAATTTTTCATAACGCATTTTGCATAAAAATATTTCTGTCGTTTAAATATTAGGATTTTGTTGCTTGAATAAAGCAATCAAACATATCATATTTTTCAAAATCTGGATATTATTATGGTCAAGTAAAATGACAATGTCAATTCCACGCTTTTGTTTTTCCATGGTGAAGTAAATCTCATGACTTGCTGTGCCACCATCAAATAATTACTATGATATTATTTTTGTAACGTTTTAACGTCTTTTACTTTATTTATAAATCTTTCAATTAACGTTTCAAAACAGATAAACTAAAAATCGTTAAACTAGTGTGTCTTGCAATATTTAGTTTATATTTACGTTGGAAGTTTCCAGGTTCGGAGAATTTTTTTTTTTATTTTAAAATATTTTTTTTACCCTAAATCAAAAAGTTTTATCATTTTAGGATAATAATAGCATGACACCAATCAAAATAGTAATTAAAAAATGTTTTTATGATAATAATCATATCTCAAAAACAAAACAATAATCTAAAAAATTGATGTCATTATTTTGCTCTAAAAAAGTTGCCATAAAAACATTTATGAAAATGCAATTTTTTTCAAAAACTTCCTGTATTAGCGAAACCACGGGGTATAGCAAAAATCTTCTGATTACACCATTTTTAGGCGCTGAAAAAAAGAACACGGTAAGATGCAATCAGAAAATCGTTATCTTTAATAATAACGGGGTTTCCCAATTAATCCCATCCAAAATGGGACACGCTGTACAGCTTATTTAATTGAGCTTTCAATGGATTTGGTTGGAGTGACACATAGACGAAAAACCTTAATGTAGAATAAAATAATAACTAAATAGTATATATTTTTTTAAAGGAAGCTGAACGCTTGGAACCCACTGACGAAACCCAGATCTACTATGATTATTCAGAAAAAAGATCTCTACCAATCAGTATACCCGATTATCACTACCACGAGAGAGGTAAGGTTATTGTTTAAACAAAAATGTATTAAGTACGAGAGCGACTAAATCATGGGCCAAACTGAAAAAATTTATAACATGGGGTCAAAGTTAAAGGAATGGGGAAAAGCTTCCAAATATGAAACTTTCTATCGCAACAAGTTCAACAATTCCCATATTTTTTCTATGGAAAATTTCAACCACACCTTTTTTTACGAGTTACACACTTTAAACCATCCATAGAAGGTGCTAGCTAAAATGTGATCCAATTTTATACAAATCGTCTGATAAAAGTGTAGCTTTTAAGACAGATCTAGCCTATTTATAATTTTAATTTTCTGTATTTTTGAAGTGTAAACTTCTTTAGGCGCGTTTAGCAGTTTTTGTTGGTAGTGAATTGAACTGAGCCATCAGGCTCGGCTATGTAACGCTCATTCGGGTGAAATCGGCTCGAGTCGACTAACTGTGAGAAACATTCAGCGAGCGATATGATGATGCAGATGAAGGCCAGTACACAGAAGAGTTCGGTTCGGTCCGCTTTGCAGAATATGTTATGGGCCAGTATTATTAATTTCGCCTTGTTGAAGTTTACACTTTTGCCGTGTGGTCTTAAGCACACACAATAATTTTTTAAACAAATGTGAATTGTTTTGAAATAAAATCCATTTAGAAATGTTCTTCATATGTTTGGTTTGTAGGTGCACAAAAAACGGGGCTGTTTAGTTAGTATTGTTTACGAGGGTTTTCTTTGTAAGTTTTGCATATACAGCTGTAATAAAACAGTAGATAACTTTAAAAGCTCTATTGTTTCTCGAAGTATTCTCCACGAAAATGAATGCACTTTTGCATGCGCTCAAACCAGTTGTCAAAGCTGTAATTCCACTCGTTTGTTGGTACTGTCAAAATTGCAGTCTTGAAGGAGTCGACTGCTTCTTCTGGCGACTGAAATCTTTAACCACGTAGTCCATTCTTGATTTTAAAACATCTTGAAAGACCCAAGCAGACGACTGACGTTTATTATTGGGTTGACATTAGTAAATCCATGATTCATTACCACCGACAACGATGTACACGTTTTTCGAGTTTCCTGCCTCAAAGCGATCTAGAGTTTTCTGAAACCAATTGACCCTAGCTTCTTTCTGTTCTTCGGTTAACAGATGCGGTATCCAGTATGTTTACCATTTTATGCCTAACCATGTTATTTTTAACCCTACCAAACATGTTTCAAAACCCTTTCAGCTTGTCTCGTTTCCATAGCCTATACTGTTTTATATTTCATAACCTCTGTGAAATATGTAAAAGACAGTGTTTCGTTTTTAATGAGTCACTGTCTCTTTTTTCGCACAACCAGTGGTTAAAAACGAGACACGCTTGTTTTTAAAAGACACACAGAAAACATTTTTTTATTTTACTGCAAGGTATACCGCATGGCATTCTGTTTAGGGAGGAAAACGTAACAAACCCTTTAAGGTATCTTGTTAAAAAGAAATAAAAGATTTAAAATTTGTCTCGTTTTTACACCACTACCTTGTCTCACTTACTCGTGATTTTTTTTTATTAAAGAATTGAATTGGAACACCCTGTGTGTATATGATGTCTATGAACCTAAGCTAAACCCTCGTCATTAGAACCAGACCTTAAGGATCTTGGAGGTTTTACTTGTAAAATGAAGGCATTGATGTTTGTTGTTTTTAGCAGGAGAAAAATACGTTATATTCAACATCTACATGGCGGGAAGGCATTTATGTTCAAGGAGATACAGAGAGTTTTCCAAACTACATGCAGATTTAAAAAAGGAGTTTTTAGGTATGTCACTAGGGATGAAAAAATTGAAATACACATCTTCGAAAACAAAAGATCAGAGTACAAAAGATCAAAAAATAAAAAATCTCGAAAAACAAAACCTCATAAAAAAATAATTAAAACTTAACCTGACCTGGTTAGCTTAGTATTCTAACTTGACCTGGTTTGTTTAATATTTAAAAAAAAATAACCTGATTTGTCAGGTGTGTTTTTTTTAGTTTTCTGCTTTTTAATAGTTTCAGTAGTAGGTATGTGTCTGTTCCAGACAGTGGTGGTAATGACGTCATCATGATAGGCGAATAGTGTGGGTGGTATTTTTGAGCATAGGCCAAAAGCGTGAATGGTAAAAGAGTACCCGGTGTACACATGCACAAATACATTTCTGAAATTTTTGTGTGCAGAGACGAATTGGTCTAGTGGTGTTTTTGACCTTGAAAAGTTGTGAAGGTCATTATTTTGTATGTAGAGGCCAATAGTCTGAGTGCTTTTTTCACCTTGATATGATATTGTAAAGTTATGTGAGTCTTGAGTGTTGTTGTTGCGTTTTAATTTTTTTACTAGTAAATACTTCTAAGTTGGCTTTTACTGCATCTTTTAAATCTGTAAGTTTTTAATTATATTTCTTGACCAAAAAATTAAAATATTTTTATGTTCTTGAAATAACAATAACAAACACTGAAATTTTAAATAAACAAAGCTTTTAAATGATAATTATTGCTTGTTGTGTGGCCAGGGTCGGCCTTTTAAAGATAACTTGCTTAACCCCCACTTTAATTTAATAATTACAATTGAAAATACTTTCACAATATATGCGATCCTGACTTAAGCTTATATTGACTTGTTGGGTAATAAATTTGGGCTCAAGGCCATTCATTCTCGAGGTCATAAAGACTTCTCACATGATTCGCACCTGCACACAAAAGACTCACATAACATTTTGGTCTGGAACAGACATATGCCTTCTACTAGTTTTCGATCTTCTGTCGTTCGATACTTCTTTCGAGATTTTGTTTTGCGAGATTTTTAATTTTCGATAATTTGTTTTTCGAGTAAATTTATCCGATCCTTTTGTTTTTGAGATTTTGTCCTTAAATCTTTTCACCGCCACTTATACTAAAAGTCGTTGAATCTTTTTGCTGCCACCCATGTCAACAACTGAGAGTAATGAAAATAACGGCACGGGTACAAAATAGCACTGGACAAAATAGAACTGGACAAAATACCCAAAAAATCAATTTATTTAAACTGTTTATTATAATAATAATAATGTAATAATATAATAACGTTTATTTTCAATAATTAAATATTTTATACATTTACAATATCAATTTAAAGTATTAAAGATAAATGAACGTTAAAAAAGTTGTAAAAGCAAAACAAGTGCTTGTTAACTTAACCTAACCTTGTTGACTTATAATTACAAAGCATTTCAAAATTGTTTGTTTTTTTTTTTTTAGAAAACAAAGAATATTAGAATCACTTTTTAGAAAAAAAGAAAAACTTATATTACAGGTTACACCACAGAATTCTATGGCGATTTTTTTACTTAAGTGAATAGAAAACTTAGTTAATTACTTGAAACTTTTACTTTCAGTTTGGTTGAGTTTAGTTTGGTTTGACACCCTGTAGGGTCCCGGGAATGTGGTAATTTTTTTTTGAAACTTTTATTTTGAAATACGCGCTAGTTGCGCCATTTGGTCCTGCGCTATTTTGTCCAGCGCTGTTTTGTCCGCGAGCCGAAAATAACATATCTTTTAAAATACGTTTTAAAATTTTGAGAGCGGGATGTGAAGCGCACAGATAATATTTTTATTTTAACATGTAGTGCTATTTTATCCACGCGCTATTTTTTTTACGAGCAAAGGGCGAAAAAGAAGGTTTTATCGATGAGGATAATTTGCACACGCTAGGGGCATTGCTATTTGTTTATTACTATGTCCTTTGATGTACAGGGTGTACTAAATTCGATATTTTTGGGGAGTTTTGGCTATTTTTAGGAGATATACAGAAAACCTGTCCCTAGTTTGACAGTTTATATGCCTTTATAAAAAAACACTACAAAAAAGCAATTTATACCAAAATAAAAATTAAACAAATAAAAAGGTTATAGAGCCCCTCATGTTATAAAATGCTGACTTTTTAATAAACGGCTTTCACATTTAAGTTTTTCTTAAAAAATCGAGGCTTTCATGTGGGGGGTGGGGGGGGGGGGTCAGTTTTTCTGTATATCTCCTAGAAATACCTGAAACCCCCCCACAAACATCAAATTTGGGACACAGTAACAAAAATTGGCCTTTTGAAAAAAGTGCAATTTTCATTACACAGGAATTTTGTTCAAATGTATTATGTTAATGTTGCTGTTAGATATAAATGATGATATACGTAAAATATTGTAACATTGATTGATGGGTCGATCTGAAAATATATAAATTAAAAACAATGTTTAACTAAGAAAATCCAGTTTCAGTCATTTATTATTTATTTATTTGGCTTAAAATTCCGGTGATTGACGCTCTCGCCTGAAGGTGGGTTAAAACGCTAAACAGCGTTGATCTTACCTGAAAGACAAAACTGCTCTCGTAGGTCACGGATGGATTCTTTGTTTTGCAATCGATCTTTTCATCGATCGATATGTAGTTTATACTAGCCCGCTCTTGTTTTAGTTTCTCTCGTATCTCGGTAGATGGCGCTTCTTGCAAAAGTTTGCTCATTATAGACGTTGGATGAGAGACAAAACGGTCTGATTAACTTCGCAAGGGTGTCACATTGAACAAGCAGCAGTGTTCTGAGGCGTCCCATACGGACAAAACAGTTAACAACTTCAGCACTTATTAGGTATCCATTAGATCTTGGACCCCCGTGAGGTTATGCTTTCGAACTATCCACGGAAAAATATAAGAGAAACAAAAACTTCTTTTTACCCGATTAGCCACGAAAACTTGTTTGGTTTTAGACAATGTGCGATATAATTTTAGGGTATTAGGGAAAAAATATTATATTTATTATGATTTTTCTTGTAAGCTTTTGTTATGTGATGTGCAACTGAAAACTTTAAATTTTGGCAGAATATTTACTGACTGTTTAAAAATTTATCTGATTTTCTGTGCTTTGAATAAGTAAATTTAAATACTAAAAAAATAAAGCCTGAATTATCCTTTTTTTCAGGTTACGCATTCCCAAAATTACCAGGCAAATGGCCCTTTCAATTAAGCGAGCAACAATTAGACTCCAGAAGACGGGGCTTGGAACAGTATTTGGAACGCGTCTGCGCAGTGAGGGTGATCGCGGAGTCGGACATTGTGCAAGAGTTTTTAACGGACCAGGACGATGAAAATAATAGCACGCCTGTGGATTTAAAGGTAAAACGAAAGAAAAATCCTGACAAGAAAAGAGGCCCACCTTTTACTTTTTATTAATTTACTATTTAGTTTTTGGTACTTTTTACAACTTAACGTTACACATTTTAGTAAAAATTGATCCTGGCAGGGTCGCCATTTAATATTTTGGAAAATAAAAGGAACGCAGTGGTCGCTTTGATGTATGTTGGTTTATTAGTTCATTGATAATATAATAATCACTTTGCAGGTAATATTAATAATGCTTATTCAGCGATAGGTAGTATAATGTATCATGCAATAGTAGGTAAATGCTGACGATACATCACGTGAATAAAAGTTTAAATAACTCTAATCTATTTCCTGCTAAGTTCAAAAACCTACCTCCTAGTACAAGGACTATTATTTAAATTATAAGACTAACGTATTCCGGCTGTCTGCATGTGTGTCTGTCGGTCTGTTTATGCGTTTGTATAACTTAATTATTTTCCGATGTAATGAGCCTTTTTCATACGAATTAATAGATATTGTTGAAGTTAAAAATTTTATATCAGAGGGGTAGCGTTTAAAAACAATTTTTGACTCTTAAAAAATTGGTATTTTGTCAAGGCCAACGGCGCCTTCACCAAATATGTGTCTTTTTGAACTTGTGTTTTTTGTATGTCATTTTGATTAATGTAATGTGAAATTGTGAATGTATGAATGTTTTGAAGAAGGTCTTTAGACCGAAACGTTAATAAATGTAAATTAAAAGTTGCTAGTTGATTAATGAACCACATTCCCAAGAAACCTACAAACCTAAAAAATATTAAATATATGGTTCAAGAAAAAAGAAAATCCAAATATATATATAGCGAAGCAACAACATTAATCAAAATCCACGAAGGGACCAAGCCAATCCGCATAAGAAACGGTGTTACACAGGATGACACAATATCTGCTAAACTATTTAACCAGGTCCATCAAAGTAAGCGGACAATACTTGAATCACCTAATAATATATGCTGATGATATCGCCTTAATAACAGACAAGAAAGAAGAACTGATAAAAATGCTGGAAGATCTGGATACAGCAGCTAAAAATATAGGCTTGAGTATGAACTACACTAAAACTAAAATCATAACAAACACAGATGAAGATATCATGATCGAAAAAAATAGAACAAGTAGAGGAATATACATACCTGGGACAAATTATTAAATTAAAAAAAGTAAATCAAACAGCTAAAATCAAGAGAAGAGTAAGATTGTCCTGGGCAGCATTTGCTTAATGAAGCTACATATTAAAAAATAAAAAATATCCTCAGTACCTCAAAACGAAAGCGTATAACCAATGTATCCTTTCTGTACTTACCTATGGATCCCAGACCTGGAAACTTACAAAATCAAGCATGGTTAAGTAACAAAAGCCCAAAGATCAATGGAAAGACAAATGTTACATGCAAAGCTAACAGATAGAAAAAGAAATGAATGGATAACAAATAAAACAAAAGTAAGGGATGTCAAAGGAGTAGTAGTAGTAGAAAGACGATCGATGGAACAAATGTATTGTAAACTGGAGACCTTGGGAAAACAAAAGAAGTAGGGGGAGATCCCAAATGAGGTGAGCGGACGATTTGAAGAAACACGAGGGAACTAGATGGATGAACACAGCGACAGACAGAGAAGAGTGGAAAATATTGCGGGAAGCCTATGTCCAAAGATGTGTTAAACAAGGATAAATAGATAGGTAGATAGATTGGTCGATAGTTCATCGATTTTTATTGGTTAATATTTTCTGAAGGAAATAGTCATAATAATAATCAGTTGTTCATTATGCGGCACCCTTTAATATATTTTTAAAGCAAAAATTAATTTCAGGTTTTGCTACCAGATAGAGATGTGGTTACAGTATCTTTAAGGAAAAACGCCAATGCCGATGAAGTTTATGACGCCATCGTGAGGAAAATTGGCATGAGCAAGAAAATATCAAATTATTTTTATTTATTTGAGATTGTCGAATATAATTTCGGTAAGTACCCATTAGTAAAAAAAGGTACTTGACACCGGCCTTCTTTATCGCTTAACTTTTAATAAAGGTTAAAACTGATTTATTTTGGTTTTAAATTATAAAGAGCATTAAGCAATTTTGTTTCTTATCAACCAATTGAATAAAAAAATCACTTTGCCGTTTCAAATTTATCATTTTTGAAATTAACAATTTTTGGCCACTCCTGAAATTAGACATAAATCATATAACTAAAAAACTAAACTATGTATTTTAACTTGTTTTCTAATATCTTTTCTTATACATTTGACTATAATAATTTTTATTGCACATTGTATAATTTATTGATGAATAAAACGTTTTCTTTTTACAGAAAGGAAACTACAGCCATCGGAATATCCTCACAACCTGTACATTCAGAACTACAGTACGGCTACCAGTACGTGTTTGGCAGTCAGAAAATGGCTGTTTTCTATTCAGAAAGAACTGACTCTTATGAACGACAGTCAGGCGACGTTGTATATTTTTTGGCAGGTAAATGAGAATAAGTTGTGAAGCTTTTTGCCTTTTTATTCAAATACTTATACCGATTTCTTTTTTGATATCTCGCTAGTACGGGGATCAATCCTTTTATGTGACGGTATACATCATCAGTATGGCGGTTACAGCGTCAGCGGTTAAAAGCCCTCAAAAGTATTGCATAATCGTGAATTTATGTTTATGTTACGTCTCGTCATTGTTTATGTCTCGTGGGTGCCCGATCCCCCGAGCACAGTTGATGAAAAAACATGCAAAAAATAATTTTACCCGATTAGCCAAGAAAACTTGTTTGATTTTTAAATTCACGAGTCCTAAAATTCACGTTTGTCAGTATTATTTGGCTTAAAAATTCCGCTGATGGTGGGTAAAAATGCTAATTAGCGTTGCTCTGGCCTGAAAAACAGAAGAGCTGTCGTAGGTCACGGATGGTTTATTTTTCTTTGCAATCGATCGATATATATATATATATATATATATATATATATATATATATAGCAGTTTATTCTCGTCTGCTCTTGTGCTAGTTTCTCTCGTATCTCGGTAGATTGCGCTTCTTGTGAGGGTTTTTGCAATATAGACATAATATTAGAGACAATAAACAAACAACAACAAACTTTGCAAGGGTATCACATTGACCAAGAAGTGTTCTGAGGAGTCACATAAGGACGAACAGTTAACTGTCAACACCTATTAGGTTGAGCTTTCGAGCTACCTACGGAAAAATACGAGAGAAACAAAAACTTCTTTTTACCCGATTAGCCACGAAAACTTGTTTGATATTTAAATTCACGGATACTAAAATTCACGTTTATTTTTTATCTTTTAGATTTTTTTACTTTTAACATTTCTACATGCGGCCATTGAGTAATATTTACTCAATGATGCGGCTTTCTTCATAGGGATTGCAGTAAACGCCTTTTATATTTCAAGTCTCTGGCTTATTGGGACGTAGTTGAAAATGTAGCAAGATTTGAAACAAAGATAGGCATAAATAGTCAAATATACGAGGTCAAGCTATATAAAACTGTTTAAAAATTAACTCATTTAGTAAAATTCTCACATTCTGTACTAGATTCGGAAAACATAAATCTAAACTTTGATTTAAACATCTTTGCAGGCCATAGATGAAGTAAATCGAGGAAACATTAACGCTGGTGAACGGTTATATCAACTTAAAGGTCTGCAAGACAAATCCAGAGCAACAGAGTACCTGAAGTTAGCCCGAGAGTTGCCTGGTTATGGCGAAGTAGTGTTCCCGCATTGCGGCTGTGATTCGAGAAAGGATGGCCACGTGATACTGTCTATAGGTAAAGCGTTTGCATTTGCCTTACAACTCCTCCTAAGTATCATTCCCAGCTCGCGCAGCTATGGCTAGAGAATGTACTGGTTTTGACGAAACAAATTGTTTTAAGTTTAAACCGCTGAACCCATTTTCATGAATTTTTTTGGTAAAAGAATGTACAATACTGTAAAGAGCTGATTAGGTTTTGGTCAAAATCCATTAGTGCTAATGACAGTTTTTTGCCAGCTTATCGCATCAATATGCGGCGTTCGGAATATAGTAGAAAACATTTTACTCAATAATTTATATTGTTACTAAAAACTTCGTAGGGGCTTTCGTTCCTGAGATATTTACAAAAACTGTTCATCAATGCTGATATAGCGTGGAGTTCACTTGGAGTATGCTAATGGGCTAGGAAGGTATGCGATCCATCATGGATCCTTTTATTTTACTTGATAACTAGAGTAAAGCTACACTGTAAATTTTACCATTGTAAGACCCGTGTGGGACAAGTTAAACAGTTTTTAGCTCACACTACTACTATACTATAGTAGTGTGAGCTATGGTGATCCTAATTTTTTCGAGAAAAAAAAAGTTGCTTCAATTTCAAAAATTTTTATATATCTTTGCGTTTCAGATGATTTTGAAACTTTTTTGTCGCGCCGTCTGTCTGTCTGTCTGTCTGTAACGACCAACCCGCATAACTCAAAAACCGCTTGTCCGATTTAAATGATACCTAGGCTGGGTGTTGGGCTGTGGTGGTCCCATTTAAAAATGAAGGAAATCCACCAAACGCATGCCAAATAAAAGGGTGGGGGTAGATTTCAAAAATGAGAGTTTATGTGAAAATATGGCGTGTGTGATATCAAACGAAAGGTAATTAAGTCTGGAGTTAAACAAAATGAATTTTAAGTTATTTAAAAAAAGGGTGGGGGTAGATCTCAAAAATTAGAGTTTAAGTGAAAATATGGCGTGTGAGTCTGGAGTTAAACAAAATATATTTTAGGTAAAAAAAGGGTGGGGGTAGATTTTAAAAATTGGAGTTTACGTCAAAATATGTCTTGTGTGGTATCAAACGAAAGGTAATGTTGTCTGGAATTGAATAAAATATATTTCAGTTTTTAGTTATATTAGCTCAGACGTACACTATAACTATAGTACCTAGTGTGAGCTTAGGTGCCCATAGATTGGCAGAGTATTTTAATATTGCTATAAACACATAGATGCAAAAAATATTTAAAACATGTTAGCTAGAATGGTTTTTATCAAGTAAAATTTAAAGCTACATTTTAAGTTAAAAAATGTATCAGGCAATTTAATGTACATATTTTTTAACTTAAAATGTAGTTTTAAATTTTTCTTAATAAAAACCATTCTAGTTTTTTTGTTTTTGGTACTGTATTTACTTTGTAAAACTGGTGGCCGGGGACAATGAAATCCACTAACGCCAAAAAGCTCGAAAGCATGCAGAGGCTGGCGACCTTAAGCATCACCGAAGCTCTAACGTCTACTCTCAACATAGCTCTGAACACTCGCGCGTCGCTGTCCACCTGGATAAAGAAGGAAGCAATGGCAGCGCATACCTTAGGATAACCCAAGTAACATTTCTTTATTTATAGCAGAAGCTAAAAGGTTGCCAGCGCCTTTCCTTAAAACCATTAGTTTCAATGTTTGGTCGCTAGCACGTTCCCATTACGCTTATATACCCCTTAGACCTCCTAAATGGGACTCCCCAATTGGTGGTGGCAACCTATGTATTAAACTCATTATAAAACCATAAGAAATAAACGCTAGCTTCGCCCTCTAGCGGTTCCACCAGTATAGAACCTTTTAGAGCCTAAAGCTATTATGCCAGGTTCTAAAAGCAACTCAGAAACGTCCTCTATCCTGTTATAAAACTAGATTTGGTAATTTGGTATCCTGGCAATTCTGTTGAATACCATAATACCTTTAGAGTAAATAATTTTTCCTATAAAAGCTTTAGCGATATTTTAGATTCACAATGGCTATATAAAATAATTTAGGTCATAACATTGCCAAAAATGTCAGAGTCCCAAAATTATTGTATCACATAAAAATATACCTATATATGAGGAGTTTGTCGTTTTGTGGATCATCAAATTGCCTGCCAGACTTATTTTTCTGATAAAATCGTATCTGAAAAGCTCTCAAAACAAGCGCGCCAGCTCACAAATGATTTTTAATAGTTTTCTGATAACTAAATAACAAATATTTAAAATAAAATAAAAATAATGTACACTATTCACCATTAAAAAAGTCTGTTTGGTTTACATAAATCAAAATGAAAGTAAAATTATTGTTAAAAAACACTGCTAAAACGACTAGATAAATATTTTATGTTTACAATATTTTTAAAATAATTCTATATACGCCATTATCGTTTTATAGTGGTCACTTTTTTTTGTTTTGTGGTTTTATTTGTTACTCTATCGCAACAAGGATTTTTGAGTGCGCTTATGAAACCAATAAAAAAGAGAAGGTAAACATAGTGAACATAACCTCACTTAAATTTTTTGTATTTGTTTTTTAAAGTGTTGTGTTAAATTTAAATGTTTTTTATCGTGCAATTTGCACACAATCAGGAGGGCCAGTGCAATGATATCCGTTGTGCCTGCAGGTTGGAGGGAAAACTCTTATATTGGCCGTTTAAACAGGCCTTATCTAGGCTTGGGTGCCCTACCCAGGAGGATAATAAATAATCAATCTTGTAAGAGGTAGGTACCAATCTGTACTAGTACTAGTAAAAACTAAAATACGAAAGTATTTATTTACTTCTGTTAGAACCCTTAAGGAAACAAAGTTTTATATGACCGCCTATTTAAATAATATTTAATATGCAGCTATGGGTAACCATAAATACAAAAGAATTAAGTTTACCTTTAAGCCTTCCAATAAAACCGGTTTAACATGCCTAAAAGTAATGGCAAAAACCAAAAGTCTAAAGTTTATATTTACCACTCTTAAAAACCTTAAGGAAACTAGGTTCTATATGGCCGCCTATATAATCATATTTACTATTAAACTACTGGTAACTACAAAAACAAAAGGATATAAGGTAACCTTTTAGCTCTATTATAAAACACTTTTGTTATGACCTAAAGTAATGAAAAAAACTAAAAGACCAAAGTTTATATTTATTTCTTTTAAAAAACTTTAGGTAAAAGGGTTTTATAAGACCATCTTTATAAATCAGAAATCAATAAAACCAAAAGTATCTAAAAGGAACAGAGGAACACTTTTTGGTTGTATAACACCTCTTTAGGTAATTGGCAATATAAATTACCTTTTTGTAGCCAAATTGATCCTAAAAGCCATAACAGTACCCTCTAAATAACCTTGGAACCAAATTAATAAAACCTTGAGTGGTAATAATGTTACTTGGGAAGGGACGCGGGTGTGTGGAGAAGGAGCGGTGGACAAAAAGGACATTCGGAGATCGCTACTGTGACGGAAAAGGAGATTCCTCTATCGACGTACAGGTTAGCGATGCCAGAGAAGCGGTTAAGGGAGAAAAGGAGATATACTTATATACTTAGCGATGCCACGGTCTGCTATACAGGCGGATCAAGGCTACACAGTGCACCTGAATGAAGTATAGGTTACATAAAAATGGTTCCAAAAACTAATTGCACATCTTGAATATGGACTCTTTTCTGACTTCAGAGCCATATTCATATAAATCCTAGCTGATCTTCTTCTCGAAATATTTGACATTTTTCTAGTTAGTCTAGGCGCTGGCTCCTGTCACGTGTGACCTAATATGCGCTCAGTTTGACTACGGGGCTTTGTTAAGCACCCATAGGAGTGTAAAAAAAGTTTGGTCACGTGGTCGAACTCATGGTCGTTTGGCCGCCATCTTTGAAAATGGCTGCCAAATTAATAGATTTTTTGTTTAAGCGTATCTCCTTACCCAGTGGTCCGATTTTAATTTCTTAAAGCCTGTTTAACTCCTTTTTTAAAGACAAACAAATATTGTCATTAGATATTTTTTGATAAATCAATTAGTTTTTGAGATATACCAAGATTATTAGTATTTCCGCTCGCAAAAAAATTAAAATCAGTATTCGTTCGATCGCAGTTCAGTACGGTTATATTGCATCGTACCTGCATGATAGTGCTAACGAGGTCAAAGTCGGAGTTTGTTTTGTTTACAAAAAACCTCGCGCGCGAGATACCTGTGTTGAGAATCTATATACAATGTGTATTATAAATAATATATCATGTTTAAAAGCAAAAAAAGTGTACCATCACCTGTGAAACTTGTTTTAAAAATTAGCGAAAAGCCCAAACAAAATCAAGAAAAAATGGATAATGCCGAATTATTTCAGGATAGCCATGCTAGAACACAAAATGAAGAAGTTTTATATAGCGAATGGAAAAAATTCCAAAACGAAAAAAATTCACTTAGTGTACAAGTGGATTATCTCCGAAGTCAACTGGAAAGTATGCAAAGAAAATTTGCAGATTTAGAGACAAAAGTCACTAAAAAAGAAGAGTCTGACATGGACTACATTACTGATGAGGACGATCTGGCAAGAGAAACTGAGTGGATCAGACAAAAAGGAAAAGGTTGGAAAAAACGTCGAATGGATACTTCACTCTCACCACCACAACAAAGCTCTGGCACTGGAGAGCCCTCCAATAAAACACAAAATGAAGAACCCCCAACTAAGGTTAAAAAAGCTCCATTACCTCCACCGATTATGGTAAATGGCTTAAATAATTTTAATGATATTTATGAAAAGTTAAATATCATACAAGGAGTTAAAATAAAAGTTTTAAATAACGAAAATATTAAAATAAATGTACAAGACGCAGACAGCTATCGGCTGGTTACTAAAATGCTTAATGAAATAAAGCATCAATGGCACTCATACGAAAACAAACAAATAAGGCCAATTAGAGTAATAGCGAATAGGCTACACTTCTCATGTGACCCACAAAAAATTGTAGCTGATCTACAAAAAAAAGGTTTTAAGGCACTGGAGGCCAGCAACAAACTTAAATGGAGAACAAGACAACCTCTTAACATGTTTATGCTCACATTTAGCCACGATGAAGATATCAACAAAATTTTTGAAATTTCCAGTATCCTTGGGATTGAAGTGGAAATAAAAGCACTAAAAACCTCAAAGTTAGTCCCTCAATGCAAAAGATGCCAATCTTATGGACACACGCAAAAATATTGCGCTAAAGAACCACGTTGCGTAAAATGCACGGGGAAACATCTTACTGTAGAATGCCCCAAACCAAAAGAATCTGAGCCAAAATGCATCCACTGTGGAGGCAAGCACCCTGCTAACTACAGAGGATGCCTTGTTGCTAAGGAAATACAAAAATTGAAAAATAAACCTAAGAAACCGAATCTCATACCAAACGTGAGTACAAATAGACAAAACCAACAGACAAGAAACACAGTCACACAAAACTCTGTGACAAGGACATACAGCCAAGTAGCAGCAACAGCTACTATACCTGATATTAATATCAGTAGTCAAAATACTATGGAACAAACACAATTAATTTTGGAGAAATTGAACAAACTTGATGAGCGATTAACTAAACTAGAAAGTAGCAATAACGGAGCTACCAATATGCCTCAAAATGGTCAGTAATCTTAGAATCCTAGCTTGGAATGCCAATGGTCTCTTGCAACATCAGCAAGACTTGCAAGTTATTCTAGACATAGAAAAAATTGACGTCTGTCTTGTGTCAGAAACGCATTTCACTAACCAGTCTCACATTAAATTTAAAGGTTATAAAGTGTATCATACAACTCACCCTAGCAATACTGCACATGGGGGAAGTGCTGTAATAATTAAAGAAAATATATCACACTATGAGGAGATGGGATATAAAACCATAGAGATTCAAGCTACATTAGTAAGTGTAAAAACCAAAACATATACATTAGTCATAAGTGCTGTCTATATACCACCAAGGCACTTACTAAAGAAAAATCAATATCTTAATTTTCTCAGAAAATTAGGAAACCGTTTTATAATTGGAGGTGACTTTAATGCAAAAAATACCTACTGGGGATCTAGACTCTAAAGGAAAAGAACTTTTGCAAGCTATTAGTGAATATCAATGTGAGCCGATATCAACTGGTAAGCCCACATACTATAAGTAAGTTTTGTAGATATAGAAGAAAGTTTTGATTTACACTCAGATCATTCACCTATTATTCTAACTCTTAGTAAAAACATAATAAAGAAAGAAGCAAATATCTCATTAGTTAATAAACTGACTGACTGGATTAGTTTTAAACAAAGTCTGTCAGAAAAAATAAACCTATCAGTACCATTGCAAACGCCAGAACAAATCGATAAAGAAGTTGATTATTTTGTTACAAATATTCAACAAGCAGCTTGGGAAAACAGCCCAAAACCAAAGAGAATTTTTAAGGGAAAAAACTATCCAAAGGAAATTAGAGACCTTATATTGGAAAAAAGGAAACTAAGAAGGAAGTGGCAACAAAGCCGGACAAAACAAATCTCAACAACATGACGCAGCGCATTAGGCGAGAAATTCTAGTAATAAAAAATGAATCTATTAACCATTTTCTTAATGAACTTACAGATGATAAAAATACCGACTATTCCCTTTGGAAAGCAACCAAAGATTTTAAAAGACCAATTATCCAAATTCCACCCATACGAAAATCTAACAACCAGTGGGCAAGGAGTAACGAAGAAAAAGCAGATATTTTTGCAAGTCATTTAGAAAAAACATTTCAGCCCCACGAAGCACCAGATGAACACTTTCATTTAAATGAACCCCATCAAATCGAGGACCATATTAAGCTTACATCACCAAAAGAAATATTAACAGAAATCAAAAATATGAATTCGAAAAAAGCCCCAGGGTATGATCTTATTAACGGGGTAGTCATAAAACAACTCCCCAGAAAAGCTATCGTAAAACTATGCAACCTAATTAATGCGTCTTTTAGGCTTAGGTACGTACCTAAACTGTGGAAAGTTGCAGAAGTTATCATGATTCCAAAACCGGGAAAACCACTCCATGACGTGTCATCTTACAGGCCAATATCTTTGCTGCCAATTATATCCAAGCTCTATGAAAAATTATTGCTTAAAAGAATAAAACCCATCATAGAAAGACAAGAAATTATTCCATCTCATCAATTTGGTTTTCGAGACAAGCATTCCACGATAGATCAAGTACACAGAATTACTAATATAATAGAAAAAGCACTAGAAGAGGGAAAAGTTTGTTCTGCAGTTTTTCTAGATGTAGCACAAGCATTTGACAAAGTGTGGCATGAAGGCCTTAATTTTAAACTAAAAAGGTTTCTGCCAAAACAGTATTCGGATATTTTGGAATCATACATATCTGATAGACATTTTAGAGTAAAACAGGAAGACTCATACTCAAATTTAAGAGAAATTCAAGCAGGCGTGCCCCAGGGTAGCGTACTAGGCCCTTATCTATACTTATTATTCACTTGTGATATCCCAAAGCCAGAAAATTGTCACTTAGCAACATTTGCCGATGATACAGGTTTATTGACGGTAGAAAAATCTATTGAAAAATGCATAGAGAAACTTCAGGATGCAGTCACCCAAATTCACAGTTGGACCACAAAGTGGCGAATAAAATTAAATGAAACCAAATCAATTCATGTTGATTTTACAAACAAAAATATAAATCACATACAAATAACAATTAACAACATTCCAGTACCATATTCGAATCAGGCAAAATATCTAGGTATGACACTTGATACCAAATTGCGCTGGAAAGCACATGTTAAGAAAAAAAAAGAAGAACTTGAGATAAGGTATAGAAAAATGAACTGGCTAATTGGAAGGAAGTCCAATTTAACAATTCATAATAAGTTACTGCTTTATAGACAAATACTGAAACCAGTATGGACATATGGTATTCAACTATGGGGTTGTGCTAAAGAGAGTAACATTCTAGTTGTACAGAGATTTCAAAATAAAGTATTAAGAAACATTGTGAATGCACCTTGGTACGTTCGAAATAGTGACCTTCATCGAGATCTAAAAATCGAAACTGTAGCAGAGACTATAAAAAAGTACGCAAAAAGCCATGAAGATAGACTCCATCGGCATGTGAATGTGGAAGCAATTCAGCTTCTAGACAATACTATGCTAGTTCGACGACTAAAAAGAGTGAAGCCGTTTGAGCTAGTAAACTAAGTGAATTACACATAAAACAAAATAATGCTATAAACACAACACAATTGTGAGTTACAGACTAAACAAAGCGGGGAGAACTGTTGAGTGAACCCTAAGTTTAAATCTGACTTTTTCTAGTAAATTAAGTTAAAACAAAATTGCTAATTAGTCTTACTGACTAGATTGTAATAAAAAAAACACAGTGTGTTTGACAAATAAAAAAATAAAAAAATTAAAATAATACCCATGCTCATTTTATTGTAGCTACAATATTATTGTCATTTGTTTTTTTTGCTACATAGAAGGCTTTAAACCTTTCACAGAAGAGGATATTGACTTTATGTAAAGAGGGTGGTTTCTAAAACTGTTCACAAGGTTATAGAATAAATGAATTTGCAGCGAAACGATGCATTCTAGCGAAAAACCATAAAACTAATTTTTTGTAGTACTTTTAATTCTGCTTCTTTTGATGTATCACTTATCATTCTAGCTTTGATAGTTAGCTGGATAAGCCAGCTAAAATATACAATTTTGTAAAAATTTCATGTTTTTGCTCCAAAATTGATTTTTTTCTTTAAAACTATAAAAGATGTCACAATGATCAGAAGAAGCGGAACTAAAAGTACTATAAAAAATATTCTTAACGTTTTTCGCTAGGATGCATCCTTTCGCTGCAAATTCACTTTTCCTATAATCTTGTGAACGGCTTTAGAAACCACCCTCTTTAAGGCAGTCCTTAGGAGTACCATCCATCGAACTTTAAAAACATAAAGTCAATATTCCCTTCTGTAAAAAGTTTAAAGCCTTCTATGTAACAAAAAAAAATTCAATAATATTGAAGCTACAATAAAATGAGCATGGGTATTATTTTAATTATTGAGTTTGAGAGTGAAGGACGACGCGACGTGCGAGCGATGTTGGGCCGAGGACGAGACCTCGGCGCATTTCCTCTCATCATTTGAAGCATATAAGGAGGCAAGAAGAGAGGCATTTGAAGAGGAATCCTTTAAGATGGAGGACCTTCTGAATCTGAGGTGGCCCGATATTCTGGCCTTTGTACAGAAGACGGGCAGATTCCTTAGCGAAGGAAGAACGCAGTAGGGGGGATGCCCGGGGGTTGGTGAAAAGGGCGGCTTCATGTGCCTAGTCGCCAGGCCTAGAGGCTACCCCACACTACTACTACTACTACTTTGTAAAATATATTCAAAAACAAAATTCTTCAATAATGAAGAAAAGGTTCCCGCCAAGGTGTAAAGATACCCCAGCTGATCAGTCTTGTATTTATTGTAACACTTTTATTATTCCTAGGCACAATGGGAATCAAACTAAACGCTTGTCAGGAAGACGGCACTCCAGAAAGTCAAGTTGTCCTCTTAGATTGGGATTCTGTGAGACAATGGGAAGTGGACGAGGAAGGGATGGCGTTCTGTCTAAAGTATAATAGGCCGGATAAAACGCCCCGGTGGTTAAAGATATTCACACCTTATGTAAGTATTGCGATTTTCATATTCAAAAAAAGTTTTCGTCGCATCTTAACAAACGCCCTTTTGTTCTTGTATTAGATTTTTACCGGCTTGCTGTATGTATACTAAATAAAATAATTGTTAAAAAGTCACTCAATAATCTTACACAATCCAACGATTAATTTAGTTTGAACAGCGTCATTGATGTAATGGTTACCAATAAGCACTCCTTGTTGTAAGTACATTACATTGCAGGTATTTTCTGTCTTTGTCAAAAATAAAAATAAAGGAATTTATGAAGCTTTCTAATGTAGAATTTTTAATTACTGCTTGTGTCTACACTATTTTTTAGTCATAATTAGTTCTACAATTCATTATTAATTAGTTCTTAAGTTTTGCTTTGTTTTTAAATTTGTTGACTCCCCTTGAAAATGAGCGAAAGGCTCGAAACGCGTCGCGTTATTTTTGCCATAGATTTTGAATAAATATTAAATAGATTTTGTAAAGAATTGGATCTTTTTTCAAACCCACAATGGTTATAAACCCTCTTCACCCTGGAGAATTCTGAAACATTTAGATATTTTACCGATTATTTAATGCTAAGAGGGCGTCCATGTTGAAAATTTTACTTCTGCTTGTCAAATTTTAGATGTTTTTCTTTGCTTCGCCGATATTTGTTTGTGGTTTTCGGGGTTTTTAACCTAATTTACGCGGCTATAATTTATAAATTTTTTTGGTTTTTAGTATTTGTATCTTATGGACTGCTTCGAACGGATCATCGAAGAGAGCAAGTGGCTCGATGCAGGAGACTGACACGTGACGTCATAGACGCTATAAAAGAAAATGAAGTTTGTTCTCTTCTTCTCTCTAGGTAACTGATTTTTTTTCTATTTATCTGTTGAAAATGTGGTGCTTTACTAAAGAATTGAATGGAGATTGAGTTTTGCAAACAGAAGTTTATTTCAGACATAGACCACAGACAGCACAACACTGTATGAATGCTGTTTATACCACTCAGCTTAAAATCCGTGTTCATATGTCAGTACTCTGTTCTCATAAATCGTTATGTGACGAATGAAAATGCTGACTAAAAAGCAGCATTGGCGTTGCCAAATGTCAATGGCATATAGATATAGAAACTTAGTAAATATAGAAACTCTGTCAATCTTTCCCTCATAACATATCCAGCCTTAGAGAATACTGTCAAAATATCGATATTTAAATCAGGGCTATCAAAACGGACGGGCCATGATCCTCCACTTTGTTGACGTCACATTGGGGGCTTATTTTTTTTATGGTCACGTCAGGACACAGCTGATTGTCTTTAAAATATTGAAGTTGGAATGACGGTTCATACGGTTTTTTTAAATAAAGCCGGTTTTGAGATTGTTTTTACTATATTCTTGCAGAATAATTTTTTTTTAATGTATAGTAATCCTTAGTTTTTCAGTGCCGCTTCAATAGCTCTCACTAAAATTAAATTTAAGCCGAAGCGAATGTGACAAACACAGATGACAAAGTCAAATACATATCAAATATAACAGTTGGCATGGTACATGGCGGGTAATTTGAATTCAAAATAAGGATGGCTAAATCTTGAAGATTTTAACCTTTTAATCATCTTGCTTCCTTACAAAAGTTTGGTTGAATATCGGAATGGTGTCTGAGAATATTTCACTGCAATTTCGCGGAAATCTGAAGTGCCATTTTGAAAATATCATAAAAAACGTGTTCGGTTCGGTTCGGTCTCCCATAAGACCCAATATAAAAGTCAGCCCCCCCCCCCCCCGAAAATAGCTGATTTTTTCAGGGTCGTGGCCTTTATTTTTTTGTTAGCCTTGGTTTAATATGATACACATTTATTTAGGGCATTAATGTCCTACAGGGAAGCTTTGTTTAGTTTTTTCTTATACAACTATACAAATTAATTAGCTATACACACGAGGGGCTTTGGAGAGGATCACCTCGCGAACATGTTGCCAGTTCTACGCCACCCTGTTAGTCTAGAACTATATGATGTAAATATATCTAAGTAGACAGGTCCCTTATTGCCTCGAGCAAAAACATTTGTTTTAAAAACAGTATTTCGAAACGCATTTTTTTTTGAAAATCATTCGCCTACCTATTTTTGGGAGGTTCACATCGGTGTTGTCCCAACCGTAACCTTGATCAGTTGACCAGGGTTAGGTTAACATACCGATTTCGGCCTCCCAGAAGTAGAAAAGGTAAGCTGATTTAAAACTCTTACAAAAAGATTTTTTTTTAATTTTCGGGTACTTGAAAAAAGAATATCAAATTATTTTGCGCCGATAGCTAGAGGAGAATTGCTCTCAAGAACTTGGCAACTGACATCTTTTGAAATCGGTTGCACCCCTGAAGCAGTGTTGTCATTTGTGCGAGTTTATCCTCTCCACAGTGCCTCGTCTGTAGATTAGTCTGTCTCAGCCTTGCCCACTATGACCAATTAGCAAGCTTACATCGCTTTACACCAGAATATTCTGAACTGAAAACACGTTAAAATCCTGGTATTTGTGTAACAAATATATACCTTGTTTAGTTCGTGAACTTCTTTACTGTGATGCATTATTTCAGTTAATTATTATTTTATGATTGATTAAATGTTTCTTGATTTGTTTTTGAAATGTAATTGTGGTACCATTATGTAATCTTCGACGGGCACCAAACAGACCAGATATTCGTTTATATTGAACACTTTTGAGACTTGAGGGAACTGGGTTTTATCCATGATTAAAAAAATAAAATCTATATGTTTGTGGCGGATTCATTTTACAAACACAACTTTTTCTGGGTATTACGCCACTAGTAAGGAAAATTACTTTAAAAAATTATAAAAAACCACTGCGTTTCTCCTAGAAAAATAAAAATCACTAATTTGTCAGTGGCTTTCTATAAAAATAAATAGTTGCCTAGTAAAATCTAAACCACTTATCTTTTAATTGAATTTGAATACGCTACGTTTCGATTGCCAATCTACAATCGTTTTCAAGCTTTTTATTTATATTTTGTCTCAAAATCTTAAATGTTTCTTGTTCAAATATAATAATAAAAAATATATTTGAACAAGAAACATTTAAGATTTTGAGACAAAATATAAATAAAAAGCTTGAAAACGATTGTAGATTGGCAATCGAAACGTAGCGTATTCAAATTCAATTAAAATATAAGTGGTTTAGATTTTACTAGGCAACTATTTATTTTTATAGAAAGCCACTGACAAATTAGTGATTTTTATTTTTCTAGGAGAAACGCAGTGGTTTTTTATAATTTTTTAAAGTAATTTTCCTTACTAGTGGCGTAATACCCAGAAAAAGTTGTGTTTGTATTATCCATGATTATTAATAAAAAAGTATTTAGAAATCTTGTAGGGACTTTTTTTTCTGTAATTTTTTCATTTTGCGTGCAATTCATTACTTATTATCACAGTCGCATTAAACACGTCTCTTTTCCTCGCATTCTTTGGTAAATATATTTAATGCTTTTATAATGTTCTTCGTCAAAATAAAAAGAACTATCTTGTTCATGTGTATACCGACTTTTATTAATCAAAGTTTTAACTTGCTCTGGACTTTAAACATTTTTAGCTCAATAATTTACCAAAAATTCAATTTTTAAATCTGCATCTAGTTTCTTTTATCCGGGACATCCTCTATACTTAGCAAGGAATATTTGTTAAATACTATAATACATTTTCTCAAATACCAAATTGCAAATAATGCAAGGACCTAAAACTATAAACAACAAGTGAAATTAAAGAAAGAAAAATAAGAAAAAAGATTTCTGCTTCGGCCGGGAGTTGAACCCGGGATCTCTTGCTCTCTAGGCAAACATTCTAAGCATTGAACTACCGAAGCCATACATAAATTTTCGGAAAACTTTCATCTATGCAGACTGCGATGTCTCAATACTCTCAATACAATGTATTGAGAGAAATTTATGTATGGCTTCGGTAGTTCAATGCTTAGAATGTTTGCCTAGAGAGCAAGACATCCCGGGTTCGAGTCCCGGCCGAAGCAGAAAACTTTTTTCTTATTTTTCTTTCTTTAATTTCACTTGTTGTTTATAATCAATTTCCTATTCTTTAAAATGCAATTAGAATATTTTGATGTAACAATTATCGCACTGTTTCCTACTTGACGAGCACATGTAATTTTTGAAATTCGTATGTTCATATAGGGTTATGTCCAAAATTATAAATATTTATCCGATATATCTTTACAAAAGTGGAACTTTTGATTCTTAATGTTTTGTCTTGTGTGCATAGTATGAGTTATTTATTTTTGCAAGATTTGTGATATTGATAATAATACTTTGTCTTTTTAAAGTTTGGAATGACCGAAATGTGAACTGTTAATAGTTGCAATTGCTAAGTAGGTACATATAAAGCTATCGCTACAAGTAATCTCCATATTTTTGAGATAACTTTTTGACATCATCAGCTGTTTACGATAACAAATAGCATAGGCCAACGAAAAAAAGTAGTAAAAAGTTGTCTCAAAAATAATGATATGAACTGTAAACTCATAAAAATAGATGACTAATAAATAGAGACTTATTGCAATAAAGTCAGGCAGTAATAGTGCCGGGCACTATTCTGACAGTTTTCCATACACTATTCTGACAGTTTTTCATTGAAAACTGACAGTTGATCTTCAACATTAACTTACTAAAGTCGAACTTATAAATTCAGTCGTTTATTTTCCATTAGTAAAGGCGGCACAATTAATTCCGGCTCTTATACACAAAGGCCTAATTTTGAAAGAAGGCAGCTGTTCTTATAATGCGAAACTATTAAAAAATTACTGCCTGGCTTTATTGCAATAAGTCCTTATCTCTTCAAGCATTCGTAATTATGTTAAACGCAAACACTGTTAGTTTTTTATATCCCCTTAGTCTCATGACGCATTTTCCATAACAAAAACATTCAGTTTAACGCAAGGCTTTTTATGGGCATCTCCTTTAAAAAAATTTCAATCCAACAGAATTGTTAGGACTATAAACAGAGGCCTTTGGTTTATTGATAAAGCATCGAAACGTTTCCAAGATTTCAGTAATTAATTTGTAAAACGATCTTCAAATTTTTACTTGCCTATGAATTCTCCCATCGTAGTTTACAAGGCAACTTGGCCATTGACACACTAAGATTATATCGTGCGAAAGAGAGAGACTAGAAGACTGCGTTCATCGTGGCGTAAAGTGCGGCTAAGTAAAAGAAGACATGTTTTTTCAGCTTAATTGCTTATTGATTGTCCTCAGATTGCTCGGTGCGCACCGCACACCTCGGAGTGACTCAAATCCAAAAGAGGGCGCCCGTACTCTAATAGAAAACCAAACGCGTATTTTTGACGCTCATATGACGCGACAAAGGCAATTCTTTATCATTTGATAAGATCTGACAATTATAATTAGTATTATACCCTTATAGCTTCAAAACTATGTGAATAAAATAAGATTGGTGCCTGGGGTAAAAGCACAACTCATTCACTTTCACATTCATACCACATGAAGACTCAGCGGGTCGTCACTTTAAACACCCCCACGGTACGCAATTGTCTCCTCTCAAGAAAGGATTTAATTTTGCCTGATCCTCTTTGTGAAACCCAAAGGCCAAAAGCCTTTACAATGAGTATATGACCCATATAAAGTGCCAACCGGCGAGCCTTGCAACATTAAGGGGCAGATGGCGCAAAAATAAATTCATTTAGTACGCATTATTCAAAGACAACTACTTTGATCTAATGGCATTTGTATGATAGGCATGAACCTCGTAACTCGCACATGCAACTAAATCGTACTAGAAGTCCCTGAATATTGCGTACCAGACAAATTTATTTTTAGCGCCATCTGCCCCTCAATGTTGCAAGGCTTGCCGGTTGCCACTGTATATAGTTCATATACTTATTGGTCTTTATCATGCTACCGCCATCTACGCTTTTAACACGGAACCATCCTCTTAACGTCACTTTCAATTGACTACTTCGGTGACGACCAAGCCCCGCCCAAGATAGGCGTTTCCTTTACGTCCCCTGGATTCCCCTACCACGTGCAAAGCAGAAGAAAACGCTCTTCAACAGATCGTTGTATAAAGTAAGAGCTTGGGCTTGGTCAGTGTTGCCAACTATTGGAAAGCGAAAACTCCTAGCGCGAACGCGAAAAATCCATAGATTCAAACAGGACTTCATTCAACGAAAAACTAAAAAAGGGTCATTCTTTACAATTAAAAAGTTTAATATTGGTTTGTTTTTTTCTTTTTTTTTTGACAGAGTGACAGTAGTGCACCACTGTTTGGGTTCGAAATTGCATGAGAACGGTACGGTACTTATTGGTCCGTTCCAACGAATCCGAATAACCTTTTTCACTGCCGCCAATTTTTTTAAACGGATAAACCATTATATTGGAATTAGAATAAATGAAAAGTACCTGCTCTTTTAACCTACCTCTAGTAGATATTCCTAATTTCTGTTGAATTGCACCTCAAAGTTTCTATTTTCCGAGAAAAACAAACACCCTGGGTTTCTTTCGTCAAGGTTAGCGATTCTGTGAATTACACTAATATTTTATCAAAAATCAGAGACTGGGCAATCGCGATTAGATGCCTACGGTGCAAGCGCCAAGTAATACAACCCGTTCGAAATAATTCTGCAACCACCGTCCGCTGGATGCCAGCAGCTGTCCCAAAAATCCGTAAATTTGGGTCCAAAATCAGATATTGGAGATCGAAATGCAAAATCCGTAGATCTAGGGATAAATCCGTAGGGTTGGCAACACTGGGCTGAGTCTGCCGTGGATTCGGGTATACCCACCTGTCCACATGGCAGTATTTTAGGCTGTTATTGGTAGTAATAAGCTTTCCGTACGACCTTTCCTACGTTATTCAAGAATCTACACTCAGTGAATGAATTCTTGAATGGGTAAGAAGTACTCCCTGAAAAACTAAGGTCACTATATCACGAAGTGAACTTGGCAACACTGGGCTGAGTCTGCCGTGGATTCGGGTATACCCACCTGTCCACATGGCAGTATTTTAGGCTGTTATTGGTAGTAATAAGCTTTCCGTACGACCTTTCCTACGGTATTCAAGAATCTACACTCAGTGAATGAATTCTTGAATGGGTAAGAAGTACTCTCTGAAAAACTAAGGTCACTATATCACGCAGTGACCTTATGAAAAACGGGTGAAAGTCGAACTGCGCATGCGATCTCACTTGATGTCCGTATCTCTATTGATCCTGAGATAGGGAGATGGTAACTGTCACCCTCAAGCAATTGAAAAATTTATACACATTGGGACCTCTAATCGAAAGCAGAGCCATACTGTGTACCAGAAGAAATTGATTTTTTTAAAAGAAACTCTGATGTGCAAAGAACTTTTAATTTAAAATATGGTGGTGGTAGTCTTATTAGAATAGGTTATATCTGAGTGACCTAATCGATTAATTTTTTTATTAAATTTTTTTTATTTCTAACTAGTGATCTGTGGTCTAAGCTATACAATGTCTGAAGTAATCGCGCACGATCGCGTGTCCGAGACTGAACCTAACGTAAACAGAACCAGTGCGCGTGGACCTTTAGACAGTTCAAAAGGTTTTACAAAACCTATTAATGGTATAAAAGTTTTATTTTCTATATTATTATTTAATACATTTTTTAAACAAAATACATAAACTTATCACAAGGAATTGTTTGGGGTGTAGTCAAAGACTAAATAAATTAATTTTCGAACTCGTCGTAAATAAAAGTTACGCTTACCATATTAGGGACTTATTTCAATAAAGCCAGTCGTTAATAGTGCCGAGCAATATTTTGACAGTTTACCATCGAAAACTGACAGATGATCTTTCAAAATTGACATACTACAATCAAATTTTAGAATAAGTCGTTTATTTTCCTATATTAAAGGAATGCAGTAATAATTTCAGTGCTTATAACAAACAATATCCTTATGTTGAAAGATCACAGCTTATAACGTGAAACTGTCCAAATACTGCCTAGCACTATTGCAGCCTGGCTTTAATGCAATAAGTCTCATTACAATGCAAAAAAGTTATTTTAAAATCTTCTTTAATTTAATATTAATATGATCGTTCAGTATAATTAAGGTAGGTGAATCAATCCTATTGGAAAGGCATTATGTTTGTACTGTTTTTTACGAGATGTTTTAGTTTTATGTATACATGTATTAACATTTGTCTTTTTGTCCTGTTTAACTTAAAATAACGTTATAAGAGGCAGTATGTGCGTACTTTAATCAAAATCTTATATATTAATTAATTATGATATGTATATTGTGATGTGTTGATTGATATTTTAGAAAGTTTATTGTTGTAAATATTCGTGTAATAACATTTTGCTTTACCAATCACGTGTTAGCACAAAGTGTTGAACTTTTTAAAATGTATTGTTTAAGAATAGTGAGATTTAGAAAAATATTAAGAATATGAATATTTTAGAGTAGATAACACAAAATGCCTATAGTCAAATATGTGTATAACAGCACCCATCACTTATACTGTTTCCATAGTAAATGAGCAAAAAATGGTTTATCACAGATACTTTGCTATGTAATCATTAAAATGTACCTTTTATAGTGAAAATGTATTGCTGCATTACAGGCTGTTTTTAAAAAGTTCTATTTATTTATTCATTTTAATCGAAAACTAACAAAAAATTTTTATTTTAGCTCACACTACTACTATACTATAGTGGTGTGAGCTATGGTGATCCTAATTTTTTCGAGAAAAAAAAGTTGCTCCGATTTCAAAAATTTTTATATATCTTGGCGTCTCAGATGATTTTGAAACTTTTTTGTTGCGCCGTCTCTCTGTCTGTATGTCTGTAACGACCAACGCGCATAACTCAAAAACCACTTGCCCGATTTTAATGAAATTTGGTACCTAGGTTGTTTCTTGTGTCGAGATGGTCCCATTTAAAAATGAACAAAATCTACCGAACACAAGCCAAATAAAAGGGTGGGGGTTGATTTCCAAAATAAGAGTTTATGTAAAAATATGGCGTGTGTGATATCAAACGAAAGGCAATTGAGTCTGGAGTTAAACAAAATAAATTTTAGTTAAAAAAAGGGGTGGGGGTAGATTTCAAAAATTAGAGTTTAAGTCAAAATATGGCGTGTGTGATATCAAACGAAAGGTAATTGAGTCTGGAGTTGAATAAAATATATTTAAGTTTTTAGTTACATTAGCTCACATGTACTCTATAACTATTGTACCTAGTGTGAGCTCAGGTGCCCATATATTGGCAGAGTATTTGTAACTTGTTCACAAGGTAATATTTTTCTGCATGCAAAAGAAAACGAACTACGTGAAGCAGCACATAAAAACTATGTGCAAATGTTAGCAGCAATATTTTTTTACGAGCCTAAAAAATAGGCAACAGAAAAGGATTGTGAAAACTTCTTCCATTTATATTTTAATCAACATTTCGTCCGTATTTTTTATGTAATTTTTTTGTACTGTAGAAATAGTGAAAATTTTACATAGTATTATCAGTTTTCTTAGGTTCTAATTTTATATCATTTATATCACCCAATTTTAAAATTAGGAAATTCTATTAAATAGAATTTTGAACTGTTATTCTAATAATAATATAAGAGTTCCTTAAAAAGTCTCTGGAATAAAACAGTTATGCCACAAAATCGTGCTGGAACAAAATAATGTCACTAAAAAGGGCTGTCATAAACGCTTGTATTCTATTTTTATTATTTGTTAAGTCAGTTTAATAGAATATTACTTAAAAAACATACGTATGATAGGCAAGGCCTTATATGTAAGGGTAAAGTTTGAGGCACACGTAAGTCGAGTGTATTAATTATTACACCATTATGTAGCACTCCGAAAACTACAAAGACCTAACCCAAAAAATATGAGTTTTTAGGAAACGCAAATAACTGACGATATGTTTAACTGGTTAAAAAATTTTTTAAATGATTAAAAGGTTTTTTAACCGGTTAAAAGGTTTTGTCGGAGCATATTATTTTAAAAGGCTTTCCGTTTTCGGTCTAGAAGCAAATCATATTACTTTTTGGCAACAGACTATTTCCCCCTAATTTGACTCCGCTGAATCCGAATATCTCTGTTGCCAACTCGAAAACTCAACAGGGACGGAGAAAATCCCCCCCCAAACCCACAAAAACCTGTTTTTTTTTTCAGTTTTATGCAATTTTCTCGAAAACTAACCTTTTTATCAAAAATTGCAAAGAACAATTTTTTGTGGAGAATAAAATGCCCTTTCCAACGATGTATTGGTCAATACGGTTAGGAAAAGCAAGTAGATCTTCAGTGGCCTACGTAAATTGGGATTATTTAGAAAAAACATGTTTATTATAGGTTTTTTAAAATTTTCTCAAAAACTAAACTTTTTAGGAAAAAATATGTAGTAGTAGAACATAACATTTTCTTTTAAAAACTTTATTAAAATGTCGGGTTGTTGCCATATTTAAGACTTCAGCGGCTTACTAATATAAACTTATTTTCAAAAATAACTGAAATAATCAGTTTCTCTTGCATATTTAAATATCTTTTCTAAGATTTTCAGAAAAAAATGTGCCTTTATTCTTTATTGAGGATAAGACAATTTCTTTTTAAATGATATATTACAAAGTGAGGTTAATGTTATGATAAATACTTCGAAAAGGTTCGTAATTTATACCTAAAAATAAAATGTTTCCAAATTAAAATAGACTGTTTTTTGATTAGATTAGATATTTTGATTTATCTAAATAAGTTCTTTAAAGCAAAAAAACACCGGTGGTTATAAGGGGAGGGGGCATAGGGGCCATGGCCCCCCCTAAGCAATATTTTTGTGCAGAAAGTAACAGTAGTAACTTTGACACAGGTGTTTTTGGTTATTTTTTTAAGCATATGGAACTGAAAATAAAGTGGTGAATCTTATGCAACGGTTTGGAGGGGGGGTATAATCATAATTAGGTACTCATACTTTCGACCTTTTGAACTTTCGACCTTTTGTTTTTTGATCTTTTGTATTTTCGACCTTTTGTACTTTCGACCTTATTTTTTCGATCTTTTGTACTTTCGACCTTTTATCCGCCGCTCTTTATTATCCACCGAAAAGCTAATAAAACACAAAATTGATTAGTTTGGATTGATCTTAAATAATTTCTTTAAATTAACAACACCACTGGAGCGGTAAATATTAAATAACTTTCACTTTGTTATACACCGTTTGAAAGGAAATTTTATTGGCTATGACGAAGTATAGAACACATTTTTTGATAAAGAGCTTGGTTTTTAAGAAAATTTAATAAAACGTATGAAAAACATGTTTTTTTTTAAAGATTTGTTGAAATCACCCCCATTGACGGACGTCGCTGGAGAGTTTGCTATAAGTCAAACCCCACCGAGTTTCACATTTTTAAAAAGGGAATTTCCCTGTCTACAAAAAAGTGTGGAACAAGTTTTTTCATGTTAACCTTAGTTTTTGAGAAAATTAGATAAAACGTGTAACAAAAATGGTTTATTTTCTGTTTTTTCAAAATTAATTTAATTTACGGATGACCTTGAAGTTTTATTAGCTCACACTACTACTATACTATAGTAGTGTGAGCTATAGTGATCCTAATTTTTTCGATAAAAAAAAAGTTGCTCCGATTTTAAAATTTTTTATATATATTTGCGTTTCAGATGATTTTGAAACTTTTTTGTTGCGCCGTCTGTCTGTCTGTCTGTCTGTCTGTAACGACCAACGCGCATAACTCAAAAACCGCTTGCCCGATTTTAATGAAATTTGGTACCTACGCTGGGTTTTGGGTCAAGATGGTCCCATTTAAAAATGAACAAAATCTACCAAACACAAGCCAAATAAAAGGGTGGGGGTATATTTCAAAAATTAGAGTTTATGTAAAAATATGGCGTGTGTAATATCAAACGAAAGGTAATTGCGTCTGGAGTTAAATAAAAGACATTTTATTTTTTTAAAAGGGTGGGGGTAAATTTAAAAAATTAGTGTTTATGTGGAAATATGGCGTGTGTCATATCAAACGAAAGGTAATTGAGTCTGGAGTTAAACAAAATACATTTTAGTTTTAAAAAAAGATGAGGGTAGATTTAAAAAATTAAAGTTTAAGTCAAAACATGGCTTGTGTGGTATCAAATGAAAGGTAATTGAGTCTGGAGTTCAATAAAATATATTTTAGTTTTTAGTTATATTAGCTCACGCGTACACTATAACTATAGTACCTAGTGTGAGCTTAGGTGCCCATAGATTGGCAGAGTATTTATAAAACCGATTTAATCATGTTATACGTTATTTTGAAGGAAATTTTATTGAGTATTTTTAAAAAAATTATTGGAAAAAACATAGGTATTTTTTCAACTTTTTTTAATTACTTCAATTAACGGACGCCGCTGGAGAGCTTGTTATTAGTATAACTTTATTAAGTTATACCATGTTGAAAAGGGAATTTTATTGTCTACAATAAAGTATATTATACATTTTTCTCTTAGCTTAGTTTTTAAGAAAATTTAAAAAAACCTCAAACTTTCAGATTTTGGGGGGTCTGGGGGGGGTTTTGGAGGTTTTTGTAGCCATTAAAAAAAATATGTTATTATTTTTTAATTATACAAATATATATTTTGAATGTACACCTGTAACAATTTGGGCTTTCCAGCGGCAATTTAAAATTCCGCCGCCATCTTGAATATCTCAGCCCCTGTCAATATTTCGAGTTGGCAACAGGGATATTCGGATTCAGCGGGGTCAAAATAGGGGAAATTGCCAATTTGCCAAAAAGTAATATAAAATGCTTCTTAACTGGTTAAAGGGTTTCTTACTGGTTAAAAGGTTTTTTAACAGGTTAAAAGGTTTTCTAACTGGTTAAAAGGTTTTTTTTAACAGGTTAAAAGGTATTTTAACTGGATAAAAGGTATTTTAACTGGATAAAAGGTATTTTAACTGGTTCAAAGGTTTTTTAACTGGTTAAAAGATTTTTTAACTGGTTAAAAGGTTTTTTAACTGGTTAAAAGGTTTTTTTTTAACTGGTTAAAAGGTTTTTTAACTGGTTAAAAGGTTTTTTAATTGGTTAAAAGGTTTTTTAACTGGTCAAAAGGTTTTTTAACTGGTCAAAGGGTTTTTAACTAATAAAAAAATTACTGGTTATAAGGTTTTTTAACTGGTTAAAAAAAATTTACTGGTTAAAACGTTTTTTAACTGGTTAAAACGTTTTTTAACTGGTTAAAACGTTTTTTAACTGGTTAAAACGTTTTTTAACTGGTTAGATGGTTTGTTAACTGGTTAAAAGGTTTAACTGGTTAAAAAGTTAATTTAATTGCCGATAGTTTTTGTGGTAGTTTTTGTTTTTTTTATATATAAATCTAGTTCTAAAGGTCATTTAACAAACATTTTTTTGGGATGCTTGTTAATAAATGTTTGTTCTAAACAAATTGTTAACTATTTTTTGTCTACTTTGGTAGATTTTTTATGAAAAAAAAGTTAGGCCTTAGTGACTAGAGTGACTTAGTAAAGCACTTTACGACCACATGATCGAAATTTTGCTTTCATTTCATTACCAATCGATATTTAGCTCTGCAGATTTTGACAAACACTCGATTTTTCAATTTTTTTGAGTTAGGTCTTTGTAGTTTTGGCGATGCAATGTGCTATTTATGAATTATGCTTTATCCACGATCACTGGTTTTTATTAAATATTTTTCACAAAAATTGCACTCGTGTTCATTTAGATGGAAAAAACATATACTGTATTCCATATCATTGAAAACAAATTGTATACTAAATTTAACCAACGCAGAAAAAAGGTTGTTTCAATTCTTTTTTACTTTACCTACGTACACACCAAAAACAGTGGTGTTTCTCAATTTTTCCACTATTTTTGGGCGTTTTCGTGCGGAAAGTGAAAATATTGGATTTTATGAGATATAAGAAATTTACGAAGTTTTCGGAGGCGTTGTCATGAATTTAGGTTTAAACAGGGTGTCCCAGATATTTCAAATTTACTAAAAAAAGTCCGTTCCTAGTTTTTTAAAAACCCCTTAAATATTTTAAATTTAGATACAGTACTTTTTAAGTACTTTTTTTGGGGGTTTTAAGTGGGCTCGGAATAGCGCCACTTTTTTCATTTAACTTAAATTGTATATCTACCTGGGAAACATTTTGGAAAAGGTAAGACAAACAATTTTGCTTAAGAGAAAAAAGTGGCGCTATTCCAAGCCCGACCAAACATCTTCAAAAAAAAATTATACATTTGATATCTCTTAATTTGGCAGTTTTGAATAAGCGCATACGGCCAATCAAATGACGTTATTGAATTTTTTCTGGATCTTTTTTTATATTATCTTGTTCTATTTAATGTATAAACTCGGCATAAGTGTTTAATTAATATTCCAGTAACTCCTATTGTGTAAATATTTCTACCAAAACTTGTTTTCTACTTTTCGTCAATAAATTTTATTTCTACTTATTAATATGTAATGTTAAAATATTGAGCGAATAAATTAAATAGTTTTAAAAATAGAAAATTTATTGATGAAAAATTAGCGTTTCATTTGAGAAACACTGTCAAATTTAAATTATTATTAATAAATACAATATTTAAAAGTTATGTCGGATGTTTTAATTATGTATATCTATCTGTAAATAAAACAAAAACAAATCTGTCACTATACTCCTAAAACAGTATATTAAGTTTCTCAATATATTCAATAAATATGCAAGGTTCAACCACAATTAAAAATACAAACACCTGACTGATGTCTGGTGTAAAACAACTGTCAAAATTCTGTCTGTATTTAGTTGCTTGTATTTCTAATTGTGCCTTCAGCCTTATGAGGCTTTCGTTTATAGATTTCTCAAAAAATGTTTTTATTTTGATACCCGTTTTTAAATAATGAAAGATCAAAAAAGTTTCAAATTGGCGGTTACTGCGCTAAAAAAAAGCAAGACGTACTTGCAATAAAATTACTGATTTCACGGAATAATAGAATTTAGTTTTTACAGGACCGTACTCACACTTTACTTAAAAAGAGAAACCAAAAATTCTAATAAATGAAAGCCAAGGCTAAAAGTTTATTATTTTGTACTTATTTAGGACATTCTGTATACAGCATAGTTAAATGCTATAGGATTCATTGGAAATTTTTACTGTATGTAAGATAACTGCATATGCATAGAATATGTAGTATGTAAGAAAAAATAATAAAAGTTTACACGTGGTTTCAGAATAGCCAGACCCACAGCCAATACCTGTCGTCTGTGCGCCCCGGTAAAGTAAAGCGAGGAATTTCAGGACACCGATTGTTTTTTAGACCGTGCTACGGCTTGGAATATTTAAATTTGCGACATCTTGACATCTATTTCCCCCGTAATACCATTGGACCATCTATACTCTTTCCTGAAAGCTAAATGGGCATGGCTTGAGCTAGAAATTGCGTTAAAAACAAATACCCACTTTTCACCTGTTTCGCTGCCCACGACGGAATCAGAAAAAACTTCGTGAAGACGAGAGGGCACGATGTATTCCCCTACTTTCCCACTACCAGCCCGAATACGGGTCTAGAACATCGAAAAATATTTGAAGACACCGCCCAAAATATATTTTTCTCTTACTTCTCTCTTACACGCATTAAGCACAGCACTCAGTCTGTGAATCCTATAGCTTTTAATCATACTGTATATAGATAATATCAATTTGTAACAAAAAGTTAAACAGGTTAGTGTGTTTTACATTTTAAAACTCATATAGAATAAAACTTGCAAAACATTCCTATTTTTAAAAAATTATGTCAAATTATAAAAAGTAGGCACTTTGACGTAGTACCTAATCTTCTATATATGTCCTGGGTATTCATTCCTAGAACATTATCTATAGGTATTTATAGATATTTTTTTTATACAAAAAAGGATGCTCTATTTAATTTTTTTTTAAATTACTTAAAAACTTTTTTGAACAGTAAAAATATCCACATTTTTTATTTAACTTTAATTAAAAAAATGACACTTTTTACAGGTTATTGGAGCAATTTTCATTTTTAAGGGAATTTTATTCCTCTCCCTCGAACACATGCTCAGATTGGAGGAAAAAACTTTTAAAAGATTTTAGTTTATTGTTGATTTTTTGCTACAAAAATCTTTATTTATAGACGAGTGACTACTGGTCCTAAAACTCACTATTATATAGAGTGACTGGTCCTAAAACTCACTATTATATAGAGTGTTTCACAACTTATCTGATAAACTTTAAACACAAGTTCTGGACATAAGAAGTACTCGTATATTTATGAAAAAAGCAAGCACGAATTCAAGTCAATAAAGACGCTTTTGAACAGCTTTGGCAAAAATAAGTAGCTTTTTTAACTTTGTAATTTTTTATCTCCTTTTCTGATGGAATTTGTAAATGTTGACATTATTTTATCATAAACCAATTTCTTGTCCCCAGAAATTCTGATGAAAAGTTGTGGGATAAGTTGTGAAACACCCTATACACTGTGTCTAATTTAAAACTTTCCACCCGGGATTTCTCGAGAACTGCTAAAAAATTTTTAAAATGCCGAGACACTTCGATTTTGTTTGCGAGGGGGACACTTTTTGCCTATCTTGAAATTTTTGTACAGCACGCACCACCTTCGAGGGGTTACTCTACCCCTATATTTTAAATGGAGAAAGAGGGTCTAGTGATACCTTGTTTTGAAGGCCGTTTGAATGTCCTTACAACCATGTAAAAATTAAAAAAATCTATCCATTAGTTTTTAAGATAATTGCCTTCAAACTTTCAAATTTAACATGGACTGATAAAATAAAAATTTTATTAGAATTTTATTATTTTTCGGATTTAATTTTTATTTCATCATTTCATGTTAAATTTGAAAGGGGGTTCGTGCTACAAAAATTTCAAGATGGTCAAAAAGTGTCCCCCTCACAAAGAAAATCGACGTGTCTCGGCATTTTTAAAAATTTTCAGCAGTTCTCGAGAAATCCCGGGTGGAAAGTTTTAAATTAGACACAATGTATACAAATCTTACTAACGGACCCGACATCCATGTCTACACAAAGCGAGTGCTTTTTGAAAAATAATCAGCAATTTCATGTCCATTGAATTTCTTAAATATGGTGAAGGTTTAATTTTTGATTAAATGATACATACGAGTATGTGGCAACTTTTTAAGGCTTGAGAATATCAATATACATTTTTTAGAATTGAACAAAAAGAGAACTGAGTATAAATTAAGTTAAAAACGAAATATGCACTGGTATTTAAAACTAAATAAAATCATTATTTTACATTTCAAAAAAATCACAACCTATGGGAACATAATATATGTTTCTAAAATAGTAACATTCTAAAATACCTACACAAAAACTAAAAGAAAAATAATCCCTTTTGGAAACAAAAAAGATTGTCTAGAAATTTACGTTTACCATAATAACGACACTTTTAAAGAGAAACTATACATGTATATTTACTCAAAAAATTTGCAAACTAAAGTTGGATATTGTCACTATCTTTAAAAATATCAATAAATAAATAAGTCGAAACGATACATTTCTAGACCAAAAACTTTTTTAAATATGTAATACTACCGTTCAAAGCAAAAACCTAGCTTAGTCGCCAAAGTATACGTTTGGAAAATTGAATGTTTCAACTAATTTACATTCTTAAATTACGTAACGGAAAGTCAGGATTTTTGGCCTTCCACACTAAGGTCACTATATCACGAAGTTTTAGAAGGAACTTCGTGATATAGTGACCTTATTCCGCACCCCCTTCGCAACGCATTTCTAAGAAAAAATACATAAAATAATCATTGACTGTAACGCAAGGCTAACCCCCCCCCCTTGAGTGTTACGTAATTTAAGAACACGCCCTAACTTTGTTATTTTTGTGTAAATGTGGTACACAAATGAAATTTTTGAAGGTTTATACTTTGCACGTCAAGTTACAAGCTGCGTTCGGTATTTACGTCGGATTAATCTTTTTGATCGAAATCGTTCGTTAATTCCATCTAGATCTAGAGGAGGTAGATCTGAATCGTTCGGTAATTCTGCTTAGACTAGTCGGACGTAAATCTGGTTGCTCCGTACATTTTGATCGACGAAACAGATTAATCTGAGATTGTGACGTATGTTGTGTATTTGTTTTGTTTACAAAAATAATTTTTTTATGTAAAAAGATTGAAATCGAATTATTTGATGTTGAAGACAACAAATTATATAAATTTCCGACATCACAGGAAAATTATAGCTGGGCATGAGTTGCAATGCAATATGTACATAATATTTTTGGTTAGATTTAAGGTTATAACCATTTATAAAAATTTGATCGATTTGATCTGGATCGTTCGTTAATTCCAATTTGCTCAGACTAATCTGTAATCACGTGACCAAAAATCCGTCACGTCTGAGGTGCAAATACCGAACGCAGCTACTGTAAGAAATAAATAAACTGCACAATACAGGGTGTCTCATTATAATTTTTCCACCCTTTTAGACCATTAATAATAAATGATATAGGAAGATAAAAGAAATTGTGTTCGAATTCGCGAAATTTTTACTTTTAAATTGCATCTTGACTTTATTCCTGATGCTTACCGTCTTTGATAGGCGCTCAAATTTATAGTTTCTGTAAATTGGATGCTCCTTATATTATTTAATTAATAGATTAGGCTTGGAATATACTTTCCAAAAATACCCCATGTGTCGCAGTTTTGATAAATAATTTCTGAAATATTAGCGATAATTTTTTTAATTATAAAAAAATAACATCACTTTTGTGTTAATTTCAGTGTCCTTATTTCGAACTATGTTAGTCCCCATGTATAAACAGTGACAATGACAAATATATATTTTTTTTAAGGACGCTCAAAATGACAACCGGTAACGACAACAAAGTTTATATGTCGTGTCACATCATGTTATTGTCACTGTTGATACATGGAGACTAACATAATTTGGAATAAGGATACTAAAATTAACACAAGAGCGGTACTGTTATTTTTTTATCATTTTAAAACATAATTGCTAATATCTCAGAAACTATGGATCTAAACTACGGCACATGGGGTATTTTTGGAAAATATGTTCCAAGCCTAATCTATTAATTAAATAGTATAAGGAGCATCCAATTTACAAAAACTATAAATTTCAGCGCCTGTCAAATATGGCAAGCATCAGGAATAAAGTCAAGATGCAATTTAAAAGTAAAAATATCGTGAATTCGAACACAATTTCTTTTATATTTATTAATGGTCTAAAAAGGTGGGAAAAAATATAATGACACCCTGTTCATACATTTCCATACCAAAACTATTGGTAACCTATAAATGTCCAACTATCTTACCAACAAAATGGCGACGAGTCATTTTCTTTTTATTTAAATTCTCACCATTTGAAACAAAAAAGATACAATAAATAAATCCAAAATTTCAAACATGTGAACCCGAAAGAACGAAAGCAAACTTTCAGCTAAAAAACTTAATATGGTAGCCTTTTTCCAATTCCAAGATCATGGGCGTAGTCAGGGTGGGGCAGGGTGGTGCACTTGCCCCATCCTGGCTTGTCACCTGCCCCATCTAGGCTTTAGCTCATTTAGTAAGACGTTTTATCAAGGTTTATTCGCAACCCACGCAAGTTAATATTAAATTAAGTTTAGGTTATTTGATTGTACATTTTTTTGCTTTTTTGCCCACCCTGAGCGAGACCCTGACTACGCCCATGTCCAAGATGGCAGCAGTGCTAAACCAGAAAACATATAATATTTTTTCGATGGCTAAACTAAAAATTTTCAAATTGCGTCAAATTTCTTGTCAGAACTCAGATGGTTCTGGAATTTTTCACTTCAGAATCTTGTCAAATTTTCTTTATTAGGTAAATCCGAAGTGGAAAAATTTGATATCGTTTACACCAAGCAAATGCCTCTATTAGGAGTGGGTGTATTTTTAATACAATTCAACCTAACCATTTACTTGTGGGCTACGAATTTGAGGAATTCCTGTGGTTTGAGGTAGGGCCAAGTGGTGTTAGTGGCGAAATCTACTATGGAGCCCCACATCCATCTTAATGATTTAGCAATAGCATTGAGCTTTACCATATTGAGAGGCAGATGTCGCTGAAATAAATTCGTCTGGTACGCAATATTCAGGGACTGCTAGTACGATTTAGTGACATGTGCGAGTTCCGAGGCTCATGCCTATCATAGAAATGCCATTAGATCATAGTAGTTGTCTCTAAATATTGCGTACCAGACGAATTTATTACAGCGCCATCTGCCCCTCAATAAGGTAAAGCTCGCCGGTGGCTCCTCTATATGGGTTATTTACTCAATGGCAATAGTGACAATTTATGGTTTATTTTTCCATCTTTAACAATACATAAACATAAGAATTGTTTAGATAATAGGTGTCCCTAATTTTGAGCCATAGGGAAAACTTTGTTATAAGTTCTGCATGTTCTAAACAGTAAGAGATATAAAAAAAATTTAGTTACATACGATGTAAAAAATTTGAATTCTGTCCTTGAAAATATTGAAAATTGTTACTAAAAATATTTGCATCGTTTTTGTAAACATATGTAGGTTTCAAAAAGAAAAAATATTTTTTAATGCATATTAGTGTATTTGCAGATTTAAACCTGGTTTTGGGAAAAATTCATATTTTTTCACAGACATGAATATGACTAAAATAACTTTATATCTGAGAATAACTTTTTGCCTAAAAATTTTAACTTATGGAGACTTACTGTTAAGTGTTGAGATAACTGTGTTAAAACTCATCTCTGCTCTCTGTATTTTTAAATGAGAGATAAAAAATACTACCTTTATAAGTTTACACATTATTGGGTAAATGAAACATTTAGATTCATTCTTGAGTTTCCACCATTTTGACACAAAAAAAATTGTAAAAAAATAAATAAATCCAAAATTGACACGAAACTGAACAAATAACATTTGTCTACGATTATGAACTGTTAAAAAAACACTTGTCATTTACGATCGGTATGTCAGCAACTCGGACTAGAATGCGCTTTCGCCGATCATTGCGGCCCGTACGTGACAAAATAGCGAAATAGTCATATAGTCAATGTTAAATGCAGCTTCTGCGATCAGCGATAACTATCCAAGGATTTAATATATCAACTTGAAATTTTGCACAAATATAGGTTTTGAGTAGATATGCTTAAGAGGCTAGGTAAAATTGGGCTAGATCAGAAAAATAAATATGGTGGTTATTCTGGGGCTTTTCTAAGCTTCATTTTTAACAATATTTTAAGTCATTAGTTTAAAACTAGACAATCGATTTAAATCAAATTTGTAACAATTGTAGGCCAGTGTTTACTTAGTAACTGTCTAATTACTTTTTAATATTAGTACACATTTTTGGAGTTTTGAGGATTTTTCAAAAAATATGGCTTATTTTTACAATCTTAAATAGGCAGTCGACCGAAATTTTCGGAAGTTACCGAGCAAATGGCCCACGATGGTTCAAAATTTAGTTAAAATCGATTGGTTAGTTTAAAAGTAATAAATTGAAACATTGTTGAAAATGGGGCACCAATTACTTCAGAAAAACCCCAAAATAAGGCACTTCCATTTTTACCAAGTTTCTTAAGCATAATGAAGAGTACATTTGCGCAAAGGTTCAAGTTATGTTAATTTCATGAACAATAATTGTCACCGATCGTGGAAGTAACATTTTAACACAATTTGGATATTTTGTTAGCTACACCCCCGCGATATATGGATCCGCGCTGACATATCGTATCTCAGTTTATTGGTCAGCACTACTGAAGGCATTCTAAAATGGCGGCAGTGTCAAACTTAAAATTACACCAAGATGGCGCATTAAACTCAATTGTTTTATCATCTTTAGCAAATAACTGTCTTTTGCTGTGTTTTTCTTTATGTGGGGGATTTTTCTTTAGAATAGTGTACTGTTTCGTTTCTGCTTCTTGGGCACTGGAGTTACTTTTTAAAGTGTTGTTGTCAGATCTTAGATGGCTGGACTGTTTTACTTCAGATTCCTGTTTGATTTTTGTACTGCCGTTCTTATGATCTGACTTCATGAAAGTTTGGGATTTTATATATTTGGGAGTTTGTTCAATAGAGTTGATAAAGGGGTTTGAATTGTTGAAACTTTCACTGTTTGATTTATTCTTATGTTTTCTGTAATTTCCACTGCAAATGGCTTTAAGCCTCTTTACAAAAGGTAACACCATAAAAAACGAATTCGGACTTACACCCATCTTAGCTTTTGGTGTGAAATCTTTCTTGTTATTAGGTAAGTCCGATATCGCAAACCAGGTGCAAGATTTGATCTCACATCGAGTTTTGGGCTTGAATTCTGTTTGTAATGGTACATTTTTGATAATGTATAACCTCACCATCTGCTCGTTAACTACCGACTCGAGGTACTCGTCTGGTTTAAGGTAGGGCGCGATGTCAAAACCGGTTTCTTCCAGGACTTCACGGATAGCACAGTTGGCTGGTTCTTCTTCTTCATTAACCTTACCTAGAAATATTTTAGTGTCAAGATCAGTAACTCACAATGAACAGTAGAGCGTGTCCCATTTCGATGGGATTAAATGGGAATATCGTTTATCAATAAAGATAGTGTTCGTGCAACTTTAATTTTAAATTCAAATTTTGCGCCAAATTCCCGTATTCGGAAAACCCACACAATTTCAATTTGATTGGCACAAGCAAAACGCCAGCGCCATCTACGAAAAATGAATCTGCGCAAAAAGGCGTAACCAAAAAAGATTCGTCTGTCGTATTCTATCGAGATCACCACGCAGCATGGTGATAAATTCTATTAACCAAAAAATCCAATAACATTCTTAGAAAATCAAACTAAACCATTACACAAACAAGTGATTCTAGTGTAGATCGACTGCAACGACTGGGCCAGCGAGAGGAGCTCCTCTGGACGACGGAAACAACTGAAAAGGTGAGTGCCAATCCTCTATATTGTCTTTGTGTGGCTCGGAAAAATTAGTATTTTTGCATCGTCCTTTTAAGGATTTTTGCACCCAGATTTTATAAAACGACCAGTGCGCTTACAGTCCCGCCGCTCTACCCCTCAAAACAACAACATTTTCTGGTCCCACGACCCAGATAGTTTTTTAAAATTTGTTTGCTAAAAATATTAGATTTTTTCGCCTCGCCATTTTGGTTGCCGTGTCCAGTTTAAATCGGAGGTTCCGTCCCCCCTTGCGTGGCTTAACGGTTGCTCCACCCACATTTCATTGCAGCCGAAATTGGCACTTCGTACGTCGTTTGTTTTGATTCAAAAATCGAAATTTGTTTAAATAATAGTTATTCAAAACAACAAAAGTGCTTGTGAGTTAAATGCTTTATTCTTATTTAACAGGTAAACAAACACATCTAGTAGAATTAGTATTTACCTGTAAATAATAAGAGAAGCGGTAGTAGGTACAAGTTGTTTTGCGTGCATTTATTTTGGGAGAAAAATCGCGACCTAGGATAACAGCTGTTGATAAGTTTTTGCATTTATTCGAGAAATCGATAATAAAATATATGCTTGTTGAACTCTTTTGGACTGATTAAAGTCAATAGGGGTCAAGTGTTAGTTTTATTCCTTTTAAATATTTTTTATTTTTTTAATTAACAATATGTCGTTAAAAAAGCTTGAGAATCAACGCAAAGTTTCAATATCTCGTATTACGGAAACGTATAACTTGGGAACAAAAGCTAAATCAGATAGTTCTTCCTTGCCAATTTTTAAGGCGTTTTACGAATCGTTAGATGATCACTATGAACAATTTAAAAACATTCATAATGACATCATAGGTCTCTTGAAAGACGACGACGATGATGAATTCGAAGTACAGGACAAAATTAGGAAAGATACGGATCTATTCTACCACCAAGCTAAAGTTCTTTTTACGAGTTTATGTTCCGATTCAGTTCATTCAAATTTTACCCCCGCAACTTCACACTATTCACGTAGCGATGATCTGGGCCCTTTAAAGGTACCTTGCTTTAATGGAAACGTAAAAAAGTGGCCAACCTTTTACGATGTTTATTCTTGTTTGGTTCACGAAAACTCTAATTATTCCGATATAAGGAAATTTCAACATTTGCTAACCTTCCTTGAGGGCGAACCACTTAATATTTTAAGTTCTATAAAATTAACGGCAAGTAATTACGCAATCGCCTGGAAGGTATTAACAGATCGCTATCAAAATAAAAGACTTTTAGCCAGTACCTACTGGAACTCAATCTACTATGCAAATTCTTTAAAGGGAAACCAGTCAGCAAAGGATCTTAGAGTCTTGGTAGATACCTTTTCCGAGAATATTGCGGCGCTCGAAAATCTTGAATTTCCAGTAACGTCGTGGTGTTTTTGTTTATTTTCAATTTTATTATCAAAAATCGATCAAACCACAAGAACCGCTTTCGAATTAAAGTATAGTACTACCGAGATTCCAACATATCAAAATCTAATTCAGTTTCTTATTAACCAATGCCGTGCTCTTGAAACAGTACAGCTATCTCCCCAAAATACGCAAATGTATCCTTCGACTTCAAAACAGCAAAAACCAAATTATTCGAATTCTAGTAACCAAAAATATAATTCTTATTCAAATAATCAGTACAAATCAAGCCCTCCATCAAATTTCTTAGCGCATACGCACTCACAAGTATCAAATAAACAATCCAATATTCAATTTCGACAAAACCAACAATCCTATAAGTGCAAATTATGCAATAATTCTTTTCATCCACTCTCGCAGTGTGGTGTTTTTATCTCCAAATCTCCTTCAGATCGTTTTACTTATGTAAAACAACAATCGTTATGTATCAACTGTTTACGTTCAAATCATCAAGTAATCGACTGCAGTAGTACCTACAACTGCAGGGTATGTCGACATAGGCACCATAGTCTTATTCATCTATCGCAAACGACAGATTCAATCCGTCAGAATTCAAGTCAATCCTTTGTTAATTCAAGCCAAAATTCAAATCAAAATTCGAACTTAAATCAAAGTTTTAATTCAAATCAAGTGGCCGTGCCTAGCACAGGCACAAACTTATCGTATCAGAATTCAAATTCAAGTCTTAGCCAACAGAACCCTAGTTTTGTTCAACCCAGTTCAAATTCAATTCAAATCAATTCGAATCCAAATACATCTACAAATCAATACTCTTCGTTATCCACCTTGACGCCCCGTACGACAGTGCTTCTAGCGACTATAAAATTAGAGGTACTCGATAGTCGGGGTAACTACCAACCTGTCCGAGCACTTCTGGACAGCGGTAGCCAAGCTAACCTGATAAGCGAAGCTTGTCTTAACAGGTTAGGCTTGCCAAGAAACAAAATTTCGATCCCTGTTCTGGGACTAAATCAATCTTCATCGGCCACTAACGGCATTTCTACTTGCACTATTCGAGCCCTAGGCCAACAAGAGCCTACCTTTTCTATTCAAGTCTTCGTTTTACCGAAACTCTGTTCGAATATGCCCTCAATACAGGTAGATTCATCCAATTGGAGTCATATTTCAAATCTAAAGCTTGCAGATAACCAATTTTACAACCCTGGTCCAATTGACTTACTCTTAGGTGCACAACTTTACACAGAAATCGTCCAATCAGGACGAATTCCAGGACCTCACGGCCAACCCTCCGCTTTTGAGACAGTTTTTGGGTGGGTCTTGATGGGCCAAACTCCAAACATAAATATTTCACCTCAAGTCAATTCTTACTTTACTTCCTGTGAGCAGTCTCTCGACTTTAATATTCGCAGATTTTGGGAACTAGAATCAATTAAGTCAAAAACGTTTCTCTCACCCGAAGAAAAAAGATGTGAAGAGATTTTCCAAAAAACTACCACTAGAGATATTTCGGGCCGATTTACTGTAAATTTGCCTTTTCGTCACATTGACCCTCCTGACCTAGGAGACACATATTCAGTGGCCTATCGTCAATTTTTGTCTCTCGAATCTCGCTTAATAAAAAATTCAAATTTCTATAGTATGTACTCGGATTTTATGAGAGAATATCTCAAAAACGGGCACATGTCTTTAATTCCAAGATCCGAACCTAGACCTCAATTATGTTCTTATTTACCACATCACGGAGTCCTTCGTCTTGACAAATCAACGACTAAACTCCGGGTGGTTTTTAACCCCTCGATTAAGGGTTCGAAAGGCCTAAGCATGAACGAAACTCTTTTAATAGGACCAAAATTACAAGCCGATATTTCCGAAATTCTATTAAAATTCAGATTTTATTCTATCGTATTTTTGACTGATATAAAACAGCACTTTTTACAAATTCAAATCAATCCAATTCATCGGGACTACCAAAGGCTACTTTGGCGATTTGATCCCAACGAACCCCTGCAGGAATACAGGCTTAATACAGTGACGTTTGGTGTTAGTTCAAGTCCCTATTTAGCTATTAGAACTCTTAGAGAACTAGCCATCCTGGAGGCTAAGAATTATCCTGAAGCATCCCAGGTCCTTTTGAATAACATTTTCATGGACGATATTTGCTGTGGAGCTAACTCTCTAGAAGGTGCTTTATCACTTCAAAGGGATCTCATAGCGTTGCTTAAATTGGGAAAATTTGAATTAAGAAAATGGGCATCAAATAATCCGAAACTTCTTTCACATTTGTCGCCCGCTGATTGTCAGATCCCTGTTACCTTTGAAGACGATTCTTCAACATCGATTAAGGTGTTGGGCCTTCAGTGGCACCCTTCTACAGATACTTTTACCTATTCTTGTACCCCTTGTGAAAAACCTTGGACCAAAAGGAATATTTTATCGGCTATCGCTAAAATTTGGGATCCTATAGGTTTCTTATCGCCTGTTTCATGTTTAGCCAAAGTGATTATGCAAAAACTTTGGTTATGTAAAACTGATTGGGATGAAATACCCCCTGATCCAATCAAAACTCTTTGGAATCAATTCAATAATCAATTAACCACTCTTTCGAATCTTTGTATACCTAGACATATTTTTTCGAATAATATTCAACGATGTCAATTGCTAGGTTTCTGCGATGCATCCGAGCTAGGATACGCTTCTTGCGTATACGTTCGCGTCGAATTACCAAATAAAATTATCAAAACTGCTCTAGTCATGGGCAAGTCAAGGGTTGCTCCCTTACACACTATTTCAATCCCACGTTTGGAACTACTTGGAGCTACTCTATTAGCTGATTTACTCGAACTAGTTATTCGCACCTATTCATCATTACTCGTAATCGATGAAATTCTTGCGTTCTCGGACTCACAGGTCACGCTTCATTGGGTCACATCTTCACCTCACAAGTGGAAGACCTTTGTGGCAAACCGCGTAAGTCGTATTCAAGAAACAATCCCCGAAGTCCCATGGTATCACATTACTTCACTCGAGAACCCTGCCGACTGCGCTAGCAGAGGGTTGTCGCCCAATAACTTAATAAATCACCCTCTTTGGTTTCACGGCCCTCCATGGATTACCTTGCCCACTACGGAGTGGCAAATTCAAAGGTTTATAAATGAACGTTCTTTGGGAGTTCCAGACGAGGTTCTCAAAGAAGAAAAACCGGAAAATTCAGTGGTGCTGACGGCAGAAATTCAAAATCAAAACTTTTTTGATAGATTAATCGATAAAATATCCAATTTAAATACCATTCAAAAAATCATTTGTCATTTTCTAAGACTTATTCACAATCGAAAAACCTCAGTTGACCCTTTATCCGGCGTTTTTTCCGCTTTTGAACTACACAAGGCTCTACTTGTTTTAGTTAAAAGGGTCCAAGAAGAGTGTTTTTCGGATATCATTCAAAAAATTCAAAATACTCAGCTATTACCTAAGCCGTTTCGTAAACTCGCGCCCTTTTTGGACGAATTGGGTTTCCTTAGAGTGGGCGGACGCTTACGGCATTCTCAACTCTCCTTTGAGGCAAAACATCCCTTATTATTGCCGAAATCTCATAGATTAACCCAATTGATCATTATTCAAACTCATAACGAAAATTTACATCCCGGAATAAATACAGTCCAATACTTAATTCGTCAAAAGTTTTGGATTATGTCATCACGTCGAGCTATTCAGAGGGTTTTATTGCAATGTATTCCCTGCTTTCGCTTAAAACCAAAACCGTATACTCCGTACATGTCGGATTTACCTTCTTTTAGAACGTCACAATTAAAATGTTTTTCACACGTTTGCTTAGACTATGCAGGCCCAATCAAAACCTTTGTAGGTCAGAGACGTCGTGGAGCACAAGTTGGGAAATCATATATCGCAGTCTTTGTCGATACTTCTGTCAAAGCAATCCATATCGAGCTTGTTTCGGATTTAACCACAGAGGCGTGCATCGCTGCTTTACGACGCTTTGTCGCTAGACGTGGCACTTGTGTCCAAATCACAAGTGATAGAGGCTCAAACTTTGTTGGGGCTATTAAGGAGCTCCATAATCTTTCGAAATTAGCTTCTGAGAGCTTAAAAATCAAATGGTGTCTTAATAGTCCGGGAGCCCCCCACCTACATGGTCTAGCAGAAGCAGGAGTCAAATCTATAAAAACACATTTGTATCGGGTCATCGGTGACCAGATACTAACCTTCGAAGAGCTCTATACTCTCCTCGCCCAAATAGAGGCATTACTCAATTCTCGACCCCTTTGTGAGCAAAGCTCTGACCCAAACGATCTTACGTCTTTGACTCCGGGTCATTTCCTCACAATGGAACCCCTGAATTCGTGTCCTGATCCTGACCTTTCTACCCTTAAAGTTAATACCCTTAAGCGTTGGCAACTTATCCAACGAATTCATGCCGATTTCTGGAAGCGTTGGAAACTCGAGTACTTAAATACTTTACAACAGCGTTCTAAGTGGTCGGACCCTTCGGTTGAAATCAAGCTAGATACGCTTGTATTAATTAAGGATGAAACTAGGCCGCCATTACACTGGTTGCTGGGTAGAATAGTATCTGTACATCCTGGTCGGGATAATCACATTCGAGTTGCTACTGTTAAAACACAACACGGACTTTTCACTCGTCCCGTGGTCAAGTTGTGCCCACTACCTTTCGATGCGCACTAAACTCCCAAGCAACTTCTTTTTGGTTCGTGTGTCGTTATCTAGAATATATATATATATATATATATATATTTTTTGCATTTTTTTTTCCTTTTTAATCTATAAACCTAAAACGGATTTCAATTACCTACCCTTTAAGGTTTTGAATTAACTTATATTTTTTATATAGCCATTTGTTTATTCAATTAATCTCAATGTAAAACTTCGTTTTAAGTGGGCGGAAAATGTTCGTGCAACTTTAATTTTAAATTCAAATTTTGCGCCAAATTCCCGTATTCGGAAAACCCACACAGTTTCAATTTGATTGGCACAAGCAAAACGCCAGCGCCATCTACGAAAAATGAATCTGCGCAAAAAGGCGTAACCAAAAAAGATTCGTCTGTCGTATTCTATCGAGATCACCACGCAGCATGGTGATAAATTCTATTAACCAAAAAATCCATTCTTAGAAAATCAAACTAAACCATTACACAAACAAGTGATTCTAGTGTAGATCGACTGCAACGACTGGGCCAGCGAGAGGAGCTCCTCTGGACGACGGAAACAACTGAAAAGGTGAGTGCCAATCCTCTATATTGTCTTTGTGTGGCTCGGAAAAATTAGTATTTTTGCATCGTCCTTTTAAGGATTTTTGCACCCAGATTTTATAAAACGACCAGTGCGCTTACAGTCCCGCCGCTCTACCCCTCAAAACAACAACAGATAGCGATCGGCAGATTTTACCTCACCGTGCTCTTTTTTACGGAAGGGGGTTTTTGGAAAGATCGAAAATTCAACAAACCTTTATATTTTTCTTATTTTACAAGATATTTCAATTATGTAAAAACATGTTAATGGCAACTAGTTTTAAGGAAAATAATAAAAAAACCGAAACCTTACCAAACAAAAAAGTTACAAACGGAGCTGGATTTTTTTTTCATAATAAAACTTGCTTTAAATTGGTGATTATGCCAAAATAATTAAATTTTTCAAAATGTGGTATTTTTGAAATAATTTTCTGTTTTTTGATAAAGTATGCCAAAAAAAATCTTTCTCGGAAAATTTATTAAAAAAAATTACTAAAAATGATAAATCAAGAACTGAAATTAAAAAGATAATTGATCGAACTGTAAAATTGATAAATCGTAAAGTGCCTACATGGTTCAATGGTACTACCGGTAGAGAACGCTGTCAGCTGCGCCAGCTCTTGCTGTTAAAAAAGAACGCGACTAGAGTATATAAAATTATATTCCGGTTTTAATGATACACAACTGACAACGTTTTGCTTTTAGCTAATTTTTTAGAGCTGATTTTATATTCTATTTTTCTTAATTGATTTCGATTTTTTCGAAGTATATGGTTATAAATTTCTTAAAAACAATTTTTTTCTAGGTATTTTAAATTTTCACATTTTGGGCACCCGGGCAAGGTGGGGGAGGGGGGGGGGGAGGGGGATGAAGTTTTTCCAAGCTTAAATTTTAAAAAAAAGTTTTTCATATCTCATGAATAAAAAAACAAAATTTTATAAAATTCGTCATTATGGGGTCTCGTCCCCCCAGATTTAGACATATTTCTGAATGCGCCACTGTATTCATTGTTTATTTTCCAAGTGAACGGACACTGATTTCTCTGTATAAAAAATATCTGAGGGCACGGCAGTGCCTCGCCAAGTTCGCGCGCCGTAACCATCTTTTCTTGAAACATTTCAGCCGATATTTGACCTACCTAAAACTCTACTTCGGAATGAGCTACGAATCTCCAACTTTGCACAGTCGTAGATCTCCATGAAGTTAACAACCCCTCCAAGTTTCATGGAATTCCATAAAGTAGTAAAGTAGTTACGAAAATTTCAAAAAACGTCGAAATTGCCACTCACTTACTCATGTATAGATCATCAATATTCTACTGTACTTCCAGACATGCTACAAAGCTGAAATTTGACAGACTGATAGAAATCATGACCAAATCCCTGGAAAAAATCAAAAAACCCCAAAATTTTAATTTACTCCCCTCCGCTATACATTTAAAGTTATGTAAAAGTAGCATCGCCCACTTCCAGAAATGCTAGAGAGTTGAGCTTTAGCAGACTGATATATGATAAAACTATAGGAAAGTCAAAAAACCCCAAAATTTTAATTTACTTTTCTCCCCTATAAATGTAAAGTTAAGTAAAAGTAACATTGACTACTTCCAGACTTGCTAGAGAGCTGAGCTTTGGAAGACCGATAGTAACTATGATAAAGTTATAGAAAAAAATTAAAACACCTCAAAATTCTAATTTACTTCCGTCCCCTATAAATGTAAAGTTAGGTACAAGTAACACTGCCCACTTCCAGAAACGCTAGAGAGCTGAACTTTTTAAGACAATATGATAAAACTACATGAAAAAATTTAAAAACACCAACATTTTAATTTACTTTCCTCTCCTATAAATGTAAATTTATATAAAACTAACATTGCCCACTTCCAGAAACGCTAGAGAGCTGAGCATTGGAAGACTGATAGGAACTATGATAAAACTATAGGACAAAATTTAAAAACACGACAATTTTAATTTATGTCCCTCCCCTATAATGTGAAGTTATGTAAGAGTAACATTGTGCACTTTCAAAAACGCTAGAGAGCTGAGCTTTGGAAGGCTGATAGGAACTACGATAAAACCATGGAAAAAATTTTAAAAAACCTCAAAAATTTAAGTAAGGCATTGCAAAAGTTTTCAACAATATTCCGCATATTTTACTACATTAAAAACTAAGTATTATCCAATTCCTTTAAAAAAAAAGTGAGATCATAACAAAAACATTTCATGTAAAAAAAGCCAAGTTCGCGAAAATGGCATTCCGTAAAAAGAATTGAGATACAAGTAAAGCCAAGTTCTCCAATACAAATTTCAAAATGAAAGGTTCTTACTAGTTTGGAAATATTTTTCTAAACTTGGCTATTACGGCTGTAAATGACTCTGAGTAAATGAGGCACAGTGCTAAATTGAACATAAAAAAGTTTGGCTGTAATAGCAAAGTTTAAAAAACATTTCCAAACTAGTAAGAACCTTTCATTTTGAAATTTATATTGGAGAACTTGGCTTTACTTTTATCTCAATTCTTTTTACGGAATGTCATTTTCGCGAACTTGGCTTTTTTTATATGAAATGTTTTTGTTATGATTGTATCTGCTTGTCAAACGATTAGACAGAAACATTCAAACCACTGTATATAGAAAACCTACACACTCGGGACAGTATCTAAATTTTAAGTCTAATCCTATTGCTACAAAAGAGTTATAAGAAGTTTGTATTTAAGAGCCGTAAATATTTGTAGTAATAATGAAGAATTAACCACAGAAATTAACAACATTAAAAAGGACTTACAGATCTTAACTTAACTTAACGATCTCTAAAATTAAAACAAACCAAATGTAGCAAATTCTCAAAATAATAATCCGTTGGGTATAATTAAAATTCCATATGTTCAAGGGATTTCAGAAAACATAAGACGAAACGCCCTCTGCAGGTTAGAGTAAATGAACATCTAAAAAGTACCCAATTGGGAGATATTGAAAAATCCGGTTTAGCGGATCATGCATGGTTAAATGATCACAGGATTCAGGGGTCAGAAGCTAAAGTTTTGCATAAGGAGTCACATTGGCGAAGACGAAGGTTTATTGAAGAAGCGTTTATAATGCAAAATAAAGAAGTTTTCAGTAAACCAAGCACGGACATACCAAACATATGGAAACCACTCCTTAAGGAAAACAGGCGTCTTAGGATTAAAAAGGGGGCAGGTCGCCACACCTGACTGCACACCAAGTAGTATAAGTAGTAGCCTATAGACTACATTGATTAGTTTACACTTGAAAACGGTTAGAGATACTTACTAACCGAAACATCGTGTTTAAAATAAATAAAGACAATGGAAGTCCGAAATTTTGTTTCTACGCAATCATTGTCTACGGGTTTCAAACAAAGAAAAATATCGTTGTCGTGTTAAGCTAGCCACTATAGCCATGATTAGTTTCAAATTTTTTTCAATGAGCCTTGCCAAGAAAAAAGAAGGCTCGGCGGCAGACATATTAAAAATTACGGACTACTTATTCCGAATACCCACACAGATTAGGTATAAAATACCACAGCTTAACAGATCCACCCCAATATGAAAAGATAATTACATACTTAAATTATTTCATACAACTATAAAATGCTTAATGTTTGTAATTATCAAAATCTTTACAGACAAATTTAAGCTTCAGTTGACCATAGTCTTATTTATTACTCGCAATACGGCTTAAATGAAATGGATACTATTTAAATTTTTGGGTTTTCCCTATGAAGAAAACCTACCTACCTAGACCCCGTTTTAAAAGTACTTTTTTTGTTCAAACTCCTTGATTACTTTTAACACATCTATATTAATTAAAGACTGATATTTAAAATTACTATTCTCCCGTGCTAAGCAAGAAGGTCGTATCTGCATATTTTGTTTATCTGAGAAAAACAGGTTTTTATAAAAAATAGAGTTTTTTCTGTAAAACTGCAGTTAGCACCATGTGTGTATAACATGGCGAAAATAGTTTGAAATTCTTTTTTTTATTAGGTGTTGAGTATTTTCAAGGTCACAGAGAGCTAGCCGAATGCAGATACGACATTTCTCTTTAGTTTTATTAATTCTTATGCTAATAAAAATCGTCATATCTGTCAAAGTAATGTATTAAACTCTCAAAATATATGCAAATTAAATATGGTTAGTTAGGTAAAAATAAACAACTTAAAATTTTGTTATTCACTTAATTCTAATTATTTTAAATCAACTTCATGCTCGGTTTCTTTAGGATTTAGCCAAAAGTAAATTTGTAGCATACGACAATTCTTCTTAGCACAAGTGAGATACGACAAATTGTATTGGAATCAGACACAACTTTTTCAGTGATCACATTAAAAGAATTAGTCGTATCTGTCATATACGACACTTTTTCTTAGCATATGCTACATACGACATATTTTATTGGGACCAGTGGCAATTTTGCAGATATGACCTAATTTATAATGCACCTAATTTTCATCTTACGACATTTATTTCTAGTACGATAGGTGTAAAATGACGCAGAAATACTTAAACAGGAGAAAAATAATTTTCGGCAAAATTGTCAGATACGACCTTCTTGCTTAGCAGAGCAGTATTGGACTTAAAAGCTACCGAAACAACCAAAATGCACCGATCACTAGCTTCAAGCACATAAGAGAATAATTCGGAGCTTTTTGATAATCCTGAATAAACTGCTTTTAATTTTATCAAAGAATTAAGACAGATTTAATCAAGATTTTAAAAAGATTGTTTGTGTAAACATACACACATTGCAACTTTGAATAGATTTTATAAATCAAATTTTATCAAAAAACCTTTCAATACTATGGACTTATTATTAAAAAAGGCTATCATAACAAAAACATTTCATGTAAAAAAAAGCCAAGTACGCGAAAGTGGTATGCCATAAAAAGAATTGTGATAAAAGTAAAACCAAGTTCTCCAATACAAATTTCAAAATGAATGGTTCTTACTAGTTTGGAAATGTTTTTTTAAACTTTACTATTCCAGCCAAACTTCTTTACGTTCAATTTAGCACTGTGCCTAAGAGTCATTTGCAGCCGTAATAGCCAAGTGTAGAAAAACATTTCCAAACTAGTAATTTTGAAATTTGTATTGGAGAATTTGGCTTTACTTTTATCTCAATTCTTTTTACGGAATACCACTTTCGCGTACTTGGCTTTTTTACATGAAATGTTTTTGTTATGACTTCACTCTTTTTTTAAAGGATTTGGATAATATTTAAGTTTTATAGTAGTAAAATATGCGGAATATTGTTAAAAAATTTTGCAATGCTTTATTAAAAATTTTAAGGTTTTTTTTTTATATTTTCCAATGGTTTTATCATAGTTCCTCAGCCTTCCAAAGCTCAGCTCTCTAACGTTTCTGGAAGTGGAGAACGTTAATTTACATAACTTTACATTTATAGGGGAGGGAAGTTAATTAAAATTTGGGGTTTTTTCATTTTCTTTTATAGTTTTATCATAGTTCCTATCGGCTTTTCAAAGCTCAGCTCTCGAGCGTTTCTGGAAGTAGGCAATGTTACTTTTACACAACTTTACATTTATAGGGGAGAGAAGCAAATTAAAATTTGGGGTTTTTAAATTTTTTCCTATAGTTTTATCATAGTTCCTATCAGTCTGCAATTTTTGGAAGTGGGCAATGTCACTTTTACATATTTTACATGTATAGGGGAGGGGAGTAAATTAGAATTTTGGGGTTTTTTGATTTTTTCCAGAGGTTTCGTCATAATTTCTATCAGTCTGGCAAATTTCAGCTTTGTAGCAGTTCTGGAAGTACAGTAGAATTTTGATGATCTATACATAAGTGAGTGAGTGAGTGAGTGAGTGGCAATTTCGACGTTTTTTGAAATTTCGTGACTACTTTACTACTTTCTGGAAGTCCATGAAACTTGGGTGATCTACGACTGTGCAAATTTTAAGAGTCGTAGCTCATTCCGAAGTAGAGTTTTAGATAGGTCAAATATGGGCTGAAATCATTGAGTTGTATAACGCCCTGAAAGGGCGTTAGAGACGGAAAGACAAGGCATTTTTTATTGACCCTATCCAATTTGGTTCCTATGGGCGGGTATTTCTTTTACAATAAAAACAGAGATAGACATTATTGAACATGTGAAACGGACAAAGATAGGGTGATTTTGCATGCTAATAATACCCTAGATAATATATGGGTACTTTTATCTCTTTTACACTGACGGCATAAGTGCGACAGAAAAGCAGCTGGCTACCTTTAATCCACCTGCCGTATTTTGAGTGATTCTACCTGCTAGTCGGTTTATACAGGGAAAACTGATAGACAATGTTGTCTAAGTACGGAAATGAATTTTTTTGAATTTTGTGCGGGAATATTACAAAAAGAAATCTTAAAACGTTTAAAAACAAGTTTAGAAGTAACTATTTGAGTTCAAACATGGTCCGAAATTGTTTTTTGTGCAAAAGAAGAAAAAAAATCCATAAAAAAACAACATTTCATGGGTAAGTCGTCTTGACGGATAGTTTTTTCTAAAACACGAGAAAGTTCAGTAGCGTCACGATAGATAGTTTTTTCTGCGACCGTGCGATTTTACCCTCACACGTTTTGATTCAGAAAGTGTCATTTCCCCGCACTTTTTTTTTCATTGCATGAAAATTAACAAAAAGTATTTGATTTTCTTAAAAATGATTTTTTTTTAAAAGCTTACATACCGATTTCTATCCAGTTGTTTTTGTTTTTTCAAACCAATTTTTTGACATGTCACAGTCGAGTTTCATACATCTTAATGAATTGTTACACACACTGATCTATGTTTTTATAAATTTCGATAAATTTAATGTTTTTTGCGGACTTTACAGTAATTTTAAGTTAAATTTTGGTCTTTCATCGCGAAAGTATATATTTATTATTATATGACCACCGCGACCGGTCTACAGGCCGGTATCATATTGTTACAAACTTAAGTTATTTAAATTTTATAGTTAGAATTTATTTAGGTTTAGTGTAGTATTAGGTTGACGTATTTTATGGTTGTATTCTTAATCTAGGTTTTAGTTGAGTTATCTGTGACAAACTGGTATGCGAACGGTCCTGTTCTAGAAAAGGGTGGAATGATTCCGAATCGAACAAGGATGGAAAATTCTCGAATAGTAGGCAGACCCTCATATATAGGGCCGGACGTCGTGCATCGGGCAGTCAGAGATAACCAATGGTAGTGATCGCTAGATGTTAACGCGAAGTTAATAGGCGTATTAAAGTAGTGAATTATTAGCAAGTTATTAGTAAGTTTAAGTGCGTGTTTTTGTACATAATTTGTCGAAATAAATTGATGTATCGTTTTCAACAATTGCGAGTTTTAATTGTTGTGGAGAACCCGTAACAATTGGTGTCAGAAGTGAGATTAAAAGAAATAAATAGTGCAAAGACTATCCTTACACAGTACCGCCGGCTAGGACAATTAAAAAGAAGAACAGTAAGTGATTTTGCCAGAATATTCGGAACTGAATAGTGCAAAGACTACCCTTACATAGTACCACCGGATAGGACAATTGGACAGAAAAACAGTAAGTGATTTTTCCAGAATATTCGAAGAAGTTCGATATTGTTTTATTCAAAAACCAAAAGAGATATTTAAGAACCGACTTCGACATTAACTTTACAGTCCAAAAATTGATAATTAGAGAGATTTTCTAGAATATTCTATCACTTTCTACGACGCTCTATTCAAAAACCAGAAGAAATATCCAAAAAGCGACTTCGACATTAGTTTAGTTATTTCAAAAGTAAGAATCAGAAAGAATTTCTAGAATATTCCATAACATTCTACGACGTTTTATTCAAGAACCAGAAGAAATATCCAAAAGGCGACTTCGAGATTAGATTAGTAATTTTATAAGTAAGAATTAGAAAGAATTTCTAGAACATTCCTAACATTCTACGACGTTCTATTCGAGAACTAGAAGAAATATACAAAAACCGACTGCGACATTAGCTTTATAGCCTAAAAATAGACTTTTAAATGATTTATCAGGAAGTTGATGCAAGGATTAGCAAAGATGGAAGATCTAACTAAAATGATGCAGGCTCTAGTAGCTCAAATGGCTCAAAACCAAAACGATATAAAACACACCATGGACGACGTGAGACAGACCATGGAACAAAACCAGAACGATATGAAACAGACATTTGAGCAAAGATTAGATGGCATTCAAGAAAACTTCGATCAAATAAAGAGCAACTCCGAACAGCTGAGAGAAGAGTTTAAGACTGCAACCGAAGACCTTAAGGAAGAAATAACCCAAAGAGTGCATAGCGTGGAACAAAAGGTACAAAATAAATTGCAGAATGTAGAAGAAAAGGTACAAAATGTTGAGGAGAAGGTACAAAATGTTGAGAACAAATTACAGAATGTTAGGGAAGCAGTTTTTTAAACCATGGAAACCAGGACGTGTCAAAACAGCTTATACAGCTTCAAAAAGAACACAACAAAATAAAAGCTCAGGGATGTGTCGTGAATTCCAACCAAAACATTAACGCTTCCAAATTTTGATGGTACGTCTTCCTGGTCTACTTACAAACAACAGTTTGAAGCTGCCGCTGCTGCAAATGGTTGGGATGATGACGAAAAAGCTAGAGCTTTGTTAGTAGCTCTGCGAGAACCTGCTCTGGGACTTTTACGGTCCATTCCAGTCGAACAAAAACAGAATTATAACGCTTTAGTGGCAGCGTTAGAAAGAAGGTATGGAGACGAACACTTACATTGGTCAGACTTAAATGTTCGTCAACAAAGAGCAGGGGAGTCATTACAAGAGTATGAAGCGGATATCAGGAGGCTGATGTACTTGGCTTACCCAGAAATGCCAGAAAATTACAGAGATCCCTTTACGGTAGATCGCTTTATTAATGGCTTGCGAGACACAGACTTAGCAAAGTTACTTCGCCGAGAACGCTTCCATAGCAGCAGTGAAGCGTTGATTCGAGCCCTTGAAATTGAGTCATCAAATAATATGTCCAGGCCAAAAGTAAAGGCTGTTTCAATTCACGAGCGTGAAGAAATGAGCAAGGAACAAGAGGTTCCCTCAAAGACGCTAAGCCAAATTCTTCAATCACTGAAAGAGAAGATTGACTCTTTAAAAGAAAGCAGACGATCCCCTCCAAATGTAAAGTGTTTTAGATGCGGACTTACAGGGCACATTCAACGCAATTGTCGTGTCCAAATGAGGTCTCGCCTACCATCTAGCGGGACAAAGTACAGAAGAGGAGATCAGGAAAAACTAAAACTTTTCAACACGGAAAGGCGGGTGTTAACTAATGGAAGGGTAGCCCCCAAAATTTACTCTATTAATGTTTAAAACATACTGCTGACAGCCTCAACATTGACGGACTTATAAATGGAAGACAAGTTAACATCACAGTAGACACCGGTGCAGCCATATCATTGCTTAAGTCCAAAATTGCAACGAGATATAAAATTCGACCAACAGAAAAGAAAATAACACTTAATACTGTGACTGGAGAATCCGCCGACGTGTTGGGGCAGACAGACATAGACCTAGAGCTGGGAAGATTGAAGATTCGCCACACTGTATTGGTTGCCGAAATAGAAGACGAATTTATTTTGGGAATGGACTTGATAAGTAAACATGGATTTGCGTTTGATAATAAACTTAATACCCTAAGATTTGGGAATGAAGAGTTCATTTTGTCAAATAGTCACTTCAATAAAGAACCAATAAAGGTCGTGGCAGTATGTACAACAAGACTGGTCGGTAACAGTGAGACCATCATTTTTGGGAGGCTAGAAAGTAAAACATCAAGCTGCGTCGGACTCATAAGCCAACAGAAATTACCCAACACCTACCTCGTTGCAAAGTCACTAGTTAAAACCGATAAAGACATCCCGATTAGAGTCGCCAATATTTTCCCAAATAGTGTCAAAATTAATAAGGGGGAGGTGGTAGCAGTATTTGAGCCAGTCCAGAAAGTAACAAGATGTGAAGAGCCAACTTCGGAGGATAAAAGTAAGTTACCAACGGAGGTACTTCAGCAATTTCAGTCAACTTGGCAACATCTCACTCCAGAAGAATTTCGTAAAGCGAGAGAGTTTATAGAAGAACAAAGTAATATCTTTGAAACTAAGTTCGGGACGCACAAACCTTATTCAACATTCCATCAACACTGGCGATGCCCAACCGATAAGACAGCCCTCAAGAAGACTACCATTGGCCAAACAAGAAGAAGTTCACAATCTCATTAATAAAATGCTCAGCGACGGTGTTATTGAAGAGTCATCAAGTCCTTGGTCATCTCCTGTGGTGTTGGTCACTAAAAAGGATGGAAGTACTAGATTTTGTGTCGATTACAGGAAACTTAACGATGTGACCAAGAAAGATAGTTACCCACTGCCAAGAATAGATGACACATTAACAACATTGGCAGGATCATATTGGTTTTCTACTCTTGACCTGAAAAGTGAGTATTGGCAAGTAGGAATCTTTGAAAGAGATAAAGAGAAGACTGCATTCTCTGCTGGAAGTGGACTTTATCAGTTTAATGTGATGCCATTTGGCCTATGCAATGCCCCAGCTACATTTGAAAGACTAATGGAAGTCGTTCTACGAGGCCTTACTTGGAAAACCTGCTTAGTCTATTTGGTTGATGTCATAGTAATGGGAAAATCATTTGAAGATCATCTAGACAATTTACGAGAAGTATTTTCAAGAATCAGGAACGCAAATCTTAAACTAAACTCAAAGAAGTGTTTTCTATTCCAAGAAAAAGTTGAGTTCTTGGGTCACGTCGTTTCCCGAGAAGGCATCCATACCGACGAAAAAAAGTTACAAGCAATAAAAGAATGGCCTCAACTTCGTGACAAACATGAATTGAGAAGCTTTTTGGGTCTGTGTACATACTACAGACGATTTGTAGAAGGATTCGCCAAAATAGCGTCTCCATTACATAGACTTACAGAAGATAAAGCTTCTTACAAATGGAATACCGAATGTGACCAAGCATTTAGAAGACTAAAAGCAGCATTATCTTCTAGTCCGATTCTTGCATATCCCATTCCCAAAGGTAAATTCATATTAGATACTGATGCGAGCAACGATGGCATAGGAGCAGTACTCTCCCAAGTACAAGATGGAGAAGAACGGGTCATCGAATTTTATAGCAAAAAGCTATCCAAACCAGAGAGAAATTATTGTGTTACCAGAAAGGAGCTCCTAGCCATCATTAAATCCGTAGATCACTTTCATAAATATCTCTATGGACAAGAGTTTCTGATTAGAACGGATCATGCTGCGTTACAGTGACTCATGAAAATGAAACAACCTGAGGGGCAAGTCGCGAGATGGATAGAAAAGCTACAACAATACCATTATCAAATTAAGCACCGAGCGGGAAGGGTGCATAATAATGCGGATGCATTGTCCAGAAGACCTTGCCCTGAGGATTGTAAACATTGCAGGAAAATTGACCAGAAAGAAGGAATTACCTACGTGCGCCAGATAAAGTTAGAACCAGATGAAGAATGGATGTCGGCTTCGATTGGAACCACACAACTTAACGACAAAGATGTAGGACCTATATTGCGATTGAAAGAAGAGAACAAGCCACGACCATCTTGGCAAGATATCGCAAACCAAGGGGTGATATTCAAATCACTGTGGGCACAATGGGATTCACTGATAGTAGAGGAAAACATCCTTAAACGTGCCTGGGAAAGTGCCGATGGCCTTACTGTGGTTAATCAAGTAGTGGTTCCTAGGAGCATGGTAGACAATATAATGGCCGAATGCCATGGTGGAAAATCAGGCGCGCACCTAGGCATCAATAAAACCATGGACAAAATTCGAAACCGATTTTATTGGGTCAATTACTTTCAAGATGTGAAAAACTGGTGCCGCCGATGTTCGACTTGTGCAGCGAGCCAAGGTCCCAAAACAAGGTCCAGAGGTCAAATGAAACAATATAACGTAGGTCTGCCATTCGAACGCATTGCTATTGATGTGGCCGGACCATTTCCAGAAACTAAAAAGGGCAACAATACATCCTTGTTGTCATGGATTACTTTAGCAAATGGCCAGAAGTTTTTGATTTGCCTAACCAAGAGGCCGCTACAGTTGCAGAAGTTCTGGTAAATGATGTTTTCAGCCGATTTGGCATTCCTTTGGAACTACATTCAAATCAAGGAAGAAACTTTGAATCAAAGCTCTTCCAGAATCTCTGTGACCTTTTAGGAATACATAAAACACGGACTACGGCTTTACATCCGCAGTAAGATGGCATGGTTAAAAGATTTAATAAAACAATAGAAGAACATCTGTGCAAAGTTGTTGATGAGCACCAAACAGATTGGGACCAATATATTCCATTGTTTTTGATGGCCTATAGTAGAACCGCCATTCACAATACGACAGGAGCTACTCCATCTAGTATCCTGTTTGGTAGAGAACTGCGTTTACCATGTGATATCATGTTTGGTCCACCTGAAGAAGAACACTTAGAGGTTAATGACTGTTGTCGAACGTTTAAGGCAAAAGCTGCACGATATCCATGAAGTGGTTAGAGAGCGAATAGAAATAGCCAGTGACTGCATGAAAACGAGATATGACCTGAAAGCAAACTCTTCAGGGTTCAAAGAGAATGATCAAGGCTTATATATATAAGTATAAAGTTGTTAAGAGAATTAATGATGTAGTCTACCGAATCCAGAAAAGCCCGAAGTCCAAGATGAAAGTTGTTCATCTAGACAGACTAAAACCTTACCTGGGAAATGTTGATCGAGACGATCAAACCTGAAGAGGAGGATAGTGTTACAAATTTAAGTTATTTAAATTTTATAGTTAGAATTTATTTAGGTTTAGTCACAGTAAACTAATTATTTAGGTTTAGTGTAGTATTAGGTTGACGTATTTTATGGTTGTATTCTTAATCTAGGTTTTAGTTGCGTTATCTGTGACAAACTGGTATGCGAACGGTCCGGTTCTAGAAAAGGGTGGAATGATTCCGAATCGAACAAGGATGGAAAATTCTCGAATAGTAGGCAGACCCTCATATATAGGGCCGGACGTCGTGCATCGGGCAGTCAGAGATAACCAATGGTAGTGCTCGCTAGATGTTAACGCGAAGTTAATAGGCGTATTAAAGTAGTGAATTATTAGTAAGTTTAAGTGCGTGTTTTTGTACATAATTTGTCAAAATAAATTGATGTATCGTTTTCAACAATGGCGAGTTTTAATTGTTGTGGAGAACCCGTAACAATATGTGTATGTCCTTCTAATGTCATTTGACCATCATGCTGTCTTACTTAATAAGGTCACTTAGTTTAATTAATAATTTTGTCCTACATAATATAAAAGAAGAATAGAAACCAACAAAAAATTTGTGACACTTCGATTACCGATTTTCTTTGATTGCGATGGATTAGGGTGACCAGATTACGGTTTATTAGGATGCCCAGAGTACGGAAAAAAAGATTTTGAAAAATTTCCCTAAAAAAATTTGAAGACCAAACACTCACGCGCCACTCAATGTTTATGGTCGCATACACTAATCCTCTCACACGATTTCCGACGATTATGGACAATGGTTACCCCCTGGACATAAACCTAACAACTTTTACTATATTTATTAACAACTAGGTAGGTTAGGTTGGGTTAGGTTGGGTTGCGTTAGGTTGGGTTAGGTTGGGTTGGGTTGGGCTAGGTTGGGTTAGGTTGGGTTAGATTGGGTTAGGTTGGGTTAGGTTGGGATAGGTTGGGTTAGGTTGGGTTAGGTTGGGTTAGGTTGGGTTAGGTTGGGTTAGGTTGCGTTAGGTTGGGTTAGGTTGGGTTGGGTTGGGTTAGGTTGTGGTTAGGTTGGGTTAGGTTGCGTTAGGTTGGGTTGGGTTGGGTTAGGTTGTGGTTAGGTTGGGTTAGGTTGGGTTGGGTTGGGTTAGGTTGGGTTAGGTTGGGTTGGGTTAGGTTGGGTTAGGTGGGTTAGGTTGGTTCAGTTTGATTATGTTCGGTTAGGTTCCGCTAGGATTGTTTAGGTTAGGTTTAGCTATATTCGGTTAGGTTTGGTTTAGTTTAACCAAATCGAACCGAACCAAACCGAATCTAACGGTTCGGTTTGGTTTGGTTTGGTTGCCCAACTAACATTTATAGTAGCGGCTACATGTTCTAAAGGCTTTGCTACTTTCTTATAGTAGAAATGTGGTGATCCCAACCAAAATTTGTTACTTTTTAGTTCTAACTACTATTTAGTATCAGGAAATAGTAGATGTTTCGTAAAAACGACCCTCTAAACTACTTCATAGGATTGTTTCTTGATAGTCGATTCTGATAGTCTTCTCTACCACAATAGGACGTTGCTAAAGTTTTACTTTCTTTTTAGTCGTTATTTCGTAGTCGCCCTGACTTTTATATCCTACTTAAATACCACTAGAAAGTTAAGCTTCATTGGAGTCCCAAACAAGTGTATCCGACAACTACATTATAACTTTAATTTTTACCACAAAAGTTTGTGTCATCATAGTAACATCTGATGTAACAATGTAGACAAAATAACTTTTTGGATCAACTTTAAAGCCGCAACTACTTTCAAGTAACCTTTTCGACTATCAGGGAATATAGTTTGGGACGCCATGTTTTTATGTAAGACAGAAAATTTAATATTTTTGTTGTCGTTTTATGAGCTCATATTAAAGAGCCATACTATTTTATAAACAAATTAGTTGAAGCTTACCAAAAATGCTCTTCTTAAGCACCATTTGTTGGAGTTAACTGTCGATTATGAAAACATAACCTCCAAAATCACAACACAAAAATTCCATCAGCTACCAGAAAACGGCTCAATTTTACGGGCGCACCGGTTTTTTGCAATATATATAATGCCTCCAAAATCACAACACAAAAATTCCATCAGCTACCAGAAAACGGCTCAATTTTACGGGCGCACCGGTTTTTTGCAATATATATAATGCATGTTATACAAAAAACTTTGCGTCGCACTCGAATTTTGATCCTCTGCTCGTAAATTCTCACACTTTTGGATAACATAGTTCATATTATAACCATAACCAAACAAAAAAACTAAGCGAGTCTGTTTACTGTTGTGTCCACTATATTGTGTAACAATTCTACCAAAAAGAAACGATTATATTATTTGCAACTACATCGCAACTTTTATGCCATTACGGAAAAAAAACAGCCTCTACGACGTAGTAGATACCTGGCTACGACGTAGTAGTGTAGTTGTTACTACAGTGACTTTAAACACTTGGCCAAGTAGTTATAACCAGAAATTGGTTCCCCACTTAGGGAATTATAACGTCGCTGTATGGTATACTGAAACGTAGCGGGAGTACGTTGCGGTTACTTTTAAGAAATTCTTTCTAGTTGGGGTTTCGTCGTTACAACTTTAATTGTTTGTTGGGTGGTTTGACTCGGTTCGGTTCGGTTTGGTTCGGGTAGGTTTGGTTCAGTTTGATTATGTTTGGTTAGGTTCGGCTAGGTTTAATTTGTTTTGGTTAGGTTCTGCCAGATTCGGTCTGGTTTGGTTCGGTTCGTTTCGAATCGGTTCGGTTAGGTTCAGTTTTCTTCGGCTAGGTTTGGTTCAGTTTGATTATGTTTGGTTAGGTTCCGCTAGGTTCAGTTTGTTTCGGTTAGGTTTAGCTACATTCAGTTAGGTACGGTTTAGTTTAACCAAATCGGACCGAACCAAACCGAACCGTTAGATCGGTTTGATTTGATTCATTTCGATACGGATCGGTTCAGTTTGGTTTTGTTCGGTTAGACCTTCGATAAATTTTAAAAAAGTAAATAATTATTAATTTTTAGTGTTTTAAGGAATAAAAATTGATATAATGTTCAATTAAACTAATTTTTAATTGTAAAAATGTAGGAATCTTAATTTTCTTGATTTTGTTTTGAATTTCATGCTTTTTTAAAAATTGTGCATTTTTGTTAACAGCTGATAGCACAGCAAGTTTTTGTTAACAGCTGATAGACGTCAGGGACCGTTTTGTTTCAGTTTGAAATGAGAAAATGCTTCTTTTGTAGCAATTTGTATGGGTTTTAAGAATTTTTCAATCTCAATTTTTTTAACAAAATCAACGATTTTCCGCAATTTTTTTTTTAGAAATCACTATAAAATGGTCTAAAAATACCATTTTCAAAAAACTTCGTAGTTTTAAGAAAGGTGGTAAAACGTACCAGACCCCTGAAATGTGTTGCAGTCTAGGACAACTGGGCGCCGCCAACTCGGCGCCACCAACTGGGCGGCAGGCCAACTGGGCGCCGGGCCAACTGGACGCCGAGCCAACTGGGCGCCGGACTAAAATATTTTTTCTTGATAAAATGTGCAGATGAAAAACAAACTTAAAAAATTAAAATGGCGGATCCAAAATGGCGGACTTTCTTATTTATGCATCGATATGTATCGAATATGGAACTTGGCGGTGTTTCAAGTCGCAGAACACTACACCTACCAAATTTCAACACTCGACTTAATAGATGTTGAAATTTTTGTATAAATAACATATTTATTTTGTTTTTTATCTGCACATTTTATCGAAAAAAAAATAGTCCGGCGCTGAGTTGGCCCGGCGCCCATTAGGCCACGCGTGGCGCCCTGTTAACGGCGCCGAGTTGGCCCGGCGCCCAGTTGTCCCATTCCGAATTGAAATTTTTAGTTCGGAAATTTCATCTGACTCGAGCATAACTTAGTCCACCCAAGAAGAGAAGAGTTGAAGAAGACCCTTGTTCAAAGAAAGAAAATATTTTACCTGGAAGGTACAACATTTGTAAAGTTCTAAGATGAAAACAATAATTTTAATACATCCACTGCACTTAGCATGCTTAGAAATTCTTTTTACTCTTTTTTTTACTGATGAGAATTTTGTAAACACAGTATACACAAGTAAGTATTCATGAATTATTTATTATTCAAACAGAAAATTGTTGATAAAAAAATTCTAGTAAAATTCAAAATTTTTATTTTGCGCCGCCACTGCCCTTTTTTATCCAAGACAAGCAAATAGAATATTTTTGCGATGTTGCATGTGTCCGGACTCACCAAACCGAAATTCTATTTTCATCCCTATCTTGCTCATTAAATTCTTACTTGTATTTGGTCAATTGCGATAAAAGCTTGATATAATGGCAATTTAGGCCCATGCCGGGTCTACCCGTAGGGTATAGAAGTCAATGGCTGAAATGTTTCAAGAAAAGATGTTACGACAGCGCGAACTTGGCGAGGCACTGCCGCATGTCGTGCCATCAGATTAAAAAAGGCTTAAGACATCAAATATACGATATTTTGTAAATCAACAAAAAAATCCCACTTATTTCACTATATTTTTTGCCTTCCTAGCCCGCGCAGCAATGGCTAGAGAAGGTATTATTTTCGACGATTTTTTTTTCAGATAATGCCGAAAATGTGTTACTTGGGTGTATTTTGACCTATCTGAGCAATATCGTCGTGTTGTCTGTCTGTGTATGTGTGTGTATATACAGTGTCCCCCATAATCTTTGCGACATATTGTAAAAAAATGTTTTTGTAAGTTATGGAAAAAAAATTATATACGAAAATCCTGCTTGTTGAATAACCTAGAAAGACATTTTAACATTAGTCACGTGATTACTGTCATGACGGCAAATTCAAAAAATTCGTCATGAAAACACAAAAAGAGAGGTTAGATAGCAAAATATCGAAAAAGGTTATTTCAAAAAAGTGTTCAGAATGTCATTTTAGGGTCCAATTAATACTAAATTTACGGAAACCCTACAAACTGTGAAAAAAAAGGCCATTGCGACAAGAACCTTTTTTGTGCTAATCGGATATTTTTATTTGATTTTTTATGAACGACTTCAATAAAGAATTTGAAATCATTTTACCTTTGTCCATTAAATATTGCGTTACTTAAAACTATTTCAATAATAAAATCTGTATAAAATGAATTCATAATAAGGCTAGGGCCAAAAATAGGGTATTTCTTATTTTTTATTATTAACGCTCCAAATTTCATATAGAGGCCCTAAAATGGCATTCTAAACACTTTTTTCAAATAACCTTTTTCGATATTTTGCGATTTAACCTCACTTTTTGGGATTTCATGCCTAATTTTTTGAATTTGCCGCCATGATAGTAATCATGTGAAAAATGTCAAAATGTCTTTTTAGGATATTCAACAAGCGGGATTGATGGTATATAAAAATTTTTCCCATCTCCCACAAATAAAAATTTCAAAAAGCTCAATAATTTGTATTATAACCAAAAAATTCCTAAGGAGCTGTCGTTTCTGAGATATTTACAAAAAACTGTTTTCTAGGCTGATAAATCATGGAGTTTACTTGGTGTTCTAATAGGCTAGCTCAGATCCGTCATGAATCCATTTATTTTTTATCTTTCCATCCAACCAGGATCAATCGCCCAGTTTCGCAAAGTTCGAGCAAGGTTAAAGCATTTTTAAACAAACACAAACAACCAAGTACCTAGCCAGAAATCAAACCGCCGCGCCGGTAAGGGAAGCAAACATTGCTACCACTACACCTCGACGGCATTATTTTTTATCTAGGGAGCTAGGATGAGAAAATTGCCAAAAAAAATAATGTTTGCGTTGGTTACATACGTGTCAAATAAAGTGTTTTGATTTGCTTGAAATGTAAATATTTCAAAACAATTAAAAGCTGAAAATCTGTAAAATTCAAATCCCTACATACCTTTGGGAAAGCCCCATGATGTCTTTGCCCAGTAACTTTGAACCAGCAAAACGTGAGACAGATTTTCCGACAGTATAATAGCTCCATAGGTTGGAACACTCAATTTGTATTCTCGCCATTCTTCCAAAATCTGTGGTAGGTTATGGCTTTCACTTTGGAGAAAGGGTAAATGCTGTCAAAAAAGTAGAACTGAATAACTAGTGTGTAAAGCTACATACTAGAAAAGAACTACAGGATGTTTTTGTATACAGGGTTCTTAAATCTACATAGATTAATGCCGAAAGAAGGTAGTTTTTTGCACGATGACATCACTTTCTGTCAAATATGACGTTTAGAGTTTAGCGGTGAGTACAAATTATATATTTTTTAAATGAAACACTCTATTTCTTATTTATTGAAATCTACTGAAAATTATATTTCCATCAATACTACTCATAGTTAGTTTTGAAGGGCTGATCAATCCATCAGGATCTGTACAAAATCTTGACAGGACCTGTCAGGACTGGGCGGAATGGGCCCGATTCTTTGCAAAACGCCGGTAAAACTGACGCGTCAATTATGCGGCAACGCCGCCAGTCACCACCAGCCATAACATTTAAAGCCTTATGCGTCACGCGTCGTTTAGCCTCAGTCACGTGTTTTCTGCCGGCTAAAGGCGAATACTCCTGCTTTTTTCTCTTATTTAATCTTTTAACTAACTTTAAGAATGGGAAGAATAATTTTCATTAAAGGGAAATTTACATTAAAGAAATAATTTACATAAAAAGCGTTGTGGTGCGACTATGCGAAGCTAAAAGTGATTTCACAACTACAAAACTTTTTCTTGGATTTGTGGATCTGGATCAGAATATGGGGAACATAAACTATATATATATATTTTAATTTACTACGGCGGCTGTGATAAGTAAAAATGTTTCAAAAATTCGATTTTTGTTGCCCCAGTCCATTTTTACAATTAATACGTCTGTTGGTTAAATGTAGATCGTTTATAATAATTCCAAGATACTACATATGACTACGCCTGTTTATAGTTAAAGTTTAAACCTATTTTATATACCGGGTGGGCCAAAAAAACCGGACATTTTTTTTTCATTATAACTTTTGAACTATACCATCGATTTTAGTGGGACAAACTGCACTTGGCAGAGAATTAAGCAGAGTTTTGGTTAGATATATTGTTTTGTCCGCCGCGCCGTCTTAAAATCCAAGATGGCGGACGAAATTAAATTGTACCCTTCAAAGGTGCTCGTTTATTCTTGTGTTGCGAACATGTTTTAATTATTTTTTTAAATCAGTAAAAAAGATGCATTTTTGTCACGCATAACAAGGTACAAATCAGCAAAATCGGTTCTGTGGTTCTAAAAAACATATTTATGTCTCAACCACTGTTTTGAATATTATACGATTGCCTTGCCAATCATGTCTGCATTTATTTCCTTATAAATTCATTACTACTAAACCGATTTTAATGAAATAAATACCATCCTAGTGAGAATTGTTTTTGTTTCAGCCATTGTTTTACAGATTATACGATTGCATTGCCAATCCTGTCTGCATTCATTTCCTTATAAACTCATTATTACTGAACCGATCTAAGTGAAATAAAAAAAATCATGGTGATAATGAATTGCTCTTTAAAGATTATAATCGCCATCTTAAAACTTAAGATGTCGGACAGAATCATACTTGACCCTTCAAAGAGGCAACTTTATTCTTATTTTCCGAAAATGTTTTAGTTTTTTTTAAATTTAAGGAACACGGTACAATGCTCTAACATCTGTGAAATGATTCTTACAAAATCTGATTTTGTTTTAACCATTGTTTTACAAATTATACGATTGCATTGCATCAAGTATGATTCTGTCCACGATCTTAAATTTTAAGATGGCGATAAACTTTAATCATGATCTTTAAAGAGAAATCAATTCTAGCTAGGATGTTTTTTATTTCATCAAAATCGGTTCATTAGTAATGAATTTATAAGGAAATAAATGCAGACATGATTGGCAAGGCAATCGTATAATATGCAAAACAATGGTTGGAACAAAAATAATTTTGTTTAAAACCATCGAACCGATTTTGCTAATTCTTACCTTGTTGTGCGTGGCAAAAATGTAGCTTTTTTACTAATTTAAAAAAATAATTAAATCATGTTCGCAACACAAGAATAAACGAGCATCTTTGAAGGGTACATTTTAATTTTGTCCGCCATCTTGGATTTTGAGATGGCGGACAAAAAAATTAATTTAGTTAAAACTCTGATTAATTCTCTGCAAACTGCAGTTTGTCCCATTAACATCGATTATATCGTTCAAAAGTTATAATAAAAAAAAAATGTCCGGTTTTTTTTGGCCCACCCGGTACATATATATAGAAAAAATTTTTACTTCTTTTCGATTCATTTTATTGATATTTTTTTACAGGTTTTTTTGAAAAAAACATACAATACGACTAAGACATTAAATTGCCCGAATGTTTCAAACCCTTATATCTCGAAAACGATAAAATACATTTTCAAGATATCTTTATAAGTTTTCTTAAAGTTTTTAAAAACCCAGGCTTAATAAAACTTAATGATTTCAACAAAATATGTTTTACCTACTATGAAAAAAACTCATATGACAAGTTTCCCTGCGGTAAAAAGCACTTAATCAGAATATTTTCGCACCTCTCTCTCTCTCTCTCTCTTGCAAATTCAAATAGTAAAAATATGAATTACTTCGTAAGCTCCCAGTAGCGTGCATATAATGTAGGCAGAAAGACGTTGCCTACCCTTATAGAAATCCAAAAATGTGTTTTTTTTTTCATTTCGTGACATTTTAGTTACCCAACCCAAGACATATGTATATCCAACAAAAATATGCATAAGAAGCATTTTTAAAATAATTTTTATTTTACAGATTGCGAAGACATATTTCCGTTAGTTGCTTATACTGCATTACAGCGCATTTCTTATCTAATATTTTCCTAATAGGCGCTCCTCCATATGATTCTCGTGAAGGCTGCATATGATTTAGTTTCTATTATCGCTAATGGGATTTTAAAGGCTGCGCCTTTTCGATTCTCTAAGAATGAGAAAGACAGAACAAAGAGACATCGTGTGGTTTGTTCGCCTGCCGTGATGGTCGTGTCACGTGACACGAATATTCCTGTGTCCCATGCATGCTTAAATCAACTTCTGCCTACCAGAGAAAGGTGATTTTTCAGAAAGCAGTAAATATTTTGTAGAATATTTAGAATAAAAAAGTAAATTACTACTTTATTAGGTTGAATTTAGGCAAAAAATATAAAATAATTTTAGATTAATTGGTACCAAAAAAGTCCATTTTGGTTTTTTACATGTGTATGCAATAAGCGTGTAAGTAGTACCCTGCTTTGGTTAGCACGGCACGCCACTGTAAACAACATATAGTATCGCGCAAAAGAAGAGCAACTACAAAACTGTATAATATACAGATTTATATTATATTTATTTATTTATTTGTTTAAACTGCACTATGGTAAAGTTTACTCTAAGAGTTTGACAATAATATAATATAATATTAAAAAAAAAACATCAGGGTTGGTGCCCTAGTGCCTGTTGTCTCATCCTTGCGTAGGCCTCACTTTCTGTCACGAGCTGCGATGATGTCTTGCATTTAAAAACTTTACAAATACATATAGTGCTTCTTTGTCGTATAGTGCAGTTTTCTGTATGATTTTTGCTAAAAATGGCCAAACCTAACACATAAAAAGTCCTAAAAAATGGATACCAATTACACATATAGATTTGAGTGATTGACATATTTCACTTGTCATGATCACTAGGAGAGTGTTATAGTGTTATAAATATATTATTTTTAAGATTTTGTAGGCAGATAGATAGGATATAAGGAAGAATATGATAAAGTTTGAAAAGGTACCTACATACATTTCCTAAGAGAAAACCTCTATGCAAAGTAATATTACCAGCCCTGGGGCAAAGCAATCAGGTTAAGTGACCACTTTGCCCTACAAAGCATTTTAAAAGTTTTTAAATTTAAACCTAATGCCCTTTATCTTCTCTAATAGTTCCTTGTTCGAGAGAATCTTCGTCACTACCTATGTTAACCAAAAAGAAATAATGAAGTTATTTAATAAAAAAACCGTCGTTACTAGTTATTAGATCTAAGACAATTTGAAAAAATGCGATATCTTTTTACTAAGCCGAACAAAATTACCATAAATAGGTTATAGTTAAAGAACACTTAAAATGGAAACTTTTGGTGTCGCACAACTTGCACAATAAAGACTTTGCTCTGACGGCCACTATGCCCCACTCTCTCCTATATTGATTTGTTTTAAACGCAGCCTATATGTTGCCTAATGAACGAAATTAGATATTAATTGTCAAATTTAAAAAAAAAATCGGCGCGGAAAATAAGTTTTATGGACAGCCGGCTTTAAACTTTGTTTGGGCGTGATTTGATGGCCACAAGGCCTTGATCAAACGTCTCTGTTGTGTTCTGTAGATCTAACCCTACTTTTTCGATTTGGAAAGTGAAAGGTCGTTTAGAGAGACAAAAAAGAGACTGCCGAAAAGATAGGGACGCGCAGCCAACAAGTTCCAGTAGCGCACAGCGCTGCAATCGCGGACTATGTTTCTATTTGTATTAACAAATTTTATTCTATTCGATTGGGGTCGTTCATAAATTACGTAAAACTTTGAGAAAATTGTCTATCACAACGCTTAGTATTTTTCTAATGCCATTTGTTGTTAGAAATGGTTTACTATGTTGAATTGAATTGAATAAATCTTTATTAGCAAATCATGCTATTTCAAATTACAAACATAAATATAAAAAATACATTTAAATGTTAATACATACACCAGTATTTCTATAACAAAACAAATCCAAACTTATAATACTAATAACTATTTACTTCTTATTATTACATAATGGATAATATATCTCTGGAGAACAGCATCGCTGTGGAATAAGCTTCCTGCGACACTTTTCCCTGCAGGTTACAATCTGAACCTTTTCAAAAACAACATACACCAACATTTCCGCGCACTTGCCGCTTCTCGAGCGTGATAGGGATCTCCTTGCGAGTACGCACCGTAAAAAAAATTTATTGAAATAAAGCCAGGTTAAATAACAGCAATTTTTATTCAACTGAATTAGGATATGTCATTGTTTTATAAAGGAATCAGATTGTATAACAAATTACCATTAGACATTAAAAATTGCAAATCAAATAATATGTTTAAGAGAAAACTTAAGAAGTACTTGTTGCCTAGTCAGCCTGATTGTTTATGTAAACCACCCTTGGTACTATATTATATTATATTATATTTTATTATTTTAGTCTCCATATTACTTTTTTGGTGTGTTTTAATATAGTGACATTTTCTCATAAAGAAAGATGGCATCAATGTTTTTTTTTAGGCTAGGATTAAAAACATTTTACAGTACAGTATAAGTACTTGATAAAGGTGTGTGTTACTACATTATTCTTTTAGTAGGTAGGTGATCCGTGGTATAGGTATAGTTAGTTCTGTTGGGAATGATACAGGAATGTGCTTGTAATGGTTTTTCGGTATTATTAGAGAATTATTGAAATATAGCCAGGCTATAATTCTGCCAGGCACAATTTTGACACCTTCACATTGTAATATCAGCTGTGATCTTTCAACACATGGCCTTTGTTTACTATATGAACCGGAATAAATAGTGCCTTCTTTTATTAATTGAAAATAAACGACGATAGTTTTAAATTCGACTTTGGTATGAATTTTGAACGATTAACTGTCAGTTTTCAATGTAAATGTGTTAAAATAGTACCTGGCACAATTATAGCCTGGCTATATTTCTCTAATAATACCGAAAAATCATTACAAGCATTCCGGTATCATTCCCAACAGAACTAACTATACCTACCTACTAAAAGAATAATCTAGTAACACACAGCTTTCTCAAGTACTTACACTGTACTGTAAAATGTTTTTAATCCTATCCTTAAAAAAACATTGCTACCATATTTCTTTATGAGAAAAGGTTACTATACTAAAATACACCAAAAAAATAATATAGAGACTAAAATAAAAAAATACAATATAATATAATATAATATGATACCAAGGGTTTACTTAAACAATCAGGCTGACCAGTGGAGTATATATGGTTAGGGTGGATTTATATACTTGTTATACAGATTGACACTGAACATATACATTGGTTTTAGATAAAATGTGTCAACTTAGTATTGGTGTATTGTGTGTTCGGGAGGGGTGATCATCTGTCCACAGCAGGTATACAAATTTTTTTAACAAGACTGTGTAGGACTCCACAGGACACTAAAATACACTACAGGACCAAGAATTTATTTGAGTCCTTTAGGATGGTGTACAATTTTTTTTCAGCTGTTCACCCCTCAGTTATGGCAGGGGTGGATCTAGGAACTTTATTTAGGGGGGGGGGTAGATATCATAATAAATATTGCATAAAACAGTTTTGCATTCTGACCAGGATGTGTATTCTGTATGTAAAAACTTAATATAGTTAGATTTGGGGGGGGGGGAGAATTTCCCCTCCCGTAGATCCGCACCTTCTTATGGGTCATTGTCCATATAATTTTATTATTATTATTATTATTTTTAGTTTTAGTAGATGTTTTAGTCAGTAGTGCACCCAAGAATAGGTCTTTGGGGGACCCGAGACACAGTTATGCCATATCTTCACCTATTTAATTTTTTTATTCATGAAATATGTGGAAAATGTCTAAAAATCCTTAGGCTTCTGTCTTTTAGTTTAGTGTTTGAACATAATTCTAGCTAGTGCTTTTACTTTTTAGGTACACAGACATTATGGAATTGTATGGATCATTACAATCACATTGAGTACACATCTTGAAAATTCTGTACAGAGGGTGGAGGTGGGTCAATTACATAATTTAAGAATAGGCCCAAAGTGTACTTAGGGCAGAGCTTCAAGAGCTAAGCTCCCCCTTAAAAATTTAAATACATATTTCAGACAGAGTCGACACGAAGGCTTATTGGGGTGGGGGAGGCAACAGCCACCTTTCCTCAGAAACTTTTTGATCTTCTGCAATTTTTTGTAACTCTAACTGTTTCCAAGAAAAGACAAAAAAGGAAAATTTGTACTCTGCATTATTTTAATTTTATGCGAGTTTTATGTAATTTCTAAATAGCAATTGAAGATACAAGTTATTTTATTTTGTTTTTTTTCTGAAAAATGGTTAGAGATAAAAATATTGCAGATCAAAAAATTTCTGAATAAAACAAGGAATTCATTGTACATTTTTAAATTTGCCAATAACTTATTGCAAAAAAGTTCTGGAGAAAAAACGGGGCATGACCGGGAAAAAATATCACCCTGTAGTTTTTCCTAATATTTGACATGCTTAATGATGTATGCCTAGTAACAAAACAACAACATGTTCCAGATTTGAGCTAAATATCTCAAAAACTGCACGAGTTATAAATAAAAAGCAAACAAAAAAACTAATATTTTAATAACCCATATCTCAAAAACTAAGCATGGTTATACAAAGTTTTTTCTCTTAAAATCACTCAAGATAATCCTCTGAAGTTTGGCGACATACTTTATTAACACCTGTATAAAATACCTACTATTATGAGTCCCCTGGCAGCTTTTTTTTTTGCTTTTTAGTTATCCAACGCAACAATCAACAATGGGATAACATCATTATGTGCCCACCTTTATTATTAAAAAATGGATTGGAGAATGGATATTGTGAAGAATATATGAAAATTACATTACAACATTTGAGCAATTCCACATAAACCTAGAAATTAGAAAATTAAAGACTGTAAAAGTGTGTTCTTATTTTTTTTAAATATTGGTTTTATTAAGGATTATTAGGTGGTACATGTTTAACTATTTTTAAGTTTTCTAAAAATCCACAGTTTTTTGTAATATAAATACCTAGTTTATACATTTAAGAAAAAACATTATATTTGTTAAATATTTTTAGATTTTTCTAAAACTCATTTTTAAAAAAATAAATATTACATTTTTTAAAAAACATAGTTTTTTATTTAAGTATTACATTTTCGAGGTCATGCAAATTTTTATGTATGCGGAAAAAGTTTGGATATCTTACAGGTTTACATGACTAAAATTAATATATTTTTGATATCCAAATTCTTTTCGCATACATGAAATTAGCCTGACCTCAAAAATAGCACCTTTAAAAAATCATTTAAAAAGCCCGCCGAGCCCGCCCGCGCATTCTTAATTCTTCCAGTAGCCAAGGGTGGCGCTAGCGTAAACTTGTTGCCGCTTTTGAACCATAGAATTAAGCACTCTTTTATTATTTTCTCTATGGTCGTTTATTTCCTTTTTTCGATTTTTTGTGATTTTTATCATATTTTCACGTGCGTTTCGCTGTGTTTCTAGTGACATAAATATTGATAATAGTGCTGAAAACATTTTGTGAACTATTTTCTTAGACAATGACGTGTCAGGCAAAAGGCTGCCATTTAAGTGCGCGGCTTAATGGATCGTTCATACTCGTCTTTTGTCTAGTCTTTTGTCTTGGTTTAGTCATATGTCTTGTCATAAGAAAGTTAAAACCACTGTTTCTTATGAGAGTGTTCATACAATGCTTTTGCTTTTGTTTTTGATTAGTCTTTGTCTTAAGAGTTGCCAACTTTCAATCCTTAGGACAACGACTAAGACGAGTGACAGACATCAGCTGATATTTGTTGTTTTTTTTTACAGGGCGTCCGAAGAGCGCAAGCGCGCGGCCGAAATTTTGAATTTACCGCCATTAATCATGTTTTTAACAGAAAATCTCAACATAGCCTCAAAATTTTATTTGTTTTTATTTTCTTTTTCGCTTTTGTTCTTTCGTGTCTGTGTTTCGTGCACAAATTAGGTTAAATAAGATTGTTTTGTGTAGAAAATGACTTTTGAAAAGGGGCCTTTTTATTGAAATTGAATTTTTTTTTCAGTGGGTTATGACTAAGACTAATCAAAAACAAAAGACTAAGACGAGTATGAACAATACTTAAGTCTTTTCTTTTTGATTAGTCTTTGTCCTTTGATTAGTCTTAGCTGTCTTAAACAAAATCGGCTGTTCATACTCGTCTTTTGTTTTTGATTAGTCTTAGTCATAACCCACTGAAAAAAAATTCAATTTCAATAAAAAGGCCCCTTTTCAAAAGTCATTTTCTACACAAAACAATCTTATTTAACCTAATCTGTGCACGAAACACCGATAAGAAAGAACAAAAGCGAAAAAGAAAATAAAAACAAATAAAATTTTGAGGTTAGGTTGAGATTTTCTGTTAAAAACATGATTAATGGCGGTAAATTCAAAATTTCGCCCGCGCGGTTGCGCTCTTCGGACGCCCTGTAAAAAAAGACAACAAATATCAGCTGATGTCTGTCACTCGTCTTAGTCGTTGTCGTAAGGATTGAAAGTTGGCAACTCTTAAGACAAAGACTAATCAAAAACAAAAGCAAAAACATTGTATGAACACTCCCATAAGAAACAGTGATTTTAACTTTCTTATGACAAGACATATGACTAAACCAAGACAAAAGACTAGACAAAAGACGAGTATGAACAATACTTTAACCAGAATAGGAATATATCGTTCCATTTGTAAGTATAAAGCCTAATTTATAAACCTGAGAAATATATCCACAGCCCCCTTTTAAGAGGCCTGTTATATATCATATAAAAATGTAGTGTTTAAAGACCCTATCCCCTAGATGGACTGTAACACAGCTTAGCTAATCCAATCTCTCTGTTGTTTTGTATGTTATCAACAAAGACTTAATCGCGATTAAGGGTCTAATCCAAGAAATGTGCTTAAAGTGCATCTGCAGGTATGTTAAGAAAATTAGTTTCTTACATAGGGGCTGTGTTATATATACTATAAGTTCCAAGATTTTATGTTGCAAGGGGCTGATAAATAGCAAAAACTTTTTACAGGTACACCCAAGATTATATCCATACTTTTTTTGTCCTGTCAGTCTTATGGGTCATGTTTGGTCCTTAAGGACCCTGTCAAATCCTTATGGGTCCTGCCAAGTCCTAATGGGACCTGCCAAGTCCTGATCAGTCCTGCCAAATCCTTATGGGTCCTGCCAAGTCCTTACGAGTCCTGCCAAGTCCTTACGAGTAAAAGTTCTGTTAAGATTTTGTACAAGTCGTTACAGATTGATCAGCCCCTTGTTGTTAGAGTGTGTTAATCAATTTTTTTTGGTGAGGGATTTACATATTACTTTGTATTAGTACCTATACATTATTCATTCATTACCTACCTACCTACACTCATTGTAAATGGCTATTAACAAGTGTTTAAAACATAATCTAGAAAAAGTAGAACTTGTTGGTTTTATTTATAGAATTCCAAAAGAATATCCGAGACGTAGGATATGGTTAGAAGCTATAGGTGTTGATGCAGCCAAATGGCAATGGACTAAACATAAACTTATTTGCTCCCAACATTTTAAGAGAGATGTGTTTTTTAAAAATGGCAAAAAATTTATTACAAAAACAGCTGTGCCATCATTATTGTATAACAATAATCAAGATTTCAGCAACAAGGCGAATGTTAGCTTTTTAAGTTCTACCCAAACTACAGAATTGGGACCAAGCTCTTCAGCAGACCTAGAACATTCCAATGAAGCAGGTACAGAGACAAGTTCTAGCTTGGCAGTTATTTCTTCCTCATCAAGTAGTATTGAAAAAACCAACATAGTCTCAATAATACAATCCTCCTCATCAAGTAATATGTCAAGAGACACATCTTTACTTAGGATTAAAAGAAAAAGAGAGTAAGTTTGCCTTTTTAATACTATTTTTATATATTATACAGTAAGTAGGTGTTTTTATTTTCACTCAAAATGAGTCAGGTATTCTGATAAAAAATTAACAAATTTACAAATAGTGTAAAAATTTTTTGGTACCTGCAGATAACACCATTTTTTTTAGGATGGTTTGTGAGGTGGTAGAGGGGGTTTCATTTATAAAGAAACACAAATACTACAGTAGCCAGGAAAATTTGGTTTTAAATTTATATTCATAATTACATTTTTAACATAATTTGCTGCAGAAAATGGGGAAGTCTGCTTGAATTATAAGAAACAAAACAAAACTTGCAAACCATAACATTTAGCAAAACACAGTTCTCACTTTTCTAATAAAAATCTCATTAAAAAATGCCTATAGTTTTGATGTTGATCCCAATTTTTTTAGTTTTATTGCTTCCTTTAACATATTTTACCATCCTACAATAAACTTAAAGCTATCCTGAGGTCTTGCTATCAAAAAAAGGTAAGAACTAAGCACAACTTAACTTTTTAGATTAAATGAAGATCTTCAAAAACAAACTGAATCTAGTAGCAGCACTAGCAAAAGAAGGAGAGTCGTCATGGGGCACATAAAGACATATCATAATTACGGGTTGGTTTGATTGTTTTTTTGATTGTTCGCTATGTACTTTGTGACATTTTAGTTTATGATAAAGACATATCATAATTATGGGTTGGTTTGATTGTTTTTTTGATTGTTCGCTATGTACTTTGTGACATTTTAGTTTATGTTCTTTTTAGTTTTGAGATCTTCAGAAATGGTAAAAAGATAACTTAAAAAAGAAATCTAAATTAATTATTAAAATTCTAACAAAGTGTATTAAGCAAATAAATTCAGCTGAAAGTTTTTGGTATTAAGTTGATTATAGAAATCTTTAATATTGATTTCATGACCCAAATTGGGCACTTTTGGGGGGTTTAAGGTAGTTCTAGGGAAGACAGAGAAAAACTGACCACGCATTGCGAGGCTCAAATTTCAAGAGAAGTCTTATAGTGAAAACCGCATTTTTAAATATTGTCTCGTCTTTGAGCTACGGGGGCTTCTTGAAAAGTCTGCATTTTGGAGGGGGGTCTATAACTTCGTTATTATTGGAAATACTGATTTAGAGTAAATTGCAATTTTATAGACTTTGTCACGGGGAATTCAACCGCTAAATTAAATTTTAACTGTCACTTTTAGTTTTTGAGATATTACATAAAGTTGCATTTTTTCTTATGGAATGGCCTATATTTTAATTAATTTTCGAATTCGTGATTAAATTCTTTTCAAAATGATGTATCATATGTCATAGTTTGATTGAGCGGTTTCGGAGATAATTAAAGTTTTTTATTTTTGTCTAGTGTGCGTTGAATGACGTCATGCGCCATTGACGTGAAAGCCTTGCGGTCAAATCCTACTTCAATGCTCCTATAGTTTTGTTGTCTTATACTATGCAAATCAAGTTGGCCTTGCGTCTTGGCGTTTTGTCATTGTTTTCAATTGTTTAAACAATTTGACATTACGCTTTGATATGAAATTATTTTGCACAAAAGCGTTTTAATTTTTACTTTTTATAACTAGGCTTTGAGGGCCGTCAGCTGAATTATAATTTTTCCAAACCAGCCTTACTATATTTGTGACTGGGTAAAATAATAAAAATACTGGAGTGCCTTTACCTGCCTCAGCAGGAAATCATAGCGCACTAGAAATAAGTGAAAAAGCTGAATATCTCCTAAACCGCTCAATCAAACTATGACATATGATACATCATTTTGAAAAGAATTCAATGACGAATTCGAAAATTAATTAAAATATAGGCTATTCCATAAGAAAAAATGCAACTTTATGTCATATCTCAAAAACTAAAAGTGACAGTTAAAATATAATTTAGCGGGTGAATTCCTCGTGATAAAGTCTATAAAACTGCAATTTACTCTAAATCAAAATTTCCACTAATAACAAAGTTATAGACCCCCTTCAAAAATGCAGACTTTTCAAAAAGCCCCCGTAGCTCAAAGACGAAACGATATTTCAAAATGCGGTTTTCACTATAAGTCTTCTCTTGAAATTTGAGCCTCGCAATGCGTGGTCAGTTTTTCTCTGTCTCCCCTAGAAGTACCTTAAACCCCCTAAAAGTGCCCAATTTGGGACACCCTGTATATTTGAATATTGTTCATAAAAACTTCTGCATGCTCTAAAACCTAAAATAAATTGATCAGATATCAAGTTTTTTTAGTCAATAAATACGAATCTTGCTCAAGATTATTTATATTTTGACCATGTTTAAATGCTTACATACATCTAAATAAGTATTTAGGATAGAAGAATGATTTTAGTATAATTACGTTATTGATTCCAGTCTATGCAGCACCTAAGTATAGTTTTTTGACTCTAATCATTTTTTAAATTGCTTCGATTATATTTGTTGCTTGTATTATACAATACACTTCCCAAAAATATATTGCATTAATGGGTTTTCGTTGATAGTTTGCAAGATATTTGTATGAGACACTCATGTACTGTGGTACTGTGACTATGAAAAAAGTCATACCCATTTATTTGTCAAAACATGTCAATCAGTTGTATTGATTAGAAAAAATGCGTTTGTGCCACATCTGCTTACTAGGTATAGGTATTCGTGACATTGGCGTCGATTTTTATTAATTTAGTCTATTTTAGACTCTCAGAAAGTTTTAACGGAAACCAATATATATTTAAAAAGAGGATTTTTGAAGTCATTTAGAAAATGTATTCAAAGCATAGGGTCTAATTTAAAAAAAGACAACTAGTGTCAAAAAAGTATATTTAGATGCTGTGTAGACTGGACTTAATTACATATCCCAAATACTTATTGATAAAAAAAATTGATTAGAACTAAAACTATCTTTAAATTACGCCCATTTAAATTAAAAAATAATTCTATATTATATAATTATTATAATTTTTATATTTTTGAAATGTTATTTTCTACAATGTCAAAGCGGGTTAGAATTTATAAAATACATAAAAATGATTTAATTTTATTATAATTAATAACTTTTCAATTTATAATGTAGAAAAGTTAGTAAAAAATACCTAAATATAATTTTTTATTATAAATGGATGTATTTAAACGTAGTTATTAGTTCTGATTAATTTTTCTTTACAACAATCTTTAATAATGTCAAAAATGAAGCCATTGCTCTTGGGCAAAATTAATATTTTTTGACAATATAATATATAATAAAGAATAACATTTTTTCCCAAAATTAATAATAAAAAACTTTTCTATATTTTTAGCTAGACTATATATTCTGTATATCAAAAACCTAATTAGCTGTTTGCACACAAGTTTTTTTGACATTTAATAAAATTTTCATTATTAAAATATATTGAAAAAGCTAAATTGTGAAGAATATTATTTTCATGTTATTTCTTTTTGTAGCAAATCGCCAAGTCATATATTGAGGCACAAACAGGAATTATTTAAATCAAATGAGAGGTATAGGAAGCAACTTTACCGAAAAAACCAACAAGTGGCTACTTTAACCAAAAAAGTTTTTGAAATGAAAAATGTGATACAATTTTAAAAAAATCAAGACATTTCGAATGATGGTGTGGATCACATTGACAAAACCATAAGTGATGTGCCTCATTTACTTATGTCAAGATACCTTAAAAATGTAAAAAGTGGTACCACAACACATGAAAAATACCCAGAACCTCTAAGGAAATTTGCAGCCACTCTTCAATTTTATTCAAGCAAAGCTTATGAGGCTGTCAGGAAGGAGTTTGCCTTGGCTTTACCTGATCAGTCTACAGTAAGAAAGTGGTATGCAAATGTAGATTGTGATCCAGGTTTCCTTGATACTTTTGAGATTTTAAAAAAACAGTCAGAAGAAAGTTTAAAGTCTGGTAGACCACTTGTTGTGGCTTTAATGTTTGATGAAATGTCATTAAGGAAACAAATAGAGTATAATGGAAAGAAGATGTGGGGGTATGTAGATGTTGGTGTTCCAGTGGAAAATGACCAATTAGATGTTGCTGGAGAAGTTTTGGTTATGACAGTTGTATGCCACCAAGCTTCATGGAAGCTTCCTATAGCTTACTTTTTAATTAAAGCCTTAAATGCTTCAGAAAAAGAGAATATTGTTCATGAAGCACTGAAAAGACTGGCAGAGATAAAAATATTAGTGACTTCAGTGACATGCGATGGTCCAAATGCCCATTTTGCCATGTTTGAAAAGCTAGGGTGCAATTTTGATGCATCTGATGGAGGAAGAAACTTAATAAGTAGTTTTGAAAATGACATTGGGCAAAAAGTGTTTGCTATATTGGATGTGTGTCATATGGCAAAGTTGGCTAGAAACAACCTAGCAGCTCTAAAGGTTTTTAAGGACCCTGATGGGAAATTGATAAAATGGGAATACTTGGTAAAACTTCAGCAGCTGCAAGAAGAGGAAACTTTAAATTTAGGGAATAAGCTAAGGAAGAGGCACATAGAGTTTGCTAACAATAAAATGAAAGTAAGTTATTTCTTTATTAAATTTCATTGGTTTTTTTGTAATATGAGAGACGGTCAAAAATTAAATATTTTAATGTAACTGGTCACGACTAAATCACAATTTTTTCTTATTGTTTTTTTACCTTTATATTTTCAGGTGTCTTTGGCAGTTCAGACCTTGTCAAGAAGTGTTGCAGATGCTTTAAAATATTTGCGTATCGATATCAAACATCCTGATTTTAAAGACAGTGAAGCAACTGAGGCATTCATTTTAAAGATAAACAGACTCTTTGATATTTTAAATTCCAAGAGCCCTTTTGCCTGGGGTGATTGCAGCGCCTTACGCCAGTCAACAGAGCAAACATGGAGACCATTTTTAGAGGAAATGGTGGTATATCTGTTAAAATGTAGCAATATAAATGGAAGACCATTATACATGACTAACAACAAAACCCCATTCAAAGGCTTCGCTATTACAATAAAATCAGTAATGGGAATATTCGATCTATATATAAAGGAGTTGAACATTTTGAAGTATCTGTTAACTTTTAAAATGAGTCAAGATCATTTGGAAACCTTTTTTGTGGAATCAGGGCTCGCAATGGATGGAACAACAACCCATCTCCACTTTTGTTCAAATATGCATTTAGAAGAATGCTTTTACATACCAGAATTAGTGGACAAGGTGGAAATTGTAGAGTACTAGATGACACAACTGTGCTTTCAGTACCAAGTTCTTCTGGCAAATCACATGAAGTGATAGATATGTCACTTCTCAGAAGATATGACCTGAATATTGATGAAATTAGATTACAAGATGATGACTTTGATGTAACTGAATCATTTATCCCTTTAAGTGAAATATCAGAAGACATAGTGGCATACATGTCTGGATATGTCTTAAAGATGCTTAAAAGGAGGAATTTTTGTGATCAGTGTTTTGAAGGACTTGAATCTGAATTCATTGATGAATAGCATCAAAACTTTGAGCTAATACAGAGAAAAAACCGAGGTTTGTTTAAAAAAAATTAAAAGTTTTTTTATGAAAGATTAATTTTATTGATTTATTTTGTTTTAGGAGGATTGCAGCGACCTTCACAAGGAGTCATTAAAATTTGTGTTGAAGTAGAAAAAATTATTCGGAAATTGATGGCAATTACTGATAACCAAAGCCCTGCCGACACTGGTTTCCAGCAAGTATTTGTCATTAATATTAGCCAGCAGTTTTATTCCACTGGACAAAACCTATTTTATAAACTTGAGGCTCATTTTAGAGAGACCCATCCATTACAAGAAAATCATTGTTTCATGTTAATAAAAAACATTGTGGCAGCTTATGTGCGAATAAGATTTTTTAATCTGGCTAAAAAATTTTCAACAACTGCGCAAGGCAAAAATCTGAGAAGACGGCTTACAAAACTGATTTTATTTAGCCACCAATAATCGCCATCAAACAATGAAAATAATGTAGTAGGACAATAGGACAACAATGGCTTCAATCCACATTTGTTAGGCTTAGGCTTGAACCCCAAACTAATAGTTTTCTTAAATATTCACAGCAGAATGTTATCTAAATTAGACGCTGAAATAAGAGACAATCAGTAAGAGTTTAGAAATAGCATTGACACCAGAAAAGTCTTGTTTTACGTAAAAGTTTTAACTCGCAATTGTCTTTCCAGAAGTAGTGGAGAAGCATCAAGTTTTCTTTAAGCTAGTACAAAGGGAACCCGAGGTTTGTCTTTTTATTAAAACTTTCCTAAAAACTTGTAGAGTTAAAATGGTTTTAAAAAATCTACATACATAAATTATAACCATTTTTTTTTGTTTCAGGATATTATACAAACCAAATGCTAAAGAATGCTGTGATTACTGCAAAGTAGCCTTACGAATCACACACTAATAGTTTTTTGAAAAATTATTCACAGCAGGATATTTGCTAAATTGACGCCGAAATAAGCATTTACGTAATATTACGTATATGCAAATAAGTGACAATCGAATAGAATTCACCTATAGCATTGGTACCACAAAAGCTCTGTTTGACATAGAAGTTTTACCGCAAAGTTGTCTTTCCAGAATTAGTAGAGAAGCCCCAAGTTTTGTTTTGTTTGGGAAACCAAGGTTTGTCTTTTTAAAATATTTTTAGTAAAAGTTTCCTAAAAACTTGTTGAGTTAAAATAGTTAAAAAAATCTACATACATAAATTATAACGGTTTTTTTTGTTTCAGGATACCATTAAAACCAAATGCTAAGCAATGCTGCGATTACTGTAAAATAGCCTTACGATTCACACACTAATAGTTTTTTTCAAAAATTTACAGCAGGATGTTTGCAAAAGTGACGCTGAAATAAGTGACAATCAGATAGAATTTAGCTATAGCATTGGCACCACTAAAGCTCTGATGTAAAGTTTTAAAGCAAAGTTTTCTTTCCAGAATGAGTAGAGAAGCACCAAGTTTTGTTTAAGCTAGTACAAAGAGAAACCAAGGTTTGTCTTTTTAAAATATTTTTAGTAAAAGTTTCCTAAAAACTTGTAGGGCTAAAATAGTTTAAAAAAATCTACATACATAAGTTACAACGGTTTTTTTTGTTTCAGGATATCATTAAAACCAAATGCTAAACAATGCTGCGATTACTGTAAAATAGCTATAATATTTTCTAAATTAGACCCCAAAATAAGCTACAATCAGGTAGTTCTAACACGAAAATGTCTTTCCAGAATTGGTAGAGAAGGTGAAAATTGTACAGTACTACCTGACAGTGGACAGATCAGAGCTATCAGTACCAAGTTCTAAACCGTCTATGTTCTAAACTCTATTCATTGATAATAAAATTAAAAACTATTCCGTGGAACCGGTGGAACTTTAGAAGTATAATAATAACTAACAATTAACTTTTGTTGTAAACCGTGGTAACTTTGGCACGATTTTTCATGTTTTTTCTTAAACTTTAAAAAATAACTGCACTTCAATAATTAAAGTTCCGACACTTGTAAATGTAAACAAAAGTACAGGGACATGATTTGTTTATAGTGTAAGCTAAGAAAATGAGCTCCAAAAGTGTCCCAAAGTTACCATACCAGTTGGGGTAACTTTGGTACGCTGACTTTTTTTAATGAATATTTTAAAAGTATGTCTGTATCGTACCTCCGCATGTTACCATTTTTTGTTTAATTGTAAATATTTTTTTTTAGATGCGAATAATCTTTTTAACTATTTTATTAAAAGCAGGCCAAAATATTACTTTAACTAAAATGTCTTTACCAAAAACCAAATATATTTAGTGGTTTGGGCCACACAAGTAAATGTTATTTATGACTTTTCAAAAACACCTGCTATACCATAATCTTTGAAATCACACTATAACTGCAGTCCAAACAAATGAGGAATTCCAAAACCTAAAAATTTCACAGAATATTGCCTTATGAATTTGTACGAAAATAAAATGTAAAAAAATTCAGGGTGTCCCGAAGTTATACCCAAGTTACAAACTTAACCCGGTTTACGCTAGGGTTTTTTTTAGGTACCGAATTCAACAATTTTATGATGTAAATTAATTTGATTATAGCTATTACTATTAAGCAATATAAGTGTCGATTTTTTAAAACTTTTCATCATCATTTTAACTTTCTCAACTTTTTGGTAATAATAGAAAGTGACACTTTTGTCTCTTCATTAAGGGATTAAAGGCACTTTTTATTTTTAAAGTGCGAAAAATGTCTTGGCATAATTTTATTTTAAGTAAGCCATTTCTGATATAAACTGATTTTCCTCTTACTACAACTATCTCCTAGTTTTTGAGCGGCCCCTCGAACATAAAAATGGCCAATTGTCCTTTAGCCCATTTTAACTTATTTCTGTCTTTTTTTTCTTTTTATCTTTATCTATTTGAAAATATGTTTACATATGAATTTTAAAATGAACTTAAATTATGTGGATCAAAAATGTGTTTAGTTTTGAAGACTTTTTTGTGATTTTCGTTTTCTTTTTGAAATATTATTGGCTTTGTTTTAATAAATTTTTATTGGTAGATGCAAAATCAAAAAAAATTATAAAAAGGTAGACTACATTATACTAATTTAAGTAAGTTTGAATTGTGAGTATAAACGGTATTCCAAGGTTTCCCTCAAAATGGCCGCCAAGATGGCTGCAATTACGATTACATTATTCGCGCAGGTTGACGCCTATTCCCCCGCTTTTTACAAGTTCATTGGTTGTATCTGTAAAAATTTTCCATGCGGTGCTAGTTTTACACTGGCTTTAGTTCACCTGTTATTTTGGAAAACAATGCGGTTATTATTTTTTTTTTTTATCATAAATTCAATACATAGCTGGTTTTTCTTCGGAATCTCTTAAATAGTGTTTAATGGGGAATAAGGTCAAGTGGCACCTAGTTAAAAACATAGTTATTGCAGTAGTGCTGATAATAATTTAAAAATAAAATCAAATCAAGTCAAAAATCCTTTATTATTGGATATCTATATATACAAAAGGTGAATTTTATCATATGCAAAGGTACTTATAGACTCAACTTTGAAGTTGACATAACTCTTGACTGTAGATAATATATCTCTAAAACGAACGATTGTTCCCTATTTCAGTTTTAGGGAAACGTTCATCCCGACAATTAAAATTAGCAGCATGAACGTAAAGAATAAAATTTATTAAATGAACACTAACTAACTACACAGGTTACACGAGTTCCGGCCGAGGAAAAAACTTTTTTATAATTCTTCTTTCTTTAATTTTACTTGTTGTTTACGAACTGGTGATATTTTACATTTGTTTTTTTTAATTTATTTATATATGTTTTTTTTATTTATTTAATAACTTTGGTATAAATACATTATCGGACTATTACTTTCTAAATTGACTATTCGGATTATTAGTTTGCCTATGCCCAGTATAGCGTAGGATCAATTTAAAGAGGTCACACTGTAAAATCAAAAAATTAATATAGAAAAGAACAATTTTTTTAAGCATTTCTTAAGCTTGACAATCAAGGCCTTTAGTTTATTTGACAAGATGCTGTCAGTTTTTATTTGGGTTTCTTCATTAAATATAAACACAGTGATGCACCCAGGAATATGTCGAGGGGACTGGCGATTCCTCAGGATGTCCCATTTTATGCTATTTTATATTTTTTTCATCAAATATCTAAAATGGATGCGCTAATAATAAAAATAATATATAAAAAATACACTGATAAGTATGGGAACAGTCGATTATTTCTTAAACTATACATACAAGATCTTGAAAAAACGTTTAATACAAAAGATGTAGTAGGGTCTTAAAATGTCTACTAAGCAGTAATAATTTTATTTTTACGGGGTTGGGCATATACAGCCCTTTTTTTTTATTTTTTTTTATTTGTCAAACACACTGTGTTTATTGTATTACAATCTAGTCAGTAAGACTAATTAGCAATTTTGTTTTAACTTAATTTACTAGAAAAGTCAGATTTAAACTTAGGGTTCACTCAACAGTTCTCCCCGCTTTGTTTAGTCTGTAACTCACAATTAGGCGCTGACTCGTGACGTAGGTTCACATTAGCACCCCATTGGCACCCCGACATAAATTGTAATTTTGGAACATACTCATTTGCATCTCTTTTTAATGCACATTATATTCATTTTATTGCTGTCTAACTCATAGCTCTGCTGGAAGACGGGTTGTCAAAAATTTGGCAAAATGGATGCCATTAGATAATTTTTGTTGAATACAGAATGTTTTTAAAAGTTTATTTCGACTGTGTTAATTGTGAAAACGATCTTTTAGTATCTTGATGCAAAGCGGATTTCCCGCTATCTAGAAAGGTAAGCTTTATTTAGTTTATAGTATTAAAAGGTTGAAATTGACAAAAAAACTTTGCTCTTAATTTTATAGCCATAATGTAAGCAAAATAAATAAAAATATAAAAAAGGAGGAATTTTAAATAATAGTTTGTGTCATCTAGTATCTAGTAAAGGCTGATTTATTTAGAAATGCAATGGACATAATATAAGCTTGTTGCTTAATTTTCGTAGGTATAATCTATCTTTTTTCCACCTATGTAGTAACGGTACTTAAGACCTTCATTTCAAATTTTCAATATTTGTCCTAGTCTTTTTGTTATTAGTTTGTTGCCTTTGAGAAAGTCTGAATAAAGTAGGGCTTTTTTGCCTTTTGTTTTATTATTGTTATGGTTGTTGCATTTTTTATGTTAATTAGTTGTTTTGGACATCCGTGGTTAGTTCTAAAAAAATCTAATTGTAATGTTGAGTTTTGTTTAATGTTTGAGCTCGGAATAGGTGTTTAAAGTATACCAAGTATATCATCAAGTATACTTAAGTGTTCTGTGTTACTAGATGTACAGGGTGTTTTAATATATTTCCAAAAAGGTCTACTGCACTTATTTCACGAGATAGAAAATAGGGTACCTATTTTCAAGAAATGTAGAGTAGGTCCCAAACTGCTAGAAATTGTAGATGCTAATATTTTAACAGTGGCTTTACCAAATGGCAGTTTATCATATATTTTTGAGTTTAGAAAGAAAATATCTATTTTTTTAAAAAGTTAAATCATAAACATATTAATTTGTAGGATATTCCGTAAGAGATTTACAATGTTTGTGGTTTTTTATAACTTTTTTTGATGGTATAGGATAAAGCCTACAACTTTTGCATTTATAATTTTGTTCTATTTCTTGGAATAATTATTTGAATAATTCCAGGAAACCTTGGATTAAAAATACACCTTATACCTTGTCGTAAAATATGCTTTAAAAAATGTGCCTTGTTTTTGTTTGGCCCATCCAGGCCTAATTCAACTTGAAAATGTTTCTTATAACTTTTCGTAATAAATAAAATTAAGAAATATATATTTTTGCTTAATAAATGAGTGTTCCTAAAAAAAAGTTGGGTTTGACATAACAAGCCATTTGGTAGAGGACCCAAAAAGAAACTAAATTTTTTATTCATAATTCCTTCATATTTTGTTTTCTTAATTTCATATTTTTCATAATTTTATTAAAAAGAGAGCCCTGGAAGTTCACTGAAAGCACTTAAATTAGGGCACATCCTTAAATTATTTAACTCAAAAATTCAGTATCTTCGACCTCCTTCCCCTCCCCCCTGATAAGGTATTTTTGTAAAAAATACATTAAAAAAACATTTAGTGTAACACAAGGTTAGGTTAAACTTCCCTCCCTGTGGCATTACATAATTTAAGAATGGTCCCTTACATTGTTGAGTAAATTAGGCATACTTACATACTGAGGCTATCAATATAATCTAGAAAATAATAAAAAAGACATAATCATACTACAGAGACAATACATATGCTCAAATTTTGGTTAGTGAAAAGCTTAGATTAAATTATTATTTTGATGGCTTCAGTGAAAAGGTTCTTATTAATTGTTTGGATGTATTCCAGAGAAGAAAGCTTTTCTTCAATCGCTGTGGTAGTTTATGTATTCCCATATTATGTTTCACAAAGACTAATTATTATTTTGATGGCCTCAATGTAAAAGTTCTTACTTGGAATATTTTCATCCCTTTTATTATATACACATTCAAAACTAGGAAACAAAATTTGTTTCTAGGTTTTTGCCTAATAATGTATAACTTACATAATATAACTTATTTTATTCTTACTTATTTTAAATTATACTTACCGCAATGTTATGAGAACTATGTTCATTTTTCTCTTTTTGTTATGTACAAAAGTATAGTTTTATAAAAATCCACTATTTTATGCTTTTAGGGTTTCCGGCACAGTTTCCTGATATATGTGACATTAATACTAAAAAGAAATCTACTGAATTTATAGGAAGATAAAAACATGTATTGACAAAACTTTGATGAGCATTTGGACAAAAAAGGCTGGAAAACCACCAAACTCATACATACTTTAGCAACTGGAACATTTACATGATACTATAGATTAACTGGACTGGTTTAAGCAGGAAAAAAAGGTAGATTTTATCAATCAGTAATAAAAATTAATAGTTAAGGTATTTTGGTTTATACTTTTTTTAAACTTTTTATGAAGTTTTGTTCTTATATACAATATTTTATATTTATAATTGGTAAATCTAACCAGAACTACAAAAACTATTTCTAATCACTTAGTATAATAAGTCCCCTGGGAGGTTGAGGGGTTCAAATTAAAATTCGTACCTATAGATAATTAATCCTAGTAACTTCTATATACAAATTTTAATATTAGCATCTATGCCATTTCCCCGTTCAAAGACCTTTTAAATGATGTATAGCATGACACATTTTAAAAATAAATATATTTTTAAAAATTAAAAAAAAAAATTGATTTTTTTGGATAAATACCATTTTTAAATTTTTTCAAAAAAATATATAATTTTTTTTCAATGTTTTACTAAGACACTCACCAAATTTCAAGATGGAGAAATGATGGGTTCCATATGAAAAAATAAAACAAAATTCAAACATGTAAAAAATGGTAGCTTTTTCAAGTAAAACATATAAGAATCAAAGATAAATGCTATAATATAGGAAAAAATAATATTTTATAAGTAATAAGCACGCCTCTCAAAATTTCAAGTAAATTAAATATTTTTAAAATTATTTTTATTTCCAAAATTTGTAGGTCTAACCTGTAGCGGTAATGGGTTAAACTTTTCTTAAAATCATTTTTCTTTCAATAATTAAAATATCTGCTTTAGGTTTAGGGTAATAAAAAGAGGGGGCTGACCCGTTTGGGTGCAAAAAACTCACATTTACTTCATTTGTCTAAAATAATTTGAATATTGAATAAAAAATGATTTTTGTAATATCAGTGAGTATATGACCCATATAGAGTGGCAACTGGCAAGCTTCGCAACAGTGAAGGGTAGATGGCGCTGAAATAAACTCGTCTAGTATGGTATTGGTGTTAGCTCCCGCTAAATTTCGCGGTTGTTTATATATATTTTTAAAAACACACAACTGTATGAAGGACAAAGCGCATTCCGCGTATTTGGACATGCGCACCAACAACCAGGGAGATCCTTGTCAGTCGCCTAGAGAAAAAGGCGTGTTAATTTCGTTCTCCAACAATTTCAAATATCTACACCTGAAAGTGCTCGATTTTTGTGTACTGAAGCATAGAACTAGAAACTTCAACCCTTCAGCTACGTGGTGACATCATTAGATCCATCAGGGGCCCCTTGGAAGTGGAGAATTTGGCTGCAAAAGAGGTGAGTGCATTTGTCTGATTACCGTTGTGTGCCACCAATATTTTTTCCTATGGACGTTTAGGTTATTTCGTAATTTCATATCAATATTTATGTTTGTTCGCGCTATCATTAATTAAAATATTTACAGTCCACTGCATTTAGCGTTTTTTCTATCCGTGGACTAACATAAAGTGTTCCTTTCGAGCCGAATTATTTTTAAATAATAAATCCATACGACGGTATTAATAATTATTTGCAGCCAAACAAGGCGACCTTGAATCGCATCGTATTTGCAACCAGAGAAAGTCGTCTGCACCGACGACTGCACGTGTCTTTCGCATGCTCGATTCAGTAAACAAAGCGAAGGGATCAAAACAAAACAAACGGGCAGAGTTCAGGTGTGTACCATATCATTTCGATATTTAAAACAATTTTCATCAATTGCGATAAATTAGTGCATATTTTCGACAATTCGTCATTTTTCTATTTCAGAAGCATTAATTTCGATATTTAAAATAATTTTCATCAATTACGATAAATTAGTGCATATTTTCGACAATTCGTCATTTTTCTATTTCAGAAGCATTAATTTAGCGTTAATTGTATATTTACCGACAATTTCGTCATTTCAAAGGTAAAATCATGTCTGTCAAAAAAGCCGCGCAAAAACGCAAGGGTTTTTTATCTGCGATCACCGAGTGTTATGTGTTGTCAAAGACTGCGGAAAAGGATGAAAGAGCGAGAAACGAGTTTCAAGTGAGGTATTCCGATTTGGATGAAACCTTCGATAAATGCATGCTGGCGCATAATGACGTCATTATGTTGATAGACGACACGGACGACGAGGAGTTTAAAACGCAGGATGCGATCCTTTCAGAAGCTCGTAAATATTTTTATGCGTGTAAGGGGGTTTACTCTAAAATATTTCCGGTTGAGGCCCCATCTTTTTCGGGATCATATGTTCGACAAAACGAATCTGAAACTCCAAAACTCAAAGAGTTAGGTATTCCCATATTCCGAGGTGATAAAAAATTATGGCCAAGCTTTTTCGATCTTTTTAATAACATTATAGATCAAAATCAAAGTCTAAGTAACGTTCGAAAACTTCAATATTTATTTTCATATCTCGAGGATGAGCCTTTAAAATTGATATCAGGGATTAGCTTATCTGATCAAAATTATAAAATTGCTTATGACAAATTAGTCAATAGATATCAAAACAAGCGAGACCTCGCAAATGATGCTTTAAGCTCAATTATGAACTCCACCTTAAAAAACGAGTCAGCTAAAGAATTGCGTAATTTAATTGACACCTTTTCTGAATCCCTAGAAATTTTAAAATCACTTAGCTTTGACGTTGACAGTTGGGACTTTATTATTTTTTTCATTTTATTAGAAAAATTGGATATTCCAACGCGTTCAAATTTCGAAATGAGTCACGCCAATACTAATAACGAAATTCCCACTTTTCAGTCACTTTTTCAATTTCTAGAAAAAAGATGTAAAGTTTTGGAATCACTTCCTCAATCAACAGCACCCAAAAAGGTGCCTATATATCAAAAATCAAATTTTATGCAAAATCAGTCTGGGCAAAAGCCTACCTATCAAAATTCAAATTCTATGCGAAATCAGTTTGGGCAAAAGCCTACCTATAAATCATCCAATTCGCCTTTTATAGGACTGGCTGGCACCTCAACTAATTCGAGTACGGGAATAAAATGTTTCCGGTGTAATCAAGGTCACGTGCTTTCGAAATGTCAAACATTTCTTGATCTCTCACCTATCGATCGCCTATCTTTCGTCAAACAGAAAAAATTATGTCTAGCGTGTTTTCATCCCTTGCATAATGTAGATACGTGCAAATCAAAATATTCATGCAGGACTTGCAATAGTAAAAGGCACCACACTTTAACTCATATCTTAGAAACTAATCAAGAGTCTGGAAGCCAAGATACTAGTCCTGTCATTCACACACCACCTGTCAATAATCTTCATGTGTCATTAAATGCCTCAGGACCTTCAAGTACCTTTCTTTTATGCACCGCCATAATAGATGTTATGGACGGTTGCGGAAATTTTCAACCTGTAAGGGCACTGCTTGATTCTGGATCACAGACAGGATTCATCAGTGAAAAGTGTATTCAGCGTCTTAATCTTCCTAGGCGAAGTTACACCACTGAAATATTCGGATTAAATCAGATGTCTTCTTTCACTTCCAAAGGGCTCGTTCAATGTCACATTAAGCCACAAGGACAAGTCACTCCTTTACTTAATTTCGAAGCAATTGTTGTTCCACAACTATGTTCCAATATGCCTACATTCTCTTTGAACGATAATCAGTGGAAACACTTGGGAAACCTTAAACTTGCCGACCCATCTTATTTCAAATCTAGACCTGTGGACCTGGTTATTGGTTGCGAGCTATTCGCACAGATATTCAAGGAGGGCAGGGTTCTTGCACAGGTAGGGCAGCCTTCAGCCCTTGAAACTATTTTTGGCTGGGTCGTCATGGGAAAGGTTGACGAAGTAGGTAGTCTTACGGAACGAACCAGTTGTTTTTTAACGAGTCATTCACCTCCTTTAGAGGTCATTCTCCCTAGGTTTTGGGAAATCGAACATTTGCCTAAAAAACAAATCTTATCAAAGGAAGAAAAACAGGCAGAATCAATTTTTACTGCTAGTGTAGTACGGCAACCGAGCGGTAGATTCATGGTAGATCTTCCGTTTAAAGACAAAATAAACCCTGACCTAGGAAATACTTATCCGCAAGCTTATCGTAGATTTTTACTTCTAGAAAATAGATTAATCAAAAATCCTGATCTGTACACTGCCTATTCAAGTTTCATGCAAGACTATATCGATTCTAATCATATGAGTTTAGTTTTATCTAGTCAACCAAAGGTCGACGTGTCGTGTTTTTTAGCACATCATTGCGTACTAAAGCCGGAAAGCTTAAGTACAAAATTAAGGGTAGTCTGGGATTGTTCGGCAGTCACCCCAAAAAATATTAGTCTCAATGACACATTGTTATCTGGACCGAAACTTCAAAAGGATATTGCTTCTTTACTCCTTACGTTTCGTCTTAATCCTATTGCCTACATTGCTGACATCAAACAGATGTTCCGTCAAGTCCTTATCAATCCTTATCACCGTCCTTATCAAAGGATATTGTGGAGGTTTTCTCCACAGGGCCCACTTTCAGTGTGGGAACTTTCTACTGTCACTTTTGGCATGACATGCTCACCTTTTCTAGCCATGCGTACCTTAAATGAGCTGGCAGAGAGAGAAAAGGAACGTTTTCCTATGGCTAGTACTGTTCTAAAAACGTCAATCTATATCGACGATATCTTGGGAACTAGCCCTTCGCTTTCTGAAGCTCTCTCCCTTCAAACAGAACTCAATGATTTGTTGAAGTCGGGAGGATTTGAACTTAAAAAATGAGCAAGCAATTGTCCTGAGTTATTGGCAACATTGCCAGAGTCCGATCGTCAAATGCCTCTCTCTTTCGACAAGGAGGAACCCCACTTTATCAAAGTTTTAGGACTTCAATGGCATCCAAAAAACGACATTTTTTCTTATCAATGCCGAATGAAGGACAAACCCCCAACCAAACGTTCTATTTTATCTATCATAGGGACAATCTTCGATCCCTTAGGTTTTCTTTGTCCCTTGTTGCTACAAGCGAAATTTATTTTGCAACAGTTGTGGATATCGAAAATAGGCTGGGACGAAGAACCAGATTCTTCTATCATCGACTCTTGGAACAAACTTCGTTCTGAATTCCCGCTTCTTTCCAATTTTCAATTACCCCGACAAATCAAACTGTCAAAAACCAATACCTGTCAAATCATCGGCTTCTGTGACGCTTCAATTCGAGGCTACGCAGGCGTCGTATATTTTCGTGTAGAAGAGGAAAACAATATATCTGTTTCTCTCATATCTGCAAAATCTAGGGTCGCGCCTATAAAGTCACAAACTTTGGCTAGGCTAGAACTCCTAGGCGCATTTCTTTTAAGCGAATTAATTGACTTCGTTTTATCTAGCTATGAAGGAAAAATAACTTTTACAAATATCGTTACTTTCTGCGATTCGCAAGTCGTATTGCACTGGCTTTCATCCCCTCCTAATCGCTGGCAAACCTTTGTTGGAAATCGAGTCAGTAGAATCCAAGAAATCATTCCCTCAAACTCGTGGCGCTACATTCCTTCTGCTTTGAATGCAGCCGATATTGCGTCACGAGGGGCCACCCCTTCACAGCTCATGTCACATGACATGTGGTGGAACGCACCGTCGTTTTTGTGGTCTCCCGAAAACGAATGGCCCGATTTTCATAAACCAAAAATGCCGATTGATTTCGGAGATATTAATCTGGAGGAAAAGCCAAAAGTCTGTTGCAATGCGATAATTGATGTCAACTTCTTAGATCAGCTTCTTATCAAATATTCCTCTATATCAAAAATTCAACGTATCATTTGTTATGTCCTTCGAATAGTTAACCTTTTTCAAAAGCATTCCTATCAAAACCCCACTAAGCCGCCGGACCAAAAAGTTATTTTTGAGAATATTGTTTTTCCTACCACCGGTGAGATGCAAAGTGCGTTACACCTTCTTATCAAACGCGTGCAAGGTTCTTGTTTTTCTGAGCTTTTTTCCGCGTTATCTAAGGATAAACCAATACCGAAACATTTGCGAAAACTTTCACCTTTTCTTGATGAGAATAATATCATTAGAGTCGGTGGCAGATTACAAAAATCTGACCTTTTGTCTTATTCTGCAAAACACCCCGTCTTACTTTCGAGTGACCATCGTTTAACTACTCTTCTTATCGAGTCCGCTCATCGACAATATCTTCATCCTGGGTTTAAAACATTACATAATCTGCTTTTACAGCAATTTTGGATATTATCTGCCAGACGGGCAATTCAAAGAACCATATCCAAGTGCTTGCAATGTTTTAGAATCAACCCTAAACCCTATAGACCGCCCATAATGAGTTCACTTCCCGCTCATCGAATCAATCAACTAAAACCTTTTTCGAGTGTAGCTATCGACTTTTGTGGACCTTTCTTTGTGATTCCTCATCGTTACCGTGGTTGTAAAGCTTTCAAATCGTACGTCTGTGTGTTTGTCTGTACGGCCACACATTGCGTGCATTTGGAATTAACCATGGAACTTTCCACCGAAGGGTTCGTAGGTGCATTCCATCGATTCATTTCCAGACGCGGAAGCGTGACGCAATGCTGGTCAGATCAAGGCAGTAATTTTATAGGGTTTCGTAACCAATTACTGGATTACGCAAGAAGTGCTGCCACCAGACTTTCTATTCGTTGGCATCTGGGACCTCCTCTCAGTCCACATTTCAATGGCCTGGCAGAAGCTGGCGTCAAAAGTTTTAAAACTCACTTTGTACGAGTCGTCGGCGACCAGAAGTTGTCTATCATGGAGATGTCCACCCTTACCTGTCGCATAGAAGCCGTACTGAATAGTCGCCCTTTATCTCCTGCCTCTTCAGACCCACACGATCTTCAACCTCTTACCCCTGGGCATTTTTTGACACTTGAACCCCTTAATTCAGAAATTCCGGAGTCAGATTTGTCCGAGGTTCCCCTAAATCGGCTCTCGAGATGGCAACTAATCCAAAAACTACATAATGATTTTTGGAAACGGTATTCTATAGAGTATTTGCATACGCTACAACAGCGACACAAGTGGACTGATTTGTCCCCAAATATCAAATTAAATGATTTGGTTATCATAACAAGTGATCACATTCAATCGCCTTTGAAATGGCCGGTCGGTCGGGTCATCGAACTGCATCCCGGCGGGGACGGTCAGGTGCGTGTTGCGACGGTAAAAACGGTTACCGGTGTTTATAAGCGGCCAGTTGTAAAACTGTGCCTCTTGCCAAATTAAAAGTAATTTTAATTTTCTACCTTTTACCGGGTATTACAATAGGTTTTTTATTTTTAATTTTTTTTAAATTTTTTGTTTGTTTGTTTTTGCCTTTTTTCGGGATTTCGTTATATCTAAATTAACTTACGATACTTATCTGTTTTCATTCATTTATATTTATCGGTCGATTCTTTTTCTTATATCTATATCTGTCCGGTTGAGATTCTAAATTTGTGTGTTTTGGAGGGCAGTTATGTTAGCTCCCGCTAAATTTCGCGGTTGTTTATATATATTTTTAAAAACACACAACTGTATGAAGGACAAAGCGCATTCCGCGTATTTGGACATGCGCACCAACAACCAGGGAGATCCTTGTCAGTCGCCTAGAGAAAAAGGCGTGTTAATTTCGTTCTCCAACAATTTCAAATATCTACACCTGAAAGTGCTCGATTTTTGTGTACTGAAGCATAGAACTAGAAACTTCAACCCTTCAGCTACGTGGTGACATCATTAGATCCATCAGGGGCCCCTTGGAAGTGGAGAATTTGGCTGCAAAAGAGGTGAGTGCATTTGTCTGATTACCGTTGTGTGCCACCAATATTTTTTCCTATGGACGTTTAGGTTATTTCGTAATTTCATATCAATATTTATGTTTGTTCGCGCTATCATTAATTAAAATATTTACAGTCCACTGCATTTAGCGTTTTTTCTATCCGTGGACTAACAATTGGTAATATTTAAAAGTTTCTGTTTAGTGTTGTAAAAAAAGTTAAAATTAAAACTTACCCAGCTTCAGGGGATTCAGCATTTTTTAAAGTCTTCATGTACTTTAGCCTACACCCTGTGACGGACCCACGAATATGTCTTGGGGGGTCCCGAGGCCTCGTAGAGGGGGAGGCGAAGCCTTATGATGTCGAATTTTAAGCTATTTTTTGTGTTTTTTCATGAAATATGTGGAAAATATGTTAAAAAAATCTAAGGCTTGGGGGGGCCTGGTTCGGTTATTTGTTTTTATTAGCTCACACATATACTATACTATAGTAGTGTGAGCTATGGTCCTAATTTTTTCGGGAAAAAAAAGTTGCTCCGATTTCAAAATTTTTTATATATCTTTGAGTTTCAGATGATTTTGAAACTTTTTTGTTGCGCCGTCTGTCTGTCTGTATGTAACGACCAACGCACATAACTCAAAAACCGCTTACCCGATTTTAATGAAATTTGGTACCTAGGCTGGGTTTTGGGTCGAGATTGTCCCATTTAATGAACAAAATCCACCGAACACAAGCCAAATAAAAGGGTGGGGGTATATTTCAAAAATTAGAGTTTATGTAAAAATATGGCGTGTGTTATATCAAACGAAAGGTAATTGAGTCTGGAGTTAAACAAAATATATTTTAGCTTATTAAAAAAAAGGGTGGGGGTAAATTTTAAAAATTAGAGTTTAAGTGGAAATATGCTGTGTGTGATATCAAATGAAAGGAAATTGAGTCTGGAGTTAAACAAAATACATTTTAGTTTAAAAAAAAGGGAGGGGGTAGATTTCAAAAATTAAAGTTTAAGTCAAAACATGGCTTGTGTGGTATCAAACGAAAGGTAATTGAGTCTGGAATTGAATAAAATATATTTCAGTTTTTAGTTATATTAACTCACACGTACGCTATAACTATAGTACCTAGTGTGAGCTTAAGTGCCCATAAATTGGCAGAGTATTTTTAAAATGTGTCATGTGACACATTATTTAAAAGGTGTTTCAAATACCTTTTTGACAAGGTATGACTCATAGATTGCTGTAAAGTAGTTTTATAGATATTCCTATTTTTCTTTACCTATGTAGGAGCAAAACTTGGTAATCTTTTAATTTTTAAAAGTTATTTTAAAAATTAACTACTGGGCCAAAAATTTTCAAGATTTAATTTGAAATGTTATTTTTTAGTTATTACATTTTTTGCACTTACTTTACAATAAAAAGTGCACTTTTCCACTTAAATTCCTCAGAATGAAAAGTAATGGCTAGACATGGCTACGCTCATGGTACCAAATTTTCGTCTCGGGATAAGAAGTGTCACTTTTATTTAAAGTTTTTAATCCTTGTAGGATTAAAAGTACAAAAATTTAAGGCATTTCCCATGTCAAAAGGTACAAGGTATTTATTTTTTGCCAAAATTCTTGGCAATAATACCAGTAGCCATGTCATAATAAAAAAATAATTTGCACTAATAGGCCAGTCATTAGAGCATAAAAGTTGGTGTGGTGACGATTTTGACATATGTTTACATTGGACGCCTTATAAAAAAATTAAGTTTTTCACCTTGGCGTAGGGGGGCGGCTCCCCCCTTCATCTCGGATTTAGTGTGAACAAAAATGATTGTTTAAAAATTACCTTTTTCCGGTACATTCTAGAAAAAAATTAGTTCTAAACAAAAGTCGAAGACAATAAAATTTTCTACAAAAGCGCTTATATACACTTTTTCGACAGACAAATGGTTTTCGAGTTATGAGGCTAAACATTTCGCCGCAATTTTGTATGTTAGCCAATTTTTGTATAAAATAAAGATTAATTAATGGCATATAAAACGAGACATTACTGAATGGCCTGGGTAGTACCCTTGCCGAGATGCGAAACTTGATGTGGTAGCAGTACACTCGTTTTCTATGTATTTCCATAGTGTATGCAAAATAAACCCCTAAATCATTAATATTTGTCATTTTCTCAAAAGGTAAGCATTTTACAGAAAATATGTAATAAAGTTTATTGTAGGAGACTAAATTATCTTTTAAACAGCGTACCACAAAGTGGTGTGAAAGCTATTACTCACCCTATTATACCTGAGGGGCGTCCGCATATTAAGGTTATTTTTTTTTAATATTTTTTTTTGTTTTAATTAATTTTCTTAAAAACTAAGCTTTTCAAAAATTCCCGTTTTACTCTATATTGTTGAAAATAAAATTATCTTTAAAGTGATATATATCTAGTAGTTTCTGTTAACGGATGACACTTAAGAAACATACACATATTTGGTTTTTTTTAATTAAAAAAAAATTATCATGTGTTTTATCAATTTTTTTTTAAAGCAAGCTCTATCGCAAAAAGTTTTACTTTGTACTATAGACAATTAAATTTTCTTTCGAACAATGTGTATATTTATAACATTAGGGCAACCGTTAATACCCCAGGGGCGTATAAAAACTGAATTGAAAAAAAAATCACCAAACATGCGTATATTCCTTGAGTGTTCCCCTTTTTTTTTTAATAAATTAAAATGTATTTTGTTTAACTGCAGACTCAATTACCTTTCGTTTAATATCACACACGCCATATTTTCACATAAACTCTAATTTTTGAAATCTACCCCCACCCTTTTATTTGGTTTGTGTTCGGTAGATTTTGTTCATTTTTAAATGGGACCATCTCGACCCAAGACCCAGCCTAGGTACCAAATTTCATTAAAATCGGCCAAGCGGTTTTTGAGTTATGCGCGTTGGTCGTTACAGACAGACATACAGACACACAGACAGACATACAGACAGACAGATAGACAGACAGACAGACGGCGCAACAAAAAAGTTTCAACTTTTTTTTTCTCGAAAAAATTAGGATCCCCATAGCTCACACTACTATAGTATAGTATATGTGTGTGCTAAAAGAAAATAAAATAAAATATATAACTTTTATAATAGTTTGGACTCTATTCACTTAGAGGCGTTCATGCACTTTTGATGAGGGGTTGAAAGCCCTTACATTTGGGAATACAATTACACTTATTGGACGTCTGTCGAACTTATGCCAAAATACAATATGGCAGCTCAAAAGTAAAAAATAGAAGAATTTTGGTAAATTTACAATTTTTAGCTATAGTCATCCTAATTTTTTCGAGAAAAAAAAAGTTGCTCCGATTTCAAAATTTTCGTTTTCAGATGATTTTGAAACTTTTTTGTTGCGCCGTCTGTCTGTCTGTATGTCTGTCTGTCTGTAACGACCAACGCGCATAACTCAAAAACCGCTTGTCCGATTTTAATGAAATTTGGTACCTTGGCTGGGTCTTGCGTCGAGATGGTCCCATTTAAAAATGAACAAAATCCACCGAGCACAAGCCAAATAAGAGGGCAGGGGTAGATGTCAAAAATTAGAGTTTAAGTGAAAATATGGCGTGTGTGATATCAAACGAAAGGTAATTGAGTCTGGAGTTAAACAAAATTAATTTTAGTTTTAAAAAAAGGGTGGGGGTAGATTAAAAAAATTAGAGATTAACTGAAAATATTGCGTGTGTGATATGAAACGAAAGGTAATTGGGTCTTAAGTTAAACAAAACATATTTTAGTATTTTTAACAAAGGGTGGGGGTAGATTAAAAAAATTCGAGTTTAACTTAAAACATGGCTTGTGTGGTATCAAACGATAGGTAATTGAGTTTGGAGTTGAATAAAATATATTTAAGTTTTTAGTTATATTAGCTCATACGTACTCTACATCTATAGAACCTAGTGTGAGCTTAGGTGCCCATATATTGGCAGAGTATTTTTATTTCTTAACCTAATTTATTTTATTTGGATTATATTGCATTTTTATAAAAACTATTAATCACTTGCATTTTTAATGTTTTTGTGTCTCAAAAAAAATATATTCCTCAACATCATGTTTTTTTCATGTTTTTTGCGTTTTATAGAAAAACTGCTGATTTTACAAAAAAAAATCACAAGATACAAAAAAATTGTTTCCTGACAAGTTGTATCCACAGTTAGAAAATTTTCGAGGTATGCTCAAAAAACTACGAAGTTGGTCTGAGGGTACCCCTAGACACCAAAATTTTACTTTCTCATAAAACTTTCAAGAGGGAAAAAATGCTTTAAGAATTAAAAAATAACGTAAGCTAATTTATAATTTTTTTAGTCTATATTCTGTCAAATATGATATGTCGTCCTTCCTACGATTTTGAACCAATGTTTTCCCGACTAATTTTTACCTCTATAAACCTAAAAGGAACATCGGTGGAAAGGTAATTTAAAGCTCTACAAAAAACTACTAAACCATTTTTCTCTTAAAATTACAAATTTGGTCAAAAATCTAAAAAACTTCATATCATCATATCACTATCTAGTCGGTTCGTGACCTCTGTTATTTTAACGTGTAAATGCAAATTTGATGACAGACGCCAAAAGTCTTTGCTTTTTGGAACGTCATTCGACTTATTCGACATATGTTAAATCCATGCCAAATACAAGAAACATCTCAAAAATGAAAAAAAAACAACAATTTTGGAAAATTCATAACTTTGTTATTTGTGAACCGATTTTTTAGATTTTTGACGAAAGCTGTCATTTTAAAAGCAAAATGGTTTGGTAGCTTTTTGTAAAGCTTTAATAGCCCATCGCACCGTCTTTTTTTTTCGTTACTTAGCCTTAAGGGTTCCTTATTACGTCATAATATGATTATATTAAGAAACGCTTTAAGCTAAGTAACGAAAAAAAAGTCGGTGAGATGGACCCTAAATTACCTTTCCACCAATGTGTCCTTTGGGTTCCTAGATGTTGCCGTAGGGTATAAAAAATAGTCGGGAAGACATTGGTGCAAAATCGTGGGTAGGTCATTATGTAAGCCGTCATATTTGACAGAATATAGACTACAAAAAATAAAAACTTAGCTAACGTTATTTAAAATGGTAGAGCCTTTTGATTTTTGAAGCATTTTTTCCACTTTTGAAACTCATGAAAATGTGAAATTTTGGTGTCTAGAGGTACACTCCAATTTCGTAGTTTTTTGAGCATACCTCGAAAAGTTTAACTCATGGTGAAAATGTGAAAACAACTTTTTAATACACATCTTTTTTGTATCTTGTGATTTGTTTGTAAAATCAGCAGTTTCTCTATAAAACGCAAACAACATGAAAAAAAGACATGATGTTGAGGAATTAATTTTTTTTTTTTTAAACAGAAACATTCAAAATGCATGTGATTAATAGTTTTTATAAAAGTGCACTATAATCCAAATAAAACAAAATTTAATTTAAGAAATAAAAAAGTGAATTTTCCAAAATTATCCTGTTCTTCATATTGCTAAGCGAATAGAGTATTAGATAATATGTACTATAGTTAATGAGAGTAGCAACACTTATGTACTATAGTTAATGAGAGTAGCAACACTCTTAGTGTTATGTAAGCCTGACGGGGGTGGCTCCCCACTTAAATGTGCCTCTTGACAGTTTTTTGTTAATAACTGGAAAACTCAAATTTTAAAAAAATATATTTTTGAAATCATTTTTCGACAAAACATCCTTTCCAATGATGTACATGGCCATCCCTGGAAGCAGTGGGGCACGTTTTTGGGAAAAACAATGTGTGAAGAATAAAAAATACCACAAGAAAAACTAACACTTGTACGACAGTTTTCGAGTTATTAGCAAAAAACTGTTAAGAGGGAACAATCAACCTTGCCAGGGTGGGGGTGGAAATGTTCGGGAGAGTATGTTGCTTCTCTAATTCAATGCAGTTTTTAGCTCAAATCTCATATATAAGGCTTGGACGTAAGTAGTAGTGACTTATTGCAATAAAGCCAGGCACAAATTGTGCCGGGCACTATTCTGACAGTTTCCCATTGAAAACTGACAGTTGACCTTTCAAAATTGACATACCAATGTCGAAATTATAAATCTAGTCATTTATTTTCCATTAATAGTGGCGTCACTATTAATTCCGGCTCTTATAATACACAAAGTCCTAATTTTGAAAGAAGATAGCTGTTGTTATAATGGGAAACTGTCAGAATAGTGCCCCGCACAATTTGTACCTGGCTTTATTGTAATAAGTCCCTATTATGTACAAACAATAAGTAAGAACATAAATAGGGTTACCGGTAATGAGTTTGCTTAGTAGCAAAAAAACTGTACATTTATATACATAAATATATTATTCCCCTCCGAAAAATGTTTGGGGTAGTCTCATGTTTATCCATCCCAAGTATGTTGCTTCTCTAATTCATCGCAGTTTTTAGCTTAACTCTCATATATAAGGAACTAAAATATTATGTACAAAAAACAATTAAGAGCATAAATATGGTTACTGGTAATGAGTCTGCTTTTTATGGGGTTCGAATCAGTAATGTCACTTTCGTTAATCTTAACAATAAAAACTAAAAAACTCTCACCAGCCTTTGAAAAAGAGTCACTGTTTTTTTTAAACTCATTACTAAAGGACAGTGTCAGACTGGGACCCTAATGGAGTAGAGTACAAGGGGGCCATTGCAGTTTTAAGAGGGGTCTACCAAGATTTACAAGGGTTCGTCCGACAATTCCAAAAAATAAAGTATTACAAGGCTTTATTCTTTGCTCATTAATAAATAGAAAACTAATTATATTATTATAGTCAAAATAGGCATTTTTTACAATAACACACATTTAATTCGTAAAAATTGTTTACTTATTTCCAAATAGAGTGTGATATATAATGCCCGAAGTTTTGTACTGCCATCACTTTGAAAAAATATCGCTGAACTAGCATATAGGTCCACTACCAACTGATAAGTATCAATTTTAGATTTGCGTAACGTTTTAATTATAGAAAAAAAATAGCGAGGACAGAGCTCACACTTACCAGTCTTGTAATGTCCATATGCTGAGTCGAACAAACTGCGGGTTGGGTTTAGAGATGGTTTTGCAGTCTTGTAATATCCATATGCTGAGTCGAACAAACTGCGGGTTGGGTTTAGAGATGGTTTTGGCACTTTTTAGACGGAGTTTTTCTTAGAATGTTGAAGTTTTATTTTCACTCCGCGCGCGGTTAGCTTGACATTCCTTTTTCAAGTCCCAGTTTTATGCGCACTTTCTTGCGCCGATTTTACGTTGCATTTCTTCGCCACCAGAGGGCTCTTCCTGTGCTCGCTCTAGTCCTTTCATTGGATACACGAGAAATTTATATAAAAGTCGCGGCGCGGGAAATAAAGGTTTCTTATATTATTAGGCGTAATTTTATAGTTATAATTTAAATAATAAAACGAAATAAAATAAACAAAAAATTCTAACTTATTTAGCTAATAAATTGAGGATGAAATCCGAACATGCTCCACCCCCAAAGAAAGTAATTTCTTTCATTCAGATTTTGCAAAGGGTAGCGGGCATAATTTTACTAGGGGTCTCTTAAGAGTCCCTATACTAGTTACCACAGTCGCTACACGACAAATGTTATCCTTGCCAGGATGTAACGCGGAAATTCGGCCTAATGGCCAGTTAGAAGGTCGAATATTATCTGCTTTAATTAGCACTAGAGTTCCAACTTCGGGTAAAGGAGAAGAAGGTTCTAACCACTTGCCCTTTTGTTGTAATGTGTGCAGGTACTCGTTTTTCCACCTTGACCAAAAGTCCTGCGGTTTAATTTAAGATGCGTTAAATCATGATCGGGTAAAGCAGAAAGAGGTTCGAGGGTCAAGAAGTGCCCAGGCGTAAGCACTGAAAAGTCGTGAGGGTCTGTAGAGACTTGACAAAGCGGTCTACTGTTCAGAAGAGCCTCAATCTGCACAATGACAGTATAAAGCTCCTCAAATGTTAAAATTTGTTCGCCGATAATCCTATGGAGATGGGTCTTAAAAGATTTTACCCCTGCTTCTGCCAAGCCTGAAAAATGGGGTGCAGAAGGTGGCTGGAAATGCCATTCGATATGTTGGGATTCGACTGAGGTTTTGAACATATCTCGTAGCTGTTTTTCCGCAGCCGTAAAGCAAGTTGCATTATCGGAGAATATTTTGCAAATTTTACCACGACGCGAAGTGAATCTTCGTAGTGCTGCCAAGAAAGCTTCACAAGTAAGATCCGAGACTATTTCTAGGTGAGTTGCAGTGGTTGCAAAACATTTAAAAATGCAGACATAAGACTTTGAAGTCTTGGGATTGCGGGTTTTTGATAGAGCTGTCGTAAAAAAGCCTGCGTAGTCTATACCCACGACACTGAAGGGTTTGATTTGAGATACGCGAAGAGTAGGTAAGTTACCTATGGGACCAGGCTCATAGGGCCTGGGGCGTCGCGCAGACAAAATCCAGAAACGCTGTAAAAGAAAAAAATGGAGGGTGTGTTTTCCTGGATGCAGATAGACCTTGTGGTAATATTCAATAACAAGAGTGGTTAGGCGATGATCTCGCGGCAAAATAGCGGGATGTTTTTGGTCATAATGTAATTTTGAATTGACTAGGCGCCCGCCGACGCGAAGGATACCATTTTCATCCAGAAAAGCACCTAGTTTTCGAAGATTTTTAACTGGCAGCTTTTTAGCGGTAAGATTTGCAATATCTTCAGAAAACGATTTGTGTTGAATGAATTTTATGAGCATGAACAAAGAATTATCTAACTCTTGAAGAGTAATAATTTTAGGTTAGTTAGAGTCTGATGGATTTTTCTTACGGCGTAAAAGTTTGATAAAACGTAGTACATAAGTAACGATTCTTAAAATTTTTGTCAGTGAAGAAAATTTGTTTATTAAATTGTCGAAGCAATTAGGGTCTTCCACAAAGGCGGCGAAAGAGAGATAGTTTTTTTCTTCACAGGAGATTAGCTCCTTATCTACTTTAATATCTATAGATTTTGGCCAGTCGTCTTTAGACCTTTTTAACCATTGGGGTCCCTTAAACCACAAACTGCAGTTTAAAATTTCATTCGGAAGAAGGGATCTCGAAGCACAGTCGGCGGGATTCGATTCTGATACTACATGATAAAAAATGGAAGGAGGGAGAATTTCTTGAATTCGGGAGTCTCGATTTGCAACAAATGTTTTAAATTTATAGGGAGGACTTTTTATCCAATATAAGGTAATGGTTGAATCAGAAAAAACATATATATTTTCAATTTGAAGCTTGTCTTTAAAAAGTTCAGTGACATAAGAAATAAGTCACCATCAATGCGGCTTCGAGCTCTAACCTGGGTATAGATAACTGTTTTTTAATAGGAGCTACTTTGCTTTTGCCCATTACAAAAAATGTCTGAAACATGCCTGTAATTTTATCAAAAAATCGGAGATGTGTTACGCAAGAAATTGCACGCTGTGAAGCGTCACAAAAACCTATTAGATCGCACTGAGTTTTTGTGCTGATAAGCGTCATTTGGCGGGGAATTTCAATTTGTGATAAAGCGGGTAATTGTTCTTTGAATTTTGTCCAGCGTTCTACTGTTTCAGCAGAGGGGATAGAGTCCCAGTCTAAACCCTCCATCCAGAGAGTTTGGATAATCAGTTTTGCGAATAAAGTAACAGGAGCGAGAAATCCGATTGGATCAAAAATGCGTGCGACAAGGCTTAATATTGCCCTTTTTGTGCAAGTCAAATTATTATCTGAGGTTTGAATAGAATAGTGAAAAACATCACTAGATGGTTGCCATCGAAGGCCCAGAATTTTAATTGTAGCAGAATCATCGTCAAAATTAAGAGAACCTGATTGAATATGCGACTCGGGAAGATCAGACAAAAAAGATAATTTATTGCTGCTAAATTTTCTTAAGTCAAACCCACTTGTTTTTAGACAATTTATAAGGTCGTCACGGACCAGCTTAGCCTCAGAAAGTGAAAAACAGCCTGTGACACAGTCGTCAATATAAATTGAGGATTTTAGAACTTCATATGCTCGGGGGTAGTTAGATTTTTCATCTTCAGCCAATTGAACAATCACTCTATTAGCAATAAATGGTGAACTAGACAGACCGAAGATCATTCTTTTCCAGCGGTATTCCTTTAGTGGCTCGTTTGGCGAAAAACGCCATAATATGCGCTGAAACATGCCTTTGATATCACATGTAAAAACCACAGGATAGAGACGGAAATTTAATAAGATTTTTACGAGGTCATGTTGGAGTTTTTGACCTACTAATAAGGTATCATTTAGGGATGTATGTTGAATAGTAGTTTTCATTGAAGCATCATAAACTATGCGTATAGAGTCCCCCTTTGTTACGCAATGATGGGGAATTATGTAAGAAGTAGAGGGGTTGGAGTTACTAGGTACTTCCTCGATATAATCCAAGTCTAGATATTCTTGAATTAAGTCAATATATTTCTTGTAGATATCTGGATTTGATAATAATCTTTTTTCTAGTATGAAATATCGACGAAGTGCGGGAATTCGGGATTCATCTCTTTGAAATTGCGGTTCTGACTTAGTCTTAAACGGTAAGGAAACCTGATAACGGCCAGATTCGGTGCGAATATGCGTTTTAGAGAATATTTCTTCAGACAATTTTTCATCGGGAGAGAGACAAGAGATACTTGGCAACTCTTCTAGCTTTTGCATAGTTCTTTCCAGTGACAAGGGGTCACTTTGAGAGTGCGTAAAATATGAAAAGCTAACATTTTTTATGGACGGCTCAATGTTTCCCGAGAGAACCCAGCCAAATGAAGTTTCTAAAGCTACAGGTTCGTGAGGTTGGCCTGACAAACGACCCTGTTGGAGAATATAGGGGTAAAGATTCGCACCTATGAGTAGGTCAATGGGTGATGTTTTATGCCAATTTAAATCTGATAACTTGAGCTGAGAAGTATGCGGCCAAGAAGTTTTTTGAAAAGAAGCGATCGGTAACATTGGGCAAAGATCAGCCATTACAATGGCGTCTATCGACAAAATGGGGTTATCTTTTGCCACAGGTTTAAGAGTGCATGAAACACCTCCTTTTGATGTGTATTGACTCATTTGTCCTAAGCCATAAATGGACATAGAACAATCGAACCTTTTTAATCCGAGTCTATTAACACAATTTTCAGAAATGTATGTTAGCTGAGAGCCACTGTCTAAACGAAGCCTTACTTTATGATAATTACCATATTTGTCAGAAATTTCAGCTATAGCGGTTGATAAGAGGGTGTTGTTCGTAGGAATAGAACTTACTCCACAAAATGGGGGTTGCTGAGTGGTTTGGTTTGGCGGTGTGGCTTGCGGCGGACTAGATTGCGAGTGCGAAGAGTGATCAATATTTTGATTAGTGCGGTCATGATGCAAAAGACTGTGGTGTTTATCGTTGCAGAAACGACATAAATGGGTAGAGTTGCACCCCTTATAGCGGTGACCTTGACTCAAACAGTTGGTACACCAACCCTTAAGCCGTACAAAATTAAATCTATCTTGAGGAGACTTATTATGAAATTCTTGGCATCTATAGAACGTGTGATCAGAATGACCACAGCAAGGGCATGGATTCTAAACAAAATTGTTATTTTGAGTCGAACGAGAGGCACTTGGTGCGGTAAAGAAAGAATTTGATCGCGGTTTTGGACTGAAATTATGAACTGCTTGCGCAGGCGGTTTGGATTTTCTATATTGCGGGTTAGAATAATAATTTGATTTCGAATTGACTGATGTAGAAAACTCTATGGCGTCTAGGGCGTTGCATTGATTAAGAACAAATATCTTTAGAGAATCAAATTTGGGGATAATTTTGCTGTTTTTATTTTCTTCGAATTCAAAACGAGTTATAGTATCATCATCTAAGTGCTTAGATAACATATAAAATAGAAGGAAGTCCCACTCATTTACAGGAAACTTCATGCTTTTTAGCGCAGATAGATTTTCAGAAAAAGTATCAATTAGAGTGCGAAGTGACTTTGCGTCTTTACAATTGGTTACGTAAGGAGCGTTTTCAATGGCTTTAAGATGCGCGAATGCTATAAGTCTGGGGCCGTCATAGCGATCCATTAATGATTGGTAAACGTTTGAGTATAGGTCAGCTTCCAAAGGAGTACACTGAACCAGGTCTTTAGGTGGCCCTGAGAGGGCTGAAAGCAGGTGGTTAAATTTTTCAATATTTTCGAGATCAGAATTTTCGTGTACAAGAGATTTAAAAACGTCTCGAAAATATCTAAAAGTTTTTGGATCACCTGAAAAGGTCGGAATCTCAAACTCATGATTTTCTCTGAGATGCAGAAGACGCCCCTTGAGGTTCTGACCCCGTTTGGCTTTCATCCAAATTTTCGAAAATAGCGCGTACATAAGAAGCATTAAATTGAAACTGTGTGCGTACTGATTCTTCCTCGGTTAAGACTTCATCAGCCTCTGAAAGCGCGAGTAAAGTTAAAAGGCTTTGATGATTTTTGCGAAAATCTGATTCAATTTGATCGTAATGAATGCACATGGACTTAAACTGCCTTCTTGTGTGCTCATTTTCACCAATACGATCAGCAAGAGCTTTTAGTTCTATCATTTGGTTACAGACCATTGTCCGTAAGACTTTATGCTGTTTGATTTTTCCTACGTTAGCCATTTTAACGGCTTAAATAGGTAACTAGAAAAGCGACTTTTATTTTTAAAACACCCAATACAAACGTATATAAAAGCGTTCGGGAAACACCCTATAAAAAAGTGTTTATAAATATCAAAACAAAAACGGAATCCCCAGCTTAGATTGTTTGTTTACAAATTCCTTGGGAAACACCTTAAGAAATAGGAATATACCACAAAAAATTGCAACCCGGAATTCCCACAAAAAATGTTTTTTATCCGGCGTCGAGCGCGGCCTTGAATTTGTTTGGGCGAAAATATAAAAATTCAATAAAAATTTATAGCAATGTGTGGGACAAAGATAGTACTATAATTTTAATTAGGGTAAAAGAAAATGCTTTTAATTAGCAGAAACCTTTATTTTTTTTAAAGAAATTTTGAGCATCTATGGCTGCGAAGGACCAATATGAACTAGCATATAGGTCCACTATCAACTGATAAGTATCAATTTTAGATTTGCGTAACGTTTTAATTATAGAAAAAAAATAGCGAGGACAGAGCTCACACTTACCAGTCTTGTAATGTCCATATGCTGAGTCGAACAAACTGCGGGTTGGGTTTAGAGATGGTTTTGCAGTCTTGTAATGTCCATATGCTGAGTCGAACAAACTGCGGGTTGGGTTTAGAGATGGTTTTGGCACTTTTTAGACGAAGTTTTTCTTAGAATGTTGAAGTTTTATTTTCACTCCACGCGCGGTTAGCTTGACATTCCTTTTTCAAGTCCCAGTTTTATTCGCACTTTCTTGCGCCGTTTTTACGTTGCATTTCTTCGCCACCAGAGGGCTCTTCCTGTGCTCGCTCTAGTCCTTTCATTGGATACACGAGAAATTTAAATAAAAGTCGCGGCGCGGGAAATAAAGGTTTCTTATATTATTAGGCGTAATTTTAGAGTTATAATTTAAATAATAAAACGAAATAAAATAAACAAAAAATTCTAACTTATTTAGTTAATAAATTGAGGATGAAATCCGAACAATCGCCTTAAATCAATTTTTTTAACAACTCTTATCTTACACCATATTAAAAACTCTTTGGTGATAAAGAACTTGTATGTACTCTAAGTCTTATGACTGTTATGTTATATCACATTCTATCGATTTTTGAAATATTTTTAACTATTTTACAATATTTGCTGTAGATAGAGCTTATAAACTATATTACAAAAGAGTCCCTTCAGCATGCGATTGGTTGATGAAGACCTTGGTTTTTCACGATTGGTTCTATTCAAATACTATTGCCTTGTAAAGGCAAATCAATCGCGGCCAACCAAATTATTGTTTAACCAATCGCATGCTGGCGGGCGGTCTCCAGATACAAAGTCGCACTTAGCTTCGCTGTGGTTAGTATTTAAATTCTATACATAACTATTCTGGTAATGAATTTAGATTTAATTTTCCTTAAAACTAAAACCTATGCCGGCAAGTTTACACACTTTAGGGGTCTGTAAACTGGTACTATTTTTAAGATTACAAAGGACCCCAATTTAAGATGGCAAAGGAGTGCCCACCATGAATTTGAGTCAAGGTTACGTAATAATTTAAGTTTATAATAATAAATAACTTTATTGGCAATATTATTATTTAATACCACTTTGTGATACATTTTTTACAACAAAATTATATTTTTTACAAAAGTGTTTCAGAAAATTTAATAAAACCTATACATTTTTTTCTTGTTCTTTGAAATATTACCAATTTAGAGACGCCAATTAAAATAGTGCCAGGTAATCAGAAACTTGGCCTTATTTAAATTAATTGTTTAAAAGATAATTGTGGTTTTTGCAATAAATAAATAAAAATTCGCATTTGCTCTAAAATGCTTAGTTTCTGAGAAATTTAGGTAAAATCTAATATTGTCTGTTTATTTGGAATATAATGTGATAGTACATAAAGGAAATGCGCATATTGCTAACAATTTAGGGTTTGCATCTCTGCAAAGGCACTAGCCAGTCAACTTCTAATAATAAGTATTTTATAGGTAATTCATTCAGTTTTATTTTATGCTTTTAAATATTTTTGCAAAACTATAAAAACTTTTTCCTATAAATCCGACCGCAACCATTTAAGGCGTCATATTTTTAAGATGGCAGCCGCTCGAGGTCACAAACTTACAGGAGTAGTAAGATGACCAACCTTCTAATCGTGTTTCCAAACTTTCGTATTTTTTGCACTAACACAGCTTTTATATATATCTCTAATAATTGGACTACAAGCCCACTGGTGGTGACATATGTGCAGTGCACTTTTGATCCTCTTATTTTAAAGAATGTTCTCTTTGGGTCTTAAAGTTGATTTTCTAAAAAGAAAAACACATAAACTGAACAGTGTTATATACTTGTTTATACACATACACACATTTACATAACACTCAAATGGGGTTTGTTTTTTCTTAAAATGTCTTATAAAGGGGGTGGTCATAATTTCCTAACATTATTTATATAACAGTCCAAGTCAGTTTTTCTCATGTACAAAATCAAATAAATATTGTTCTCAATTATGTTAATGAAAAAGTTTAATACACCAACCTTATAGCTTTTTTATGTCTTAAAGGATTGGAATGCAAGTTAGGAACATGCTGATAGCCCTCTGGTGTTGTTGATTCATAAATTGTGTACTTCTGGTCCTCTGATTTTAAAGAATGTTTTCTTCGGGTCTTAAAGTTGCTTGTCTAAAAAAATATCACAAACTGAGAGAGTTATACACCTGTTTATACACAAAATATTGACACCTTTTCTTCATTTTCAACATAATAATTATTTTTTACAAATTAAATTATATTTATCTCTTTTTTTTGATTTTAGAAAAGCACGGATCACCTTAACAAAGGTGATCTGTGATAAAAGTTTTTGGTGAAACAAAATTGTCTTCAATTATTTGTGATTTTTTTGTATACAGGGTGTCCCATAACTTAGGGGCTATAGGCCAACACGTGATAGAGGAGGTCATGTCTGATAAAAAAGTTCCTATAATGCATGGGTTAAAACTCTTTCTTTGTCGAGATACAGAGCATCAAAGTTGGCGATTTTTTAAACTTTTTTGATAACGTTTTAAAAAAACGCAGTAAAAATATGAAATTGGGCAGAATATTGTAATAGAATAAGAGCAATAAATTGAAATAAAAATTATTTTGAAAAAAATTAGTCGGTCAATTTTTTTCTGAAAAAAACAATTTTTTTGGTATAAACTTTTATAAATGCCATATTAAACGCAATGTTTTTTTATATTTTTTGTTAATAAAAACAAGTCTAGCAAGATATAATAATAAAATTTTATTGATATTTTTTAAAAGAAAGAATAAGCAAAAAAATTTTTACAAAATATTATTTTTTCTATGTTTTTGGAGGTTATTTTGACAGCCCTGTATCTCCTTAACTTGTAATTTTATCAAAAAAAGGAATACCACGTTTTTGAATAACAATTAGCCGGGTATTCAGCTGGCTATGACAGATTTTCTTTTTTTGTAAAACACTTTTCCCCCCACTCCTCTAACTTTAAACATCCTATATCTTAAGAGATGTGTGTTGACACCCATGATATATAAACTTTTTTCTCGTAAATAACCTCCTCTATCACCTGCTGCACTATGGCCCTTAAGTTATGGGACACCCTGTATAATTTAAATCGCGTGTTTTACCTTATTCTGGGGGGGGTTTGTCAGATTAGTACTAAATTATAGGTTAGAGACTCCTTTTGTAATTTTATAAAAATTTTGGTGAAACAAAATTATCTTCAATATTTTATGATTTTTTTTGCCGTAAATATGTAATCATGTGTTTTGGTTTATTCTGCTAGACTATCAGGGGGGTTTGGGGTAAGGACACTCATTGTAAAGGTAAGCTTTATAGGAAACGATTTTCTATTTTTTGTTTAATATTTTTGACATTTTTTCCTCGGTTTCACATTGGCAGCACAGTTTTATTTTAAAGATGTTGTTTTACACAGTACAAAGGTATCTAAACTATACAGGGTGTTTTAAAATTCAATAACATAATTTTAATCTTAATTTCCTTGAGTGATTTCAAGACAAAAAGTTCGTATAAACATAGGTCCACAAACGCTTAGTTTTCAAGATACAGAGTGTTCAAATTTTGTTTTTTTATAGCTCTTACAGTTTTTAAGATATTTAGCTCAAATTTGGCACGTATATTTACTTATGGGTACTACAATATTAGGCATGCCAAATAAGTTTTAATTAATTTTAGTTTGATATACTTGTGATGCCATACTGGCACATTTTTTATTTTATAATAGCAGCCTTTGGTGAAACAGCAACTTTCTCTAAAACAGTTAAAGATGCAAAAAAATTGCAGAAAACAAAAAAGTTTGCAAATAAAACAAGGATTTTATTTCTTGTCTTAACTACCTAGTTCTGCCTACCAGTGGCTTACAAGGAAAAAAAATCTGGGGAAAAGGCGACATGAGCCCTAAAAAGTATCACTCTGTAGATTTTTACTATTTTTTGGCATGTCTGATAGTGTAGTGTCTATAGCTTAATACACATGCCAAATTTAAAATATCTTAAAAACTGCAAGAAACTATAAACAAGAAAATATATAAAAAACTAAACTTTAACACCCTGTATCTCAAAAATAAGGTGTTTGAGGACCTATGTTTATATGTGTTTGCACAATATGAAAATTTTGTCTTGAAATCACTTAAGGAATTGAACATTAAAATTATGATACCGAATTTTGAAACACCCTATATATATTTATGTTTTTAAAAATAAAAAGTTATGCTTCAAACTATTAAAAAGTTATGCTTCAAACTATCTTGAAACTCTGTTATTATTAAATAGATCTTTAGACTGTGATTTAACCACATTTTTAAAATAAGAATGAGCCAGCAACCAATTCGAACCGAGGAAAACATTTCAAAAATAATAACCAAATAATATAAATTCATTGTCAGGCTTCGGTACCTATAAAGCTTGCTTTACGATGAGTGACCTTTGGGGACCAGATTATTTTTAAATTATATCCTTGACACTCTTTTTTTTATTTTATAGTAATTTTTTACTACAAACATCAGTGGCGCACCCAGAAATGTCTTGGAGGGGGCCCGAGGCCTCTGGGGGGAGCCCGAAGCCTCATGATGTCATATTTTAAGCAATTTTTTGTATTTAGGCTAGCCCCCCCACTGGGTGTGCCCATGTAAATAAACATCATGAAATACCCGAGGGGTGAACAGCTCTCACAATCGGTGTACACATTTCTCACAATCTTACCACAATCCCTCACAATCTTTACACAATCTTAGCAAAAGATTGTGGATTTTCACAATCCGTGTACACATTTTGAGTTAGCTGTTCACCCCTCGGAAATGCCTAACACTGTTTGTCTGACTGTACAATTCTTGTTACTGGCCAGCAAGCTAGCTTCCCGGGGCAGAAAAAGTTATATTTTATTTGCACAACACAAAATAAAAAGTGCACTCTGTTACACAAAATGATACATACCTGTCTTTTTTTTAAATTTATTTCCTCTTGGCACACTGCACATATTCATCACATCTTGCAATGAGTGGTCCTCTTGTCTTGTCTTGTCTTGTTTGTTTATGGCTTTGTTCTTTTTTGGAACAATTCGCCAGTGCTGTTTGGTAGACCTCAAGGTAATCTGGCTTCAGCCACTTGAGATCTGATTTTCAATTTTTCTTTTTAGATCTGTATCTTAATTCGGGTTTCCCCTGATCACTCTGTCCGGTTCTGTTCACTTCAGCCACTTGAGATCTGATTTTCAATTTTTCCTGTTAGATCTGTATCTTAATTCGGGTGTCCCCTGATCACTCTGTCGGTTCTGTTCTTCTGCCACTTTTACTGTTTTTATTTTTAGTTTGTACTAGGGTTGATTGGAAGGTTTAAGGGACGTGTTAGTCCACTCATTCTAACATGTTTACACTAATATACATATATATATATATATATATATATATATATATATATATATATATAATAAGTAAAATACACATTCAACAAACAAACATTTTAGGGGGTTGATTGGGAGTGGTCCTCATTTAAAATCACTGCAAAAACTGAATCACTGTCAAGGTTAACTCTGTTTTATGATCTGCATAAGGAACTTCTACATTACTTTTACAGCCTTTAATGAGATAATTAGCCAAACACAACGTATTTCTTATAAAAATTTAAGAAAAAACAGTTATATCAAAATAAATAAATATAACCCCATAAATTTGACTTCTCGTATACTTTCTTACTAAAATAATCCCATGGCTGTTTTAGACTCATGTGCGCCCGCCCCACTACATTGAATTAAAAAGAGAGAGTAAATAGCTGGATGATAATGTGTGAGTTTCGTAAATAAAACGAATCAAGCACTGTTCAGTCACTGATGTCATGGTTGTTTTAGATTATTATGCGCCCTTACGAGTACATTACTTTAAAAAAAGACAGTAAATAATCGGATGATAATGTGTGACTTCAGTCAATGAAACTATCAGTACGTTCGAGAATCATATTTTGTGTCGATTTTGTATCGGGGTGCTCGTGACGTCATCGGGGTGGTGGCCTACGTCACAGTCAGCGCCTTATTGTGTTGTGTTTATAGCATTATTTTGTTTTATGTGTAATTCACTTAGTTTACTAGCTCAAACGGCTTCACTCTTTTTAGTCTTCGAACTAGCATAGTATTGTCTAGAAGCTGAATTGCTTCCACATTCACATGCCGATGGAGTCTATCTTCATGGCTTTTTGCGTACTTTTTTATAGTCTCTGCTACAGTTTCGATTTTTAGATCTCGATGAAGGTCACTATTTAGAACGTACCAAGGTGCATTCACAATGTTTCTTAATACTTTATTTTGAAATCTCTGTAGAACTAGAATGTTACTCTCTTTAGCACAACCCCATAGTTGAATACCATATGTCCACACTGGTTTCAGTATTTGTCTATAAAGCAGTAACTTATTATGAATTGTTAAATTGGACTTCCTTCCAATTAGCCAGTTAATTTTTCTATACCTTATCTCAAGTTCTTCTTTTTTTTTCTTAACATGTGCTTTCCAGCGCAATTTGGCATCAAGTGTCATACCTAGATATTTTGCCTGATTTGAATATGGTACGGGAATGTTGTTAATTGTAATTTGTATGTGATTTATATTTTTGTTTGTAAAATCAACATGAATTGATTTGGTTTCATTTAATTTTATTCGCCACTTTGTGGTCCAACTGTGAACTTGGGTGACTGCATCCTGAAATTTTTCTATGCATTTTTCAATAGATTTTTCTACCGACAATAAACCAGTATCATCGGCAAATGTTGCTAAGTGACAATTTTCTGGCTTTGGGATATCACAAGTGAATAATAAGTATAGATAAGGGCCTAGTACGCTACCATGGGGCACGCCTGCTTGAATTTCTCTTAAATTTGAGTATGAGTCTTCCTGTTTTACTCTAAAATGTCTATGAGATATGTATGATTCCAAAATATCCGAATATTGTTTTGGCAGAAACCGTTTTAATTTAAAATTAAGGCCTTCATGCCACACTTTGTCAAATGCTTGTGCTACATCTAGAAAAACTGCAGAACAAACTTTTCCCTCTTCTAGTGCTTTTTCTATTATATTAGTAATTCTGTGTATTTGATCTGTCCTGGAATGCTTGTCTCGAAAACCAAATTGATGAGACGGAATAATTTCTTGTCTTTCTATAATGGGTTTTATTCTTAGCAATAATTTTTCATACAGCTTGGATATAATTGGCAGCAAAGATATTGGCCTGTAAGATGACACGTCATGGAGTGGTTTTCCCGGTTTTGGAATCATAATAACTTCTGCAACTTTCCACAGTTTAGGTACATACCTAAGCCTAAAAGACGCATTAATTAGGTTGCATAGTTTTACAATAGCTATTCTGGCGAGTTGTTTTATGACTACCCCGTTAATAAGATCATAACCTGGGGCTTTTTTCGAAATAATATTTTTGATTTCTGTTAATATTTCTTTTGGTGATGTAAGCTTAATATGGTCTTCGATTTGATGGGGTTCATTTAAATGAAAGTGTTCATCTGGTGCTTCGCGGGGCTGAAATGTTTTTTCAAAATGACTTGCAAAAATATCTGCTTTTTCTTCGTTGCTACTTGCCCACTGGTTGTTAGATTTTCGTATGGGTGGAATTTGGATAATTGGTCTTTTAAAATCTTTGGTTGCTTTCCAAAGGGAATAGTCGGTATTTTTATCATCTGTAAATTCAATAAGAAAATGGTTAATAGATTCATTTTTTATTACTAGAATTTCTCGCCTAATGCGCTGCGTCATGTTGTTGAGATTTTTTTTGTCCCGAGGATCACGGCTTTGCTGCCACTTTCTTCTTAGTTTCCTTTTTTCCAATATAAGGTCTCTAATTTCCTTTGGATAGTTTTTTCCCTTAAAAATTATCTTTGGTTTTGGACTGTTTTCCCAAGCTGCTTTTTGAATATTTGTAACAAAGTATTCAACTTCTTTATCGATTTCTTCTGGCGTTTGCAATGGTACTGATAGGTTTATTTTTTCTGACAGACTTTGTTTAAAACTAATCCAGTCAGTCAGTTTATTAACTAGTGAGATATTTGCTTCTTTCTTTATTATGTTTTTACTAAGAGTTAGAATAATAGGTGAATGATCTGAGTGTAAATCAAAACTTTGTTCTATATCTACAAAACTTAAAGATATATTTTTTACTATAAAAAAATCAATTAGATCTGGAATTTTTCCTGGATCTGTTGGATAGTATGTGGGCTTACCAGTTAATATCGGCTCACATTGATATTCACTAATAGCTTGCAAAAGTTCTTTTCCTTTAGAATTCGTCAGTCTAGATCCCCAGTAGGTATTTTTTGCATTAAAGTCACCTCCAATTATAAAACGGTTTCCTAATTTTCTGAGAAAATTAAGATATTGATTTTTCTTTAGTAAGTGCCTTGGTGGTATATAGACAGCACTTATGACTAATGTATATGTTTTGGTTTTTACACTTACTAATGTAGCTTGAATCTCTATGGTTTTATATCCCATCTCCTCATAGTGTGATATATTTTCTTTAATTATTACAGCACTTCCCCCATGTGCAGTATTGCTAGGGAGAGTTGTATGATACACTTTATAACCTTTAAATTTAATGTGAGACTGGTTAGTGAAATGCGTTTCTGACACAAGACAGACGTCAATTTTTTCTATGTCTAGAATAACTTGCAAGTCTTGCTGATGTTGCAAGAGACCATTGGCATTCCAAGCTAGGATTCTAAGATTACTGACCATTTTGAGGCATATTGGTAGCTCCGTTATTGCTACTTTCTAGTTTAGTTAGTCGCTCATCAAGTTTGTTCAATTTCTCCAAAATTAATTGTAGTGTTTGTTCCATAGTATTTTTACTACTGATATTAATATCAGGTATAGTAGCTGTTGCTGCTACTTGGCTGTATGTCTTTGTCACAGAGTTTTGTGTGACTGTGTTTCTTGTCTGTTGGTTTTGTCTATTTGTACTCACGTTTGGTATGAGATTCGGTTTCTTAGGTTTATTTTTAAATTTTTGTATTTCTTTAGCAACAAGGCATCCTCTGTAGTTAGCAGGATGCTTGCCTCCACAGTGGATGCATTTTGGCTCAGATTCTTTTGGTTTGGGGCATTCTACTGTAAGATGTTTCCCCGTGCATTTTACGCAACGTGGTTCTTTAGCGCAATATTTTTGCGTGTGTTCATAAGATTGACATCTTTTGCATTGAGGGACTAATTTTGAGGTTTTAAGTGCTTTTATTTCCACTTCAATCCCAAGGATACTGGAAATTTCAAAAATTTTGTTGATATCTTCATCACGGCTAAATGTGAGCATAAACATGTTAAGAGGTTGTCTTGTTCTCCATTTAAGTTTGTTGCTGGCCTCCAGTGCCTTAAAACCTTGTTTTTGTAGATCAGCTACAATTTTTTGTGGATCACATGAGAAGTGTAGCCTATTCGCTATTACTCTAATTGGCCTTATTTGTTTGTTTTCGTATGAGTGCCATTGATGGTTTATCTCATTAAGCATTTTAGTAACCAGCCGATAGCTGTCTGCGTCTTGTACATTTATTTTAATATTTTCGTTATTTAAAACTTTTATTTTAACTCCTTGTATGATATTTAATTTTTCATAAATATCATTAAAATTATTTACGCCATTTACCATAATCGGTGGAGGTAATGGAGCTTTTTTAAACTTAGTAGGGGGTTCTTCATTTTTTGTTTTATTGGAGGGCTCTCCAGTGCCCGAGCTTTGTTTTGGTGGTGAGAGTGAAGTATCCATTCGACGTTTTTTCCAACCTTTTCCTTTTTGTCTGATCCACTCAGTTTCTCTTGCCAGATCGTCCTCATCAGTAATGTAGTCCATGTCAGACTCATCTTTTTTAGTAACTTTTGTCTCTAAATCTGCAAATTTTCTTTGCATACTTTCCAGTTGACTTCGGAGATAATCCACTTGTACACTAAATGAATTTTTTTCGTTTTGGGATTTTTTCCATTCGCTATATAAAACTTCTTCATTTTATGTTCTAGCATGGCTATCCTGAAATAATTCGGCATTATCCATTTTTTCTTGATTTTGTTTGGGCTTTTCGCTAATTTTTAAAACAAGCTTCACAGGTGATGGTACACTTTTTTTGCTTTTAAACATGATATATTATTTATAATAAACATTGTTTATAAATTTTTAACATAATTTTTCGCGCGCGAGGTTTAGTATAAACAAAACAAACTTCGACTTTGACCTCGTTATCATGCAGGTACGATGCAATACAACTGTACCGAACTGCGATCGAACGAATACACAACAACTTGTATTTTTTTTAAAGGAACATCCGTCCTGGACCCAGTTATTGACACTCAAAAACATATACTAAAAGTAATTTTAAAAAAGAATAGAAAATTTTCTAGTGACACTTTATTTGGTGAGGCTAGAGTAATGTTTCTAAATTAAATATATGTTAACAAACGATATATTCAAGTACTATCTTAAGACAGGCTGAAAATCTGCAAGCGAGCATACCAAATGTTAGGTTAACATTAGATAACTTCACCATACACTGGCTCCTAAAATATATAACTCACTACCAGCAGATTTAACAAGCCATACCTTAAAATTAAATGTCAGCTACATACATGGATTTTGGATCCTAATATCACCTGATGCCAATAATAATTAATAAGCTATATAACATATATCAATTTATTAATAGTACTAAGGGTAAATTTATTTTCTGTGCAATCGGACGGTTACAATAGCCCTTCTTATTGTTCTGAATTTAAGCTCTAAAGTAATAAATTATTTTTTTAAATAATTTTTTTTAAATTAACACACAGATTTTAGATCCATTGTGTCTCCTGGTACCACCAATTAGTTATACTGAAATCTGTAATTTTGAAAATAAAATTTGATTTGATTTAATAATTTTTTATTTTAATTATACCTTTAAATCTAAACAAAGTTTCTCGATACATAGTGTACCTAAATTAAATAGTTTTCAAGTTATTAGGTTTTAAAATGAATGCAGTTGCATAAGAAATTGATTAATTATTATTCATTGTTGTTATACGTTATGTTTTGATGAATTTTGCTTAGAATTGAAGAAATAATTAAAATGTTAAATTATATAAATATATAATATAACCCTGTTCCATAAAAAAAAACAATTATGTTGTGTCACAACTTTATGCCCAACCCCGTAAAAATAAGATGACTACTACTTAGTAGACATTTTACAACCCTAAAACTTTCGTACTAAACTTTTTTCTATATTGTGCATAATTTAAGAAATAATCGACTGTTTCCATACTTAACAGCGACCCTCTACATTATTTTAATAAATATGATTGCGAGCTCCCGGTCTAGTAATACTGACAAGATCACAGCCTACCGTGTCAAAACTGTCAAACTGACAATGTCAAATAGAATGACACCGATCACCACCCTCTTAACGAAAGCCTTAATAAGTTTATCAGGAGGTGTTCTAAAATGATCCAAGGCCAACATAAAAATAGAGGCCACGACCCTGAAAAAATCAGCTGTTCTCCCGGGGCTGAATTTTACATTGGGTCTTATGGGAGATCAGACGTTTTTTTATGATATTTTCAAAATGGCACTACAGATTTCTGCAAAATTTCAGTGAAATATTCTCAGACACCATCCCGATATTCCACCAAAGGTTTGTAAGGAAGCAACATGATTAAAAGGTTAAAATCTTCAAGATTTAGCATTCCTTATTTTGAATTCAAATTACCCGCCATGTACCACATGCCAACTGTTATATTTGACATGTATTTGACTTTGTCATATGTGATTGTCACATTCGCTTCTGCTTTAAACTTAAGTTTTGTGTGAGCTTATGCTTATGAATTAGGGCTTACTATACATTTAAAAAAATTGTTCTGCCAGAATAAAGTAAAAACAATCTCAAAAACGGCTTTATTTAAAAAAATCAAATATCCATGAACCGTCATTCCAACTTCAATATTTTAGAGACAACCAGCTGTGTCGTAACGTGACCATCAAAAAAAAATCAGCCCCGGATGTGACGTCAACAAAGTGGAGGATCGTGGCCCGTCCATTTTGATAGCCCTGAATGATCTAACTGAAAATTATGTTTTTCTAAGGTGATTTTTCTTTCAAATGTATTACGAGGGCGGGACGGGGGGTTAAGAATTGCTACTTTTTATCCGATCGCGCAAATAAAAAAGAAGGTTTTGCGAGTTTGGTTTTTACCTTATTCATATGGCTTGGTGTATAATGTATGTGGCTATGTAAAGTTCCCGCTAAGATAAAAACTATCATGTGCGCACCCAGGGGGGGTTAGGTTGGTGAAACGATCCCCCCGCCCGGCCTAAGAACGTTTTAGATATTTTCCTAGGTGCGCCACTAAAGCTATACCCACCTAAATTTGACAATTAATATCTAATTTCGTTCATTAGGCAACATATAGGCTGCGTTTAAAAAAAATCAATATAGGGGAGAGTGGGGCATAGTGGCCGTCAGGGCAAAGTGTTTATTGTGCAAGTTGTGCGACACCAAAAGTTTCCATTTTTATTGTTCTTTAACTATAACCTATATATGGTAATTTTGTTCGGCTTAGTAAAAAAATATCGCATTTTTTCAAATGTTTGGTGCTTAGATCTAAGGTAACGACGGTTTTTTAATTAAATAACTTTATTATTTCTTTTTGGTTAACATAGGTAGTGACGAAGATTCTCTCGAACAAGGAACTATTAGAGAAGATAAAGAGCATTAGGTTTAAATTTAAAAACTTTTTTTGAGAATGCTTTGCCTTAGGGCGGGTAATATTACTTTGCCTAGAGGCTTTCTGTTTAATTTACTTGCTTAGGAAATGTACGTAGGTACATAGGTATATCATATCTATCTGCCTACAAAATCTTAAAAATAATATATTTATATTGAGAGAGTTATAACACTCTCCTAGTGATCATGACAAGTGAAATATGTCAATCACTCAAATGTATATGTGTAATTGGTATCCATTTTTTAGGACTTTTTAGGTGTTAGGTTTTGCCATTATTACCAAAAATCATACAGAAAAACGCTTTTGTAGCTTTATTTACATGCGGCAAAAAGGCACTATATGTATTTGTAAAGTTTTTAAATGCACGACATCATGGCAGCTCATGACAGAAAGTGAGGCCTACGCAAGGATGAGACAACAGGCACTAGGGCACCAACCCTGATGTTTTTTTAAATATTATATTATTGTCAAACTCTTAGAGTAAAGTTTCAGAGTACCATTTAGCATAGGACTGTAGTGTGCCGTTTAAACAAATAAATAAATAAATATAATATAAATCTGTATATTATACAGTTTTGTAGTTGCTCTTCTTTTGGGCGATACTATATATGGTGTTTAAAGTGGCGTGGCTAACCAAAGCAGGGTAGGCAAAAATTGGTATTGTTTTGTTACTTATACGCTTATTGCATACACATACAAAAAACCAAAATGGATTTTTTTGGTACCAATTAATCTTAAATTATTTTATATTTTTTGCCTAAACTCAACCTAACAAAGCAGTTATTTACTTTATTTATTCTAAATATTCTACAAAATATTTACTGCTTTCTGAAAAAGCACCTTTCTCTGGTAGGCAGAAGTTGATTTAACTCCCAATGCACAAGCATGCATGGGACACAGGAATATTCGTGTCACGTGACACGACCATCACGACAGGCGAACAAACCACACGATGTCTCTTTGTTCTCTCTTTCTCATTTTTAGAGAATCGATAAGGCGCAGCCTTTAAAATCCCATTAGCGATAATAGAAACTAAATCAGATGCAGCCTTCACCAAAATCATATGAAGCGCCTATTAGGAAAATATTAGATGAGAAATGCGCTGTAATGCAGTATATGCAATTAACGGAAATATGTCTTCGCAATCTGTAAAATAAAAATTATTTAAAAAATGCTTCTTATGCATATTTATGCATATTTTTGTTGGATATATGTCTTGGGTTGGGTAACTAAAATGTCACAAAATGAAAAAAAAACATAAGTAATTTTTGGATTTCTATTAGGGTAGGCAACGTCTTTCTGCCTACATTATATGAACGCTACTGGGAGCTTACGAAGTGATTCATATTTTTCTTATTTGAATTTGCAAGAGAGAGAGAGAGAGAGAGGTGCGAAAATATTCTGATTAAGTGCTTTTCACCGCAGGGCAACTTGTCATATGAGTTTTTTTCATAGTAGGTAAAATATATTTTGTTGAAATCATTAAGTTTTATTAAGCCTTTTAACTGGGTTTTTAAAAACTTGAAGAAAACTTATAAAGATATCTTAGTTTTAAGTAGGATTTTAAGTTGTCTCTTATGTCTTAGTCGTATTGTATTTTTTTTTAAAACCTGTAAAAAAATATCAATAAAATGAATCGAAAAGATGTTAAAAATTTTTCAATATACATGTGTTTCCTAAATGAATGTCAATATTTATGGGAGGTGATTTTTGGGCCCATTTTAAGAAAAAAACTTCATATGAACTTATGTCCTAAACATCTTACCTTTTGAGATACAGGGTGGTAAAGTTTTCAAAAATAAATCATTTATTTTAATATCTACAATACTACTTCAGATATTTTAATGAAATTTGTCATATGTACTATGAATCAAGAGGCATTTTTTAATGTATCACTTTTTTTTTTAAATTTGTATCAGTAGCGTTCGTACGTAATTTGACCTGCATATTTTGGCAGACATTGATGGCACGCCACTGATTTTTCCTGAAATAAAAATTATTTTTAAAGTCCCCAATCATTTCTAACCAAAGTTGATCACTTGATTTTTTTCAATCCGATGCACGGTTTTCGCTTAAAAAAATAAAAACCGTTTCTCTGCATGATCATAACAATATCATTAATATGGCAATATCATCATGCAGAGACGTAGGTTTTATTTTTTTAGATGAAATCCGTGCGTCGGACTGAAAAAACTCAAAAGATCAAATTTGCTCATAATTGAATACAGATTTAAAAAGTACACTTCACTTGGTATTGTAGATATTAATAATAAATGATTTATTTTTGAAAACTTTACCACCCTGTATCTCAAAAGGTAAGACGTTTAGGACATATGTTCATATGAAGTTTTTTTCTTAAAATGGGCCCAAAAATCACCCATATAAATATACAGACAGACGTATTAATTGTGAAAATGGATTAGGTAGTAGTTTTCAAGTTGTCGTGGGACAACAAAAATCGAATTATTGACACATTTTTACTTATCACAGCCGCCATATTAAATTAAAATATATATATAGTTTATGTTCCCCATATTCTGATCCACATCCACAAATCCAAGAAAAAGTTTTGTAGTTGTGAAATCACTTTTAGCTTCGCATAAAAGCGTTGTGGTGCGCTTTTTATGTAAATTATTTCTTTGGTGGAAATTTCCCTGATGAAAATTATTTTTCCCTTTCTTAAAGTTAGTTAAAAGATTAAATAAGAGAGAAAAGCAGGAGTATTCGCCTTTAGCCGACAGAAAACACGTGACTAAGGCTAATCGACGCATGACGCATAAGGCTTTAAATGTTATGGCTGGTGGTGACTGGCGGCGAAGCGGGGTTGCCGCATAATTGAGTCGTCAGTTTTACTGGCGTATTGCAAAGAATCGGGCCCAATCTGGCAGAAATTCGCAGGACATGGCAGAACTTGGCAGGACTTGGCAGGACCTGGCGAGACCTGACAGGACCTAGCAGCACTTCGCAGGACCTGGAAGACATGGCAAGACCTGGCAGAACTCACTAGACGAACAAAAATATGGATTTGGTCCATAACGTGAGGACCTTTACAATAGTTTTGGTTGGTTGTTCTTTAACGGTTTATGAAATATCGACAGTTAATTTTATTTTAAGAAAATGCATTGTACCAACCCAGTATCTAACATAATTGTCTGTAATTGCATTGTTAGGGACACTAGTGAGACGTGACAGAAGTCTATTAGATTTTGTGTTACTGTTAAATTGCAAATTCTGTTAAACAATTTTCTTTGCATTTTCTTAAAATTAACTGTTGATATCATAATAACAAAGTTAGCAATGGTGGACACTAAAATTGGAACACCCTCTACATATGCCAGTACGAAAATATCTGTGGCTACCTATTTTTTCTTGTAATTTGGCCTAGCATTACAAGCTTCATAACATTTTTTAAAATAAAGTTTGCAGTAGTGCAAAATTTTCCTGGGTCACCATGTACATTATTTATAGTACCTTTTGGTGTTTTGTCGGTACCTTATAATAGGTGGTTACCTAAATTAAGGTCTCAAGGTAGCCATTTCAGACCTGTAAACTTAATGTCCTAGTTATATTTTATTAAATTAAAACAAAGACTATCTTAAAGTAAGTTTAAGTATGTTTTTAAATAAAAATTCGTATTAAACTTTTCCTTTCTAGATTCTAGAGCAGTTGCAAAAGCTTCTTTATCTTCAATAAAGTCGTTTTTCTAACTCAAAGCTTTAAAAAAAAGAGGTATTTCCCATAAAAGAATGCGTTTTTGTTCGTGTTTTTACCTTTTTCAATCATGGTTTTACAAATCTCCATTCTTCAAAAGATCAGCTGAAAAAAATTCTTGCGTTTTCTTTAATTTAAAAATTCGATACTCGTTTCGAAACGGTTAAGGGTGAAATATCATCGCACACATCATTGGCAATTGCCTCACTGGAACAGGAATGGATCGTGCTACGGCTTGGTATACCCTCCCCTCAAACGCGACAAAAAATAAAATTACCACATCTTGACAGCATTTTCCCCTGAAATACCATTGAACCATCTGCACTTTTTCCTGACCGCTAAATGTAATACGCGGAATGGCTTGACCTAGAATTTGCGTGAAAAACAAATACCCACTTCTCACCGGTTTCGCTGCACACAACGAATGTGAAGATAAGACGTCACGATATATTCCCCTACTTTCCCGCTACCAGCCCCAATACGGGTCTAAAACTGAGAAAAATATTTCAAGACACTGCCCAAACTATATTATTTTGTCTTAACAAAAGAGCACTAATTAAAATGACCTGAGGTTATTAAACCCACCAAAAAAAATTCAAATAAATAAAAAATCTAAGCATATCAAGTAAGGATAGCTTTTGTTAAAGCACTTTATTCAAGAAGTGCTCTTTTGTTTCAGCACCCTTCTGATACAGAACTCTTTTGTTATAGAGGTCTTTTGTGCAACACTTTTTTGTTACAGTTCCATCTCAGAGAACCTTGCCACGTCACACACACCTGGTTTTTTGGTACATGTAATTTCAAAAAAATATAAGGAATCCCTTACCTGAAATACATGGGCAGCAAACTCATGAATGCTGCAAGCTTTCAAGGAAGTGTCATTGGCTACATAGAAATCCAAGTAAAACCAATGAGCCAGCTCGATTTGAAAGCAAATGCGGATCATGTTTTGTTTGGCTGATTCAGGAACAAATACTAGGAACCTCCTGAAAGACATTATTTGTTGAAAATTAGGTCAGGTTATTTACATTAGTATGTGTTTAGAAAAACAGGCAGAACTCTATGTAAAGTACAAAGAGTTAAGTTAACCATCCGTTAGTAAGGTGGGGTGTCACATACCCCAACTGTTTCTGTTCTGTTTCTACTTCTGTAGTTATCTAAGGTTGCCCCACTTCCCAGAACCTTGAAACTAGAGTCTGATTTAGTGTGCACAGCCCTTTGTCAAACTAAGTCAAAAAGGCATTTAATATTTCGTCAAAGTTATAAATTGCATGTGGAATTTTTGGGTGACGCAGTTAATCTTAACAATTACGCAAACATCGTAATAGGTTCGTTGCTCTGGGTTCCTAGGCCAAAAACTAGGTGACGCTGACCCTGCAGAAATCGAAGTCATTTCGGGGTTTGCGTGAATTCACCAATAGAACGTTGACATACTCGACTTTTGCGAGACGTGGAAGTGAGCTGTCACGCAAAAGGACGGACGTGGAAGCGGAACGGAGAAGGTGACGGTGGCTTTTTGGGGGGTCGTGGCATTTCAGTTTCTGGTTGCCAGGAAGGGAAGCACTTCAAGTGGCCGAGGCCAGAAAAATCAAGAGGGCGACAAGTTTTGCGAAAGAATAGCCGAGTCAAGGGGCGTGAATAATATAATTTCCACAAAAGTGCAGTGCCGGTGCAACAGTAAATGTAAGTAAATTACCCTCATTATTATTGTGTAACCCAAAGTTAAGCATTATAACCATTTGTACTACCTGTTTTCTCTGGACAGCGTTTTTAGTCCCTGTATCTTTCACTTTTAAAGGAACGATCCCGAAGGACCCGGAAACCGTCGCGGCTTGTACCAACCCTGTTGACTCAATCCGGGCGTTAAAAGTGGTTAGGGGGGAAAAAACAAGCTTGTACGGTCTTAGAAGGCGACGGGGAATTAGCGCCCTGAAGGCTTGTAAGACCGTTAAGTTGTGACATGGTGGAGGCGCAAACCCTGAGGGCGATTATTCAGCGATAGGCTGTGGTGAGTCGAGAGAAAGACGGATAGTTGGTGTAGTATAAGAAATGCTTGGTTTTGGTTCACAGTAGGCATATTTATTTATTTATTATTGTTATTTTTGTCATCCTAGCGAAGGATCATTACCAATTTTTGTTTACCAAAATGCACCGGAATAACCTTAAATGTTAGTTAACAAATTTATTTGGTAGCACTTAAAATTTGGAACAGGGAGATAAAAATAAAAATTGGTATTAGTCGCACTATATGTTTTTTTTTAATTTAAGGTCAAAATTGGTAGACCTTCGATTAGATAATTTTTTCAAAAAAAATTGGTACTATAAACAATGCAATAATAATGCACAAACAAAAAATGGGCTCGTTTGTTATTTTTGTTTAAAGGCGTAGATTTACCCCAGAACAAATTGGTAGTTTAACCCCGTCAACAAAAACTTGGGAGGTTACCTCAGAGAAAAAAAAATTGGTATTTGCTTGTAGGAGCTTACCCCACGTTGACCCGCCCCCTGTATTTGGTGATTTTTGGTAAATATAATACTAACGACCATTCCTAGGGTATTGTTTGATTTTATTTAGGTATGGATCCGACTGTTATCATATTTTACCATATTTAGCCCCCCTCGCCCAAACTTTTTATATTGCGTGAAAAAGTATAAACAGAGTGTAGGCTATTTTGATTGATTATATTGACAGGCTAAAAGTGATATAAATAGCTTGTAGTCTAAGAAAAATAGTTTGTACCGTATATATGTACCCACTAACCACACGTTCGATCACTTCTATGTGCCCCCTCGGCGGAGTCTCGAGCCCTGAAAGAAAAACAAATAAATAACAATTAATTCTGAAGGACACTAGGAAGAACCTTTTTCTTTTTGTTTGGATAACTTTTACAAAAAATAGTAATTTTTTTTAGGTAAATTATTTTTTATAAAAAAATGCACTCATTGACGATAATTTAAAACATTGGTAGAATAAATAGAAATACGAGGCGACGGCCATTATATTTTTTGCAAAGTTGGTATTTTCCTTAGGTATTTGACCCGCATCAGTGCCGTCACAAATTTAAGATAAAATTACTATGACGATGAAATAATAGGGAATTCGATAAAAATCTACACTTCTGCTCATTATTTTCAAATAAAATCCGTAAACCCAAGAAAATAAATTCTTGAGATATCTTAGAAACCAAAGTTGGTGACTATTTTCATGAGTAGTATTTGGTTTTATTAATGAAAAAAAAATTATAACAAATTGGTAGAGACGAAAATGCGAAACTAGAAATTAAATGTTAATTTAAAAAAAAAGTACCCCGATAAAATCTAATAATCAGATAGATTTTTTTTTGGTATAAAGGGTTTTTGAAATCTAGGTAAAACTTAAGTCATTTCTTTAATGTGGTATTGGGAGGCTTATTACAAAACTAGATAAATAAAATAAAACTCGTCAGTTAGATAAAAATACGGGCTATAAAAAGGGAAATCCAGAGAAAGTTTAAGCATTAATGATTTTTTTGTTGTTGTTGTTAATGGTTTCGCTCATAAATAGTTTTTTTTAATATTTCTAAAACAAGTTAGATTGCCACCATAGTTTATTTTCTTTTAGCCTATTAAACCTAGCGGCTAGTTTCTTGCACACATAAAATAATCAAGTTGGTGTGTAAGGAAAAACTGGAAGCAGGCACTGATTCGCGCCAAAAGCTACAAAGTAAATAGATTAGTGCTACCTACTTGTTTACTTATTACAAAACCCGACCTTGCTTAATAAAATAGTATTAGTTATATTATAAATAACAAGTAAAGATTATTATGGCGGAAAATAAGCTAAATATTACGGTAAACCCGCGACAAGAGGGAAGTTCGGAAGATGACGTTTTTGGACGGCGTTCCCGAGTGGAAAGGAGTCCCGTACTGGGAGACGGACAAGTGAGCCAAACCAGGACCTCGACAAGCACCCCTAATACGACCCCCCGTCACACAAGGTCTAGAGGCGCGGCCGATCTTTTTGAACATCTTAACCTCACGGCGATTGAGCGTAGAGGACGGAAAAAGGACCCCAAAGGAATGGATCCGCCAAGAAGGGAAGGGCAAATCCAGGAAATCGAGGACAACAAAGAAGCGAATAAAACGGAAAAAGAAAAAGTAGAAACAGAAGAAACATTAGTCAATGTTGACTCGGAAAATATAGGACAGCAAGAAAAGGATAACATTCAGACTAAAGAGCAAAATAAATAGAACGAGAAGAAAGGAAAGGAAGGAGAAAACGTAGAAGGCCAAAAAAGCAGAAGCAAAGGGCACTTTTGTAGGAACATCGATGGAATACCTGGAAACATGGGATCAGAAGGGAAAACTTCCTGAAGGACCCGATATCTCAGGGAGCGAAACCTCAAACAGCGAAATATCGGAACGAGAATCATCGGAAAGAGAGTTATCGGCGGACGAAAATGACCTGCCTCCGCGTAAAACTGTACGGAAGAAAAATCACGAAGGACAAAAAGTCCAGTTGGCTCAAGGAATACTCAAAGAGAAGTACTGCCAAGATACAGGAGCATGGAAGTCACTAGCGTAGAAGTTCACCTTAATCGAAATAACATAGAGCAAGAACGGCGGACTGCCCCTAGATACACATATAGGGAAGTAGCACCACCCCCGATGGAAAGACGAGTACAGAGACAGGAACACAACGGAAGGGCCAACGAAGGCACTTGTCGGCGGACAGGTTCATATAGGGCGTTGGATCGACATAGCACCTCCAATATATGTGGATCAAATGGGAGATTACGGGAACACACGAGGCAACAATCACTCTAGCATGACGGGAACCAGCCGTCAACCGGAAAATTTGGACGCAACAATCAGGAATTGTAGGACAGCCCCAGGAACGTCACTCCCAGCCTGTACCAGCATTCATTAGCCCCGATACATTTGTACCAAATCGACAGTCGGCATCAAGATTCATTAGTAATTTTGAAAAGTGCGCAATGACAAACGCGTGGACAACTGAGCTAAAATTATTTTATTTTAGCTTTTACAAGGAGCTGCCTTAAGATGGTATGACCTTTACTCAACGAGGGAAGAAAATTTAGATAAAACATAGGAGGATGTAAAAGCAGATATTTTAAAGGAATGGGGAATACAGGAAGTTTGGAAAACCGCTATGTGAACAAGAGACCCGCAAACACCATACAACGCAAGATTTAGGTTACGTAAACAGGAGAGACCCGGATAAGAGACAGCAGTAGTACAACCAAAACACGGCATCTCGTTACCAAAATGGTAGGGAAGACGGGGGCAACCGGCAACACTTTAGTCCAAATAGCCCAAGAAATGACTCTCAGGACCCTACATTTAGAGCAGCATCAAGGAATGGACTGTACAATAGGGATCAACGGCCGAGCGGAAGGGGATACCCAAATACATCTTACAGTAATCAAAGAGGAGAAACAGGAACACGGCGGGACAAAACAGTCCCAGGATACAAGTTGAAACACAGGAAACAAGAGTAAGAACGCCCGCAAGTCAGGAACAGGGACCCAGAAGACAAAGCCAAAATAACCTACCCCACACACGGAGCGCAGACAATCGCCCAAGATGTTTTGCGTGCAATCATGTGGGACATTACGCCACCTCATGCCCAAACGGCCGAGGGCGACAAAATTAACTTCCCTGGTCGCCCTACACCATGGGGAAACAACCTACCCTAACACAGCAGGCCACCCACAGCGATAATAATTAAATTAAAAATCAATGGTATGTTTTCAGAGGCATTAATAGATACCGGAAGTGTAAAAATTTTATTACATGAGGCAAAATATAGTAAACGGTGCCTTGAAACCAAAAACCAGCAAAAATCTTATTACTGGAGGTGGACACACCATTCCTATTCTAGGAAAAATGAACATACATATTCATATTAAAAACATGAAGATCGAATGCGAGGCAGAAATTGTTATGTTTTATGGAGTAAAGTAATACAACCAAGGTCGGGTATTTAACTGAGTTTATTTTCGTATATCGAAAAAGAGTGCAGATTACAATACAAGTGGGGGTACATGTGTGTGATACTAATATAGGCCAGTAACTGAACATTTAAATATAGGCCAATCAATAATGAATATCATGACATCCCCTTTTTTTTTAAGCAAGAGATAACTTAAAATTATTCTTAAAAATTTTACAATAAACCTTAAAAACTAAAGCACGTTTTGTAATGCAAAATTTATAATTCTCAAATCAAAAGTACTTTTTATATTTCACAATACACTGAACCAATAAAAACTATGATTTCAAATAGGTAGGTATCAACAATTAAACACTAGAAAAATTTAAATCTGAAACCTAACAACAGGTTTAACCACTCTACCAAATTTTGTTCTGTAAAAACCATCAGATTTTTGTTCGGTTTGCAAATCGCCATGCCTATAGCCAAAATTTAGATCAATATTCTCATTCTCTTCCGTTTTTTGAGATTCAATTGGCGGTCTCGGATCAATTTTTAAATGATGTCTATTTCTCGTAAAAATCTTTCCGGAACCGTACAGTTTTATCTCATAACTTCTAGGGTTTTTCTTTATTTTTATTATTTTGCCAGGAAGATTAAAATATCCGTTATTTTTTATTAAAACATTCTGATTTAATTTTAAAGGCGGCAATTTTCTTGTTTTTCTATTAAAATAAAATTCACTTGTTTCTTGTTTTTGCTTTAAATTTTTTCGATTTGAGCCCAGTTTTTCTGATTATCCGATAAGGCTTTTGAAATATAGTAGACAGGTAAATTATTTTGTAATAGCACACCTCCAATTGCGTTTTGTGACGCGTCTACTGATAATGTAATAGGTTTTTTATTATCAAAAAATTGTAAAATGGGTTTTTTGGTCAAAATGTTTTTTAAGCGATTGAAAGTTTCTTGTTGGGGGTTGTCCCAATGCCAAGCTATGTCTTTTTTAAGCAAAATTCTTAAATTTTCGGTTTCAAATGACATATTTTTAATGAATTTTGATACGTAGGTTATGATGCCGAGAAATCTTTCAACATCTTTTTTATTTTCGGGTGTTTTAAAATTTTGTAGAGCTAAGATTTTTGATTCATCAGGTTCTACGCCAGTTTTTGAAAAAATATGACCTGTAAACATTACTTTTTCTACTCCAAATTCACATTTAGAAAGGTTTAATTTCAAGTTTATTTGACGGCACCTATCAAGAACTTGTTTTAAACGTGTATCATGTTCATTTTTGTTGTTTCCCCATATTAGAAAATCATCAATATATGACGTCACGCCCTCAATATCCTCAAAATGTTGTCTTATCAGTTTTTGGAATACTTCAGAGGCTGGTTTTATGCCATAGGGCATGCGCAGAAAACGATAGCGGCCAAAGGGTGAATTAAAAGTGCATTTAAATGAACTTTCTGTATCAAGGGGTACTTGCCAAAAAGCTTGACTTGCATCAAGTTTTGAAAAAATGGTTGCATTTGACAGTTTTGACATTATTTCGTCGACTGAAGTTAAAGGGTAGTTTTCGGGGATAATTGCTTTATTCAACGTCTGGGGGTCGATGCAAATGCGAAGGTCACCCGAAGGTTTGTGAACTAAAACCAAACTATTGACCCACTCTGTAGGTTCATTTACTTTCGCTATTATTTGTTTTTTCTCAAGATCTTTTAAAAGTGATTTTAATTTGTCTTGAATAGCAAACGGGACTTTTCTGGGTGGATTTATTACGGGTCTTACTGAAGAATCTATATTTATGTGATATTTTTGACATTTAAGGGTTCCTAAGCCTTCAAAAACGTCTTTGTATTTTTCTGAAATTGTTGAATAGTTAATATTTTGATTTTTGTCTGAATGTTTGCATTTTTCTGATTTATTTTTTATTTTGTTATCAGTTTTTACCGAGCCTACGAATTTTAGTAAATTTAGACGTTCGCAATCGTCTCTGCCCAAAACGGCGGGTGAAAATTCATTATTAACCACATAAAAAGTTATATAATCTTTAAAATTTTTATATTCGCACAACAGAGAGCATTTTCCTAAAATATCAATTTTTGAACCTGTATAGGTGGATATTTTTAAATTACTTGGTAAAAGATTATTTTTGTGTAAATCTATTGATTTTAAAAATTTTGCAGGAAGGGCATTTATTTCAGCACCTGAATCTAGTTTGAAATTTATACTAGCCTGATTTTCAAATTTTAAATTGACATTCCAATCGGACTTTTGTACTAAATTAACTTTTGCAATGTATTCAATGTGATAATTATCAGAATCAGAATCGTACTCGGAAGACGAATAAGAAGAATAATCTAAGTTTGTATTTTTAGATGTAATTTGCTTTACAGACCTGCAAAATTTGGCAAAATGATGTAAATTTTCACATTTTTGACATTTTCTTCCATATGCGGGGCATTCGTTTAAACCGTGTTTATTTCCACAGTTTCTACATACAAATTGTCTTTTTTCTTGTCGCTTTTTGTAGTGACGTGAGCGTGATTTGCTACGATCATGACTATGATCTCGGTATTTTTGTACAGTTTTCTCGCGCACTTTATATTTTTGTCGAGAAAAATTACCGCTTTTCCCGTCATAATTTGACGTGGATGGCTTTTCACGAGCACTTACTTTATTAAGTGACATAAATGACACATCATTTGTCAATGATTCCATTTGAATTTTTGTCCTTTCGGCAAGTTTACACACAGAAATCGCATTTTCAAGAGTTAAGTTTTTATTTTTTAGCAAGTCTTTTTTCACATGGGTATCTAAAATACCTAAAATAAGCTTATCTCGAATTAAACTATCACGTAAGTTTTCAAATTCACATGTGCTAGCTAGCTGTCGTAAAACTTTGACGTAAGAATCAATATTTTCTGACTGTCCTTGATTTCTTAGAAAAAATATGTGTCGTTCATATGTGACATTTTTTTCAGGTTTAAAAGCTAATTCGAATTTTTTCACGACAGTTTCAAGATCTAGCTTGTTTTCCTCTTCTTGCCACTCGAACTGATTATAGACCTTCAAAGCTTCATCACCAATACAACTCAATAAAATGGAACATTTTGTCTCGGTTGCCTTTTTGCTTAAATCGGTGGCTTTGATGTACAAATCAAATTTTTGCTTGAAAAATGTCCAACTTTCATCCAATGAAGAGTTGTTGAAGTCCATGGCGGACGGCGGTATAATTCCGGTTGCCATTTTTGTGACGCAGGTTTTTGCAATTTACGAAAAACTTGTGTTCACGATCGCTAAACTTCAGCGAAACTTACGAACTTTTTGGAATTTTTCACTTTAATTTTCTTAATTTTTATTGCATTTTACGCACTTTATTTTGTAATTTAGTATTTTTAATTTTATTTACTTTTTATTACTGGCGAATCGCAGCGCCATGTTATGTTTTATGGAGTAAAGTAATACAACCAAGGTCGGGTATTTAACTGAGTTTATTTTCGTATATCGAAAAAGAGTGCAGATTACAATACAAGTGGGGGTACATGTGTGTGATACTAATATAGGCCAGTAACTGAACATTTAAATATAGGCCAATCAATAATGAATATCATGACAGAAATGATAGAAAAATCCCCATACCCACTGATCTTAGGGATGGACTTTTTATACAGAGTTCAGGCCACAATTAATTTCCAAGAAGGAACGATAAAATTGTGCAAAGATGGACAAAATTTAAATTTGAAATTCAAAAATCACTCGGTGCGAAAAACACTAATCGGCACAGTCCAGCCAGATTTTTGCTTTAGGTCTCTATACCAACAAGAGGTTCTTAGAGACATAAAAAAATGTCTAAAGAAAAACAAAAATAAGAATCAAACCCTAATAAAAGCCGAAAATAAACTATTAAATCAATTTGATGATTTTTGGCACTGTTCGAACACGCACGCCTACAAAAAATAAAATGCAAAATCACAATAACAGAACGAGATTTATTCTCTATGCCTGAATAATATTGCTTGTGCCACTGTGTTGATAAAACCTTTAAGATGACCAAAGGTATCGCAGTGGCTTTAAAAAAAGATTCAACAACATAGAGATAGAATGGCTAAGGTCACTAAATCCAGAGATAGGGGGAGTAGTGCCCTTAGAAAATAAAAAAAGGTTTATCTACAACTTAATAACGAAAGAAAAGGCGGAGAATAAACCTACCTATAAAAGCATGTTCAAATGCCTCCTTAGCATGAAAAATCATATGGTTGCCGAAAAAATCACGAAATTAGCAATGCCTAAGATAGGTTGCGGAGTAGACAAACTACAGTGGGTGATAGTATTGGACATGATAAAATTTATTTTTGCAGACACAAATGCAGAAATTGTTATATGTAGAGTCCCAAAATAGGGAAAACATAGAAGAAAACTGGAGGGAGGAAAACAAAAAATAATTAAAATACACCAAGAGGGAAAAAACGAAGCGAAGCCAAAGAAACCGACCAAATCGGAGTATACCCCCCCTTCTGCTCATAACAGTAGCCTAGAATTATCGAAACAAACGATTGCCCAAAAAACCGCAACAGTACCTTGCAATTTGACCCAAAAAACCAAAAACCCAGTAACAAGAGTTAAACACAAAGATCAAGTACAACAAATGGAAAAACAAATAGGAGTGTACCTAGACGACGAAAAAGTATCAATGTTAGACTGGATGGTCGAAAACTGCTGGATTCCACCAGAGAATAGGGGGAAAAGCGACTTTAAGTGTCAGACGAAAAGTAGCTCAGAAATAAAAGAAAATAAAGTTGAGGATTATATTTGGCCAATGGCGGAAGAAGACAGTTGCATGCAACCAAAAAATAAAATCAAGGTACGTCTTGCAGACTTTTATCTATTAGAGCCGCAGGAAAATACAGCCCTAGCGCTAGAAGTAGGGTATAGCAGGGAAAACGAAGACAGAGTGTGAGAGTGAGAATGAACCTGACAAATTTTGAGCCAAAAAATGACTATTTGACAAAAAGAAACATATTATTAAAATCCTTACCTTATTTTAATAACGGCAAATTATTGTTGGACGTGATATATATATGATGATATATGATATGATATTCGGAATGGGCCAAGCTCTATTATTTGCTGTTTTTGAGTTAATTTTTCTAAAATCGACGCAGAGAGGCGTATGGGGAGTGGCATGGCGATATTATGTTGTGTTTTTCCATTTTGATGACTCAATCTTTATTCTTGCTCATCCCAAACTGCAGACATCAATCAAATCAAGGAATTACGAAAAAATGGGGAATCAGGAATTACGAAAAAATGTCCTTCTTGCCCCAGGTGCAGTCAAAATTAAACTGCCCTGCAACTGCGAACTATGGGAAGCGGATGCATTGCTAATCCCAAAGCGTTTTCCATGTCCTCTTGAAAATCTGAAACAATTTGAAATAACTCATGTATTGCCAGCGGTCTGGACAAGTCTTAAAAGTTTTCAACTTAACCCTATTATAAATAAGAACCCACCCACCTACACCGATTTCAATGAAATATTGAACAAAAATTGGACTCTCCATACTCCTTTTATAAATATAAGCTCCAGTGAGGACACCATCGAAGAGGTAATTAAATCAATTCACGAATTACTCACACCCCTATCATATAGCGACAAATACGGCTATTATTTGGAATTCGGTAATCTCATTAGTACTAATTTACCTTGTTTTACATAGAAATCAACCGTTTGCTCTATTGCCAGCAATAGCAGGACGAGCAAATGCCCAGGAACTTGAAACTGGGGTACATCATAAGGTCCTAAGAATAACATGCACTTACCTGAAAAATAGAAAAAAACACGTAATTAGCAGCCATAGTAGGCAAGTCAATGATAATCAATCAAAATCCTACATTTTAGAAATTAGTGGTAAGGACGATGTGTTAAAAATGACGTCAACAAGCAATATTGAGTGCACACTACGGGAATATATCCCTAAGAAAAGTAAAAAATTCCGAGAACCAAAAAAACGCGAACGAGTAAGGAATTCGCAAGAGGTTTTTATATAATGCGTACCTGCTTGTTTACAAATACCCAGAAACGACCGGCTAACCCATTACCTGCCTAATTCTCTATCGTTTATTATTCAAGCATAATCTTAAATTGTTTTGCTAGCCCAGCATTTAACGCTGTGCAGGCACCTCGTGTTAAACAAAAATAAATAATATAAATTTTTTCCCAGGCACTAAACCAAGATAAAAGCATACTTTTATTGGAAACTAGACAAAATTACCTTTAATTTGACACCCAACAAGCCATGGTGTATTTTTCCACCCTTATTAGGTCTCTCTCCCCATAGGACACAAAACTGTAAGAAACCACACAAGATTCCTTTTCAAAGCTATTTATTAAAAACTAAAAATTCGAAACACCGTCTTTGAATATTATAATCATATCGATATCTCATTTAAAAGGAGGCCGCTTTGCCTGGTCTGCGAAACACTTGATCTGTTTATCCAATTTTTAATAAGACAAACAAAATAAACGGCTCGCCTCTAAAATTACATTAAGCCTTGATAACTATATTAATTCGTATCAGCATAATTTATAAAAATGCTCACACTCGGCCATCCTGACAATGGGTCTGTCCTCAGGCCCTTAAAAATAAATTTCGAATTAATTGATTCTAGTTTTACAAAACTTTCAACGTACAAAAATATTCAAAACCTTTCTTAAAGAAACTGTAACATTTTGTTATTATTACACAAACTAGAAAACGTTTGTCTTATGTTATTCTTACACGTATTTATCTTATCTTATAATATTTTAAAGCTATGAAAATAATGTTCTGTGATAAAAAAAAAATCGTTTCTATTTATTGTTTTTTCATGGCATATCTTCAGTTGGTAACGTTTATCATAATTTCAGGTGAATAGTGACGTTCGCTAATAGCAGCTTTTACCAGACGTAACCTTTACCAAAAATTAGAGGGGAATAGCGACGTCCGCTACTGGCAACCTTTGCCAGAGATAACGTTTACCTCTAAAATACAGTGAGTAGCGACGTTCGCTAATGGCAACGTTTGCCAGGTAACGTTTACCTCTAAAATCAGTGAGTAGCGACGTTCCCTAATGGCAACGTTTGCCAAGGTAACGTTTACCTTTAAAATGCAGTGAGTAGCGACGTTCGCTAATGGCAACGTTTGCCAAGGTAACGTTTACCTCTAAAATACAGTGAGTAGCGACGTTCGCTAATGGCAACGTTTGCCAGAGATAACGTTTACCTCTAAATTATATTAAGTAGCGACTTCCGCTAATGGCAACGTTTGCCAAGGTAACGTTTACCTTTAAAATGCAGTGAGTAGTGACGTTCGCTAATGGCAACGTTTGCCAAGGTAACGTTTACCTCTAAATAGAGTGAGTAGCGACGTTCGCTAATGGCAACGTTTGCCAGAGATAACGTTTACCTCTAAAATATATTGAGTAGCGACTTTCGCTAATGGCAACGTTTGCCAGAGGTAACGTTTAGCTCTAAAATATATTGAGTAGCGACTTTCGCTAATGGCAACGTTTGCCTTCAAAGATCTTCGTTTTTGATATTCTGTACAGTGATCCATTTTTTGATATGATCGGCTACCACAACAGTTCGTTTTCGCTTGTATCCTTCACGTAGATCTTCAACTTCATATTTATCATTAAACAATTTCTTTGTGATGCAAAAGGGGCCCTTGTATTTTGCTTGTAGTTTGTGACCATAAACGTATTTAATGTTTGTGACTGTTCCCAGTAGCTGGTATACTCGTTACTGAGAATCGTATCCAATCACACTCCTCGAATTTTTGTGTCTCACGTTGGCTTATCGTTCTTTTTGCTTTTGTTCATGTTCTTTAATATGATTGTCGTCACTCCAAATAGATACACTACGTTCGTTAGGGCTCTTATAACGTATTTACTCTTTGTATTGCATTTCATCTTCTTTAATATGATTGTCGTCACTCCAAATAGATACACTACGTTCGTTAGGGCTCTTATAACGTATTTACTCTTTGTATTGCGTATTGGCACTATTATTGTAATTTTAAAAGCGTGAAGAATTACAACTTATTCTTTTTTTTTATACTGGTCACAAACCAACGTGATCAATATGTATTATATGGAAAGGAATTGGCAATTTCTCTACTGGGTTTAATTTGTATTGTCGCTTTGAAGAATTCTGTTTGTAATATATGCAGTTTAAACATGCGTTAATATATTTCGTTACAAATTTCTTCATTTTGGCAAACCAATAATTTTCTCAAATATGTTGCAAAACTTTGTCTATCCTAGATGTCCCGAGTCATCGTGATATAAACGACAAATTTACATGCGTGTTGCACGTGGTACAACACATGCCTTATTTTCATCTCTTAACTTTCTATATAGTTTATTTTCTTTAAGCTCATAATAATTATCAAAATACTGCTTTGTATTATTATTAATCAGCTTATCGGCTAATACGTTTCTTATTTGGTGATCTTGTAACTGTGCTGCGTTAATCCAATCAGCTTCAGTTAAGTCGACTTAAAATACTTCTAATTCAATCCCTGAATTTAAAATAGGATTTCTGCTTAGGGCATCGACGTGTATCATTTTAACACCTTCTTCCGATGCGAGGAATTAGTTCTTTCTTTAATAATGTCATTTTTACGTAAGTAGTAAGTAAGTAACGACTTTAAACTGTATACCAAGTAGGTATACTCTAAAATATTTAAGAACATTGTTATGCCGCGCTTAGAAAAACGATAAATGCGATAAAACAAATGCAATTTGTGTCACACAACGGTAATCAGAATCAAAGGCACTCACCAGTCTGCAGCCAAATTCTCCGCTTCTAAGGGGCCCCTAACTGGATCTAATGATGTCACCACGCAGCTGAAGGGCTGAAGTTTCCAGCTCTATGCTTCAGTACACCAAAATCGAGCACTTTCAGGTGTAGAAATTTGAAATAGTTGGAGAACGAAATTAACACGCCATTTTCTCGAGGCGGTCGACAAGGATCTCACTGGTTGTTGGTGCGCATGTCCAAATACGCGAAATGCACTCTGCCCTTCATACAATTGTGTGGTTTTAAAATATATAAACAACCGCGAAATTTAGCGGGAGCTAACATAACTGCCCTCCAAAACACACAATTTTAGAATCTCAACCGGACAGATATAGATATAAGAAAAAGGATCGACCGATAAATATAAATGAGTGAAAACAGATAAGTATCGTAAGTTTATTTAGAGATAACGAAATCCCGAAAAAGACAAAACAAACAAACAAAAAAATTCAAAAAAAATAAAAATAAAGAAAACCTATTGTAATACCCGGTAAAAGGTAGAAAATTAAAATTACTTCTAATTTGGCAAGAGGCACAGTTTTACAACTGGCCGCTTATAAACACCGGTAACCGTTTGTACCGTCGCAACACGCACCTGACCGTCCCCGCCGGGATGCAGTTCGATGACCCGACCGACCGGCCATTTCAAAGGCGATTGAATGTGATCACTTGTTATGATAACCAAATCATTTAATTTGATATTTGGGGACGAATCAGTCCACTTGTGTCGCTGTTGTAGCGTATGCAAATACTCTATAGAATACCGTTTCCAAAAATCATTATGTAGTTTTTGGATTAGTTGCCATCTCGAGAGCCGATTTAGGGGAACCTCGGACAAATCTGACTCCGGAATTTCTGAATTAAGGGGTTCAAGTGTCAAAAAATGCCCAGGGGTAAGAGGTTGAAGATCGTGTGGATCTGAAGAGGCAGGAGATAAAGGGCGACTATTAAGTACGGCTTCTATGCGACAGGTAAGGGTGGACATCTCCATGATAGACAACTTCTGGTCGCCGACAACTCGTACAAAGTGAGTTTTAAAACTTTTGACGCCAGCTTCTGCCAGGCCATTGAAATGTGGACTGAGAGGAGGTCCCAGATGCCAACGAATAGAAAGTCTGGTGGCAGCACTTCTTGCGTAATCCAGTAATTGGTTACGAAACCCTATAAAATTACTGCCTTGACCAGCATTGCGTCACGCTTCCGCGTCTGGAAATGAATCGATGGAATGCACCTACGAACCCTTCGGTGGACAGTTCCATGGTTAATTCCAAATGCACGCAATGTGTGGCCGTACAAACACACAGACATACGATTTGAAAGCTTTACAACCACGGTAACGATGAGAAATCACAAAGAAAGGTCCACAAAAGTCGATAGCTACACTCGAAAAAGGTTTAAGTTGATTGATTCGATGAGCGGGAAGTGAACTCATTATGGGCGGTCTATAGGGTTTAGGGTTGATTCTAAAACATTGCAAGCACTTGGATATGGTTCTTTGAATTGCCCGTCTGGCAGATAATATCCAAAATTGCTGTAAAAGCAGATTATGTAATGTTTTAAACCCAGGATGAAGATATTGTCGATGAGCGGACTCGATAAGAAGAGTAGTTAAACGATGGTCACTCGAAAGTAAGACGGGGTGTTTTGCAGAATAAGACAAAAGGTCAGATTTTTGTAATCTGCCACCGACTCTAATGATATTATTCTCATCAAGAAAAGGTGAAAGTTTTCGCAAAGGTTTCGGTATTGGTTTATCCTTAGATAACGCGGAAAAAAGCTCAGAAAAACAAGAACCTTGAACGCGTTTGATAAGAAGGTGTAACGCACTTTGCATCTCACCGGTGGTAGGAAAAACAATATTCTCAAAAATAACTTTTTGGTCCGGCGGCTTAGTGGGTTTTTGATAGGAATGGTTTTGAAAAAGGTTAACTATTCGAAGGACATAACAAATGATACTTTGAATTTTTGATATAGATGAATATTTGATAAGAAGCTGATCTAAGAAGTTGACATCAATTATCGCATTGCAACAGACTTTTGGCTTTTCCTCCAGATTAATATCTCCGAAATCAATCGGCATTTTTGATTTATGAAAATCGGGCCATTCGTTTTCGGGAGACCACAAAAACGACGGTGCGTTCCACCACATGTCATGTGACATGAGCTGTGAAGGGGTGGCCCCTCGTGACGCAATATCGGCTGCATTCAAAGCAGAAGGAATGTAGCGCCACGAGTTTGAGGGAATGATTTCTTGGATTCTACTGACTCGATTTCCAACAAAGGTTTGCCAGCGATTAGGAGGGGATGAAAGCCAGTGCAATACGACTTGCGAATCGCAGAAAGTAACGATATTTGTAAAAGTTATTTTTCCTTCATAGCTAGATAAAACGAAGTCAATTAATTCGCTTAAAAGAAATGCGCCTAGGAGTTCTAGCCTAGCCAAAGTTTGTGACTTTATAGGCGCGACCCTAGATTTTGCAGATATGAGAGAAACAGATATATTGTTTTCCTCTTCTACACGAAAATATACGACGCCTGCGTAGCCTCGAATTGAAGCGTCACAGAAGCCGATGATTTGACAGGTATTGGTTTTTGACAGTTTGATTTGTCGGGGTAATTGAAAATTGGAAAGAAGCGGGAATTCAGAACGAGGTTTGTTCCAAGAGTCGATGATAGAAGAATCTGGTTCTTCGTCCCAGCCTATTTTCGATATCCACAACTGTTGCAAAATAAATTTTGCTTGTAGCAACAAGGGACAAAGAAAACCTAAGGGATCGTTTGGTTGGGGGTTTGTCCTTCATTCGGCATTGATAAGAAAAAATGTCGTTTTTTGGATGCCATTGAAGTCCTAAAACTTTGATAAAGTGGGGTTCCTCCTTGTCGAAAGAGAGAGGCATTTGACGATCGGACTCTGGCAATGTTGCCAATAACTCAGGACAATTGCTTGCCCATTTTTTAAGTTCAAATCCTCCCGACTTCAACAAATCATTGAGTTCTGTTTGAAGGGAGAGAGCTTCAGAAAGCGAAGGGCTAGTTCCCAAGATATCGTCGATATAGATTGACGTTTTTAGAACAGTACTAGCCATAGGAAAACGTTCCTTTTCTCTCTCTGCCAGCTCATTTAAGGTACGCATGGCTAGAAAAGGTGAGCATGTCATGCCAAAAGTGACAGTAGAAAGTTCCCACACTGAAAGTGGGTCCTGTGGAGAAAACCTCCACAATATCCTTTGATAAGGACGGTGATAAGGATTGATAAGGACTTGACGGAACATCTGTTTGATGTCAGCAATGTAGGCAATAGGATTAAGACGAAACGTAAGGAGTAAAGAAGCAATATCCTTTTGAAGTTTCGGTCCAGATAACAATGTGTCATTGAGACTAATATTTTTTGAGGTGACTGCCGAACAATCCCAGACTACCCTTAATTTTGTACTTAAGCTTTCCGGCTTTAGTACGCAATGATGTGCTAAAAAACACGATACGTCGACCTTGGTTGACTAGATAAAACTAAACTCATATGATTAGAATCGATATAGTCTTGCATGAAACTTGAATAGGCAGTGTACAGATCAGGATTTTTGATAAATCTATTTTCTAGAAGTAAAAATCTACGATAAGCTTGCGGATAAGTATTTCCTAGGTCAGGGTTTATTTTATCTTTAAACGGAAGATCTACCATGAATCTACCGCTCGGTTGCCGTACTACACTAGCAGTAAAAATTGATTCTGCCTGTTTTTCTTCCTTTGATAAGATTTGTTTTTTAGGCAAATGTTCGATTTCCCAAAACCTAGGGAGAATGACCTCTAAAGGAGGTGAATGACTCGTTAAAAAACAACTGGTTCGTTCCGTAAGACTACCTACTTCGTCACCCTTTCCCATGACGACCCAGCCAAAGATAGTTTCAAGGGCTGAAGGCTGCCCTACCTGTCCAAGAACCCTGCCCTCCTTGAATATCTGTGCGAATAGCTCGTAACCAATAACCAGGTCCACAGGTCTAGATTTGAAATAAGATGGGTCGGCAAGTTTAAGGTTTTCCAAGTGTTTCCACTGATTATCGTTCAAAGAGAATGTAGGCATATTGGAAAATAGTTGTGGAACAACAATTGCTTTGAAATTAAGTAAAGGAGTGACTTGTCCTTGAGGCTTAATGTGACATTGAACGAGCCCTTTGGAAGTAAAAGAAGACATCTGATTTAATCCGAATATTTCAGTGGTGTAACTTCGCCTAGGAAGATTAAGACGCTGAATACACTTTTCACTGATGAATCCTGTCTGTGATCCAGAATCAAGCAGTGCCCTTACAGGTTGAAAATTTCCGCAACCGTCCATAACATCTATTATGGCGGTGCATAAAAGAAAGGTACCTGAAGGTCCTGAGGAATTTAATGACACATGAAGATTATTGACAGGTGGTGTGTGAATGACAGGACTAGTATCTTGGCTTCCAGACTCTTGATTAGTTTCTAAGATATGAGTTAAAGTGTGGTGCCTTTTACTATTGCAAGTCCTGCATGAATATTTGGATTTGCACGTATCTACACCATGCAAGGGATGAAAACACGCTAGACATAATTTTTTCTGCTTGACGAAAGATAGGCGATCGATAGGTGAGAGATCAAGAAATGTTTGACATTTCGAAAGCACGTGACCTTGATTACACCGGAAACATTTTATTCCCGTACTTGAATTAGTTGAGGTGCCAGCCAGTCCTATAAAAGGCGAATTGGATGATTTATAGGTAGGCTTTTGCCCAAACTGATTTCGCATAGAATTTGAATTTTGATAGGTAGGCTTTTGCCCAGACCTTTTTGGGTGCTGTTGATTGAGGAAGTGATTCCAAAACTTTACATCTTTTTTCTAGAAATTGAAAAAGTGACTGAAAAGTGGGAATTTCGGTATTAGTATTGGCGTGACTCATTTCGAAATCTGAACGCGTCGGAATATCCAATTTTTCTAACAAAATGAAAAAATAATAAAGTCCCAACTGTCAACGTCAAAGCTAAGTGATTTTAAAATTTCTAGGGATTCAGAAAAGGTGTCAATTAAATTACGTAATTCTTTAGCTGACTCGTTTTTTAAGGTGGAGTTCATAATTGAGCTTAAAGCATCATTTGCGAGGTCTCGCTTGTTTTGATATCTATTGACTAATTTGTCGTAAGCAATTTTATAATTTTGATCAGACAAGCTAATCCCTGATATCAATTTTAAAGGCTCATCCTCGAGATATGAAAATAAATATTGAAGTTTTCGAACGTTACTTAGACTTTGATTTTGATCTATAATGTTATTAAAAAGATCGAAAAAGCTTGGCCATAATTTTTTATCACCTCGAAATATGGGAATACCTAACTCTTTGAGTTTTGGAGTTTCGTTTTGTCGAACATATGATCCCGAAAAGGATGGGGCCTCAACCGGAAATATTTTAGAGTAAACCCCCTTACACGCATAAAAATATTTACGAGCTTCTGAAAGGATCGCATCCTGCGTTTTAAACTCCTCGTCGTCCGCATCGTCTATCAACATAATGACGTCATTATGCGCCAGCATGCATCTATCGAAGGTTTCATCCAAATCGGAATACCTCACTTAAAACTCGTTTCTCGCTTTTTCATCCTTTGCCGCGGTCTGTGAAAACACATAACACTCGGTGATCGCAGATAAAAAACCCTTGCGTTTTTGTACGGCTTTTTTGACAGACATGATTTTACCTTTGAAATGACGAAATTGTCGGTAAATATACAATTAACGCTAAATTAATGCTTCTGAAATAGAAAAATGACGAATTTTCGAAAATATGCACTAATTTATCGCAATTGATGAAAATTATTTTAAATATCGAAATGATATGGAACACCCTAACACATAAATGAGAAATGTTGTTGTTTTGTTTTGATTCCTTCGCTTTGTTTACTGAATCGACCACGCGGTAGACACGTGCACTGCGCTGCACCACACCGACGACTTTCTTTGGTTGCAAATACGATGCGAAAAAATTCAAGGCCGCCTTGTTTTCGGCCTGAAAATAATTATTAATACCGTCGTATGAATTTATTATTTTAAATAATTAATCCGGCTCGAAGGACCACCTATGTTATGCCGCGCTTAGAAAAACGATAAATGCAATGGACTGTATATAATAATTAATGAAAGCGCGAGCAAACATAAAGATATTGATATGAAATTACGAAATAATTAAACGTCCATAGGTAAAATTATTTGTGTCACACAACGGTAATCAGAATCAAAGGCACTCACCAGTCTGCAGCCAAATTCTCCGCTTCTAAGGGGCCCCTGACTGGATCTAATGATGTCACCACGCAGCTGAAGGGCTGAAGTTTCCAGCTCTATGCTTCAGTTCACCAAAATCGAGCACTTTCAGGTGTAGAAATTTGAAATAGTTGGAGAACGAAATTAACACGCCATTTTCTCGAGGCGGTCGACAAGGATCTCACTGGTTGTTGGTGCGCATGTCCAAATACGCGAAATGCACTCTGCCCTTCATACAATTGTGTGGTTTTAAAATATATAAACAACCGCGAAATTTAGCGGGAGCTAACACATAACTACTATGATACATTCTTTGGTCACATGTTCTTAAAATATGTCACGGAGAACAACCCTCTCCATTTCAGGCATAGGATAAAAAGTTATCGCACTACATTTCTTAAATTTCTACCGTATTTCTAAATTTTTCATAGACAACGAAATGCTGCTTTAAAATGTTCTTGGCTTATAAAATCTCTGCCTGCTAACAAATAATACTTTGAGTAGGTGTCTTGAACAATTTTAGCCCTCACTAGTGCTGTAACTCCCTGTATAGTAGCACTTATATCACAAAAAGGGTAACTGTTTTAAAACTGTACTCATAAAACTACATAATGTCATTTTTTCCGGCTCACTACGTACAAGTCCAAGTTTGTTTTGCATGTGAGTCTTTTATCAAAGTACTAGTACTATCGGAATCTATCAAACTGTTTATTTTTTACCATTTATTTTAACAATTTGTAAAAAAAATGTTAGGTTGCGTTTTTGTGGTCAAATCAACCTGTTGCAGTCTTTTACGCTACATTTTCATCTCTTATATCGCCAATCACCGCATCAATTAAATATATATCAGGAATGTGCTCTTAATTTTGATAGATTTTTAAAGCAATAATCCCCTAATTTTTGCCCAGGAGATGCCTCATAATTAGCAGTGCTTCAGTCATTTAGAAAATGGAACGAACTTACGAAATTGCAGGCTCATTGAGATTTTTATTTCCAGTTGGAGTCAAATTCCACAATTTCATCCTCGCAGGCGCCCCGAAATCAAACGCAAAATGGTATTTTATCCCATTAATACCGTTCTGCCAAACTATCAACTTTTTCTAATCACTTATCAACCACCATTTCGTCACGATTAGGATCACATAATGGCACTAAAAACTCATCGCCTACACGTAGGTATCAATTCATATTTTAATTTCTCAAGTTCTTCTTGCCACCGTTTTAACTTTCGTTTTGTCAAACAAAAATTCAGTCGAACTATTACTACTGCTCGTTTTTTTCGATTTTCGGCCCGTCGGCGTTTTATCCCGAGTTTTCCCCATAATATAAGGTGCGTAATTAACTGATTTTATTAATTTATCCCACCGCTGCTTTGTAAGAAACCACACAAGATTCCTTTTCAAAGCTATTTATTAAAAACTAAAAATTCGAAACACCGTCTTTGAATATTATAATCATATCGATATCTCATTTAAAAGGAGGCCGCTTTGCCTGCCCTGCGAAACACTTGATCTGTTTATCCAATTTTTAATAAGACAAAATAAATGGGTCGCCTCTAAAATTACATTAAGCCTTGATAACTATATTAATTCGTATCAGCATAATTTATAAAAATGCTCCGAAAACTTAAAAAAAAATGTAAGTACGTGTATGGTACCTATACGGTGCAGTAAGCATTTTTTTGCAAAACCCAGACTTAATTACACATGGTAGCGAAAACATAGCATGGGAGCATTTCAATTAATTAAAAGTTTTAAATTAAAAATGTTTTAAAGTAAAACCGTTAATAAAATTAAATTTACGGTTACGTAATTTAAATATAAGCTTTTTCCATAATATAGACTTGCACTGCGATAATGTATTTATACTTTTACAAAACTTAGCATACCTATCTCCCTATGGTCGAGTATAGAGAGAGAGAGAGTGAATACGAAACACAAAAGGTAGAAAAATATCCCATAAAAGCTGGTAATAAAAGAAAAAAGAAACGGCAGCAAAAACGATTCACTGCATTAAAAGTTATACGAGAACAGACGGACGGACACACAAACCAACAGTCACATTTAGCTAGTTTAATTTAATTTTTCATGGGGACGTAAAAGAGTTTTAAATATTTAATACCCGGTGTTCTAGACTTCTAGACTGTAATTGTAATTAATATTAAATAAGATAATAGACGCAGCTTACATTTTTCTGGGTATGCAGGAAAAAGCAGGCCGCAGACACACCGATGTGTAGGTATAAGATTAATTTAAAAAATGTAATGCCGAAAACAAGTGGAAATGTCCCACATTTAAGAACCTTTCAGTCATAATGTCCATTTACGTCAGTACACAAATCTTTAATAGAAATAAATACATTTGTATTTTATTTTTTAAAGCCAAAACTAAGGCTTAAAGGACGAACCACACGAGGGCTATCAAGATACCAAAGTCAAATTGTATTCCACGAATTGTGTTTTAGGGAAAGCTTGGAAGACTTTTAATGATTGTGTCTAGGCTGAAGCATCTTCAGCCTAATTAAAAAAAAGGACTCCCCAATTTTGAAACCTCGTTGGAGGCGTATGATACGCGTTAGGTATGAAACCAAGCTCCCCTCCCTCTGGACAGTTACGTCCGAGGACGAACAAAACATTAATATAAAAACCTAAGAAAAATGTAACATTTGATTTCTTTTTGTTTATGATATCAAATTGTTGGAATACAAATATTAACATGAAAACTTAAGAAATAGGTAAAATTTGATTTCTTTTTGTTTGGGTTCTTGATAGTGTTACAAATTTAAGTTATTTAAATTTTATAATTGGAATTTATTTAGGTTTAGTGTAGTATTAGGTTGATTTATCTTAAGGTTGTAATCTTAGTCTAGGTTTTAGTTGCGTTATCTGTGACTTGCGGTCGCAATAATACGAGAACTTTCCGGACGTCGAAGGCTGCCGGAAAGTTCGAGAGAGATGGACGATCCTATATATAGGGCCGGGGTCGCACACCAGGCAGTCAGTCAGAGATAACCAATGGTAGTGATCGCTAGATGTTAACGCGAAGTTAAGAGGCGTATTAAAGTAGTGAATTATTAGCAAGTTATTAGTAAGTTTAAGTGTGTGTTTTTGTACATAATTTGTTGGAATAAATTGACGTATCGTTTTCAACAATTGCGAGTTTTAATTGTTGTGGAGAATCCGTAACAATTGGTGTCAGAAGTGAGATTAAAAGAAATAAATAGTGCAAAGACTATCCTTACACAGTACCACCGGCTAGGACAATTAAAAAGAAGAACAGTAAGTGATTTTGCCAGAATATTCGGAACTGAATAGTGCAAAGACCACCGGATAGGACAATTGGACAGAAAAACAGTAAGTGATTTTTCCAGAATATTCGAAGAAGTTCGATATTGTTTTATTCAAAAACCAAAAGAGATATTTAAGAACCGACTTCGACATTAACTTTACAGTTCAAAAATTGATAATTAGAGAGATTTTCTAGAATATTCTATCACTTTCTACGACGCTCTATTCAAAAACCAGAAGAAATATCCAAAAAAGCGACTTCGACATTAGCTTAGTAATTTCAAAAGTAAGAACTAAAAAGAATTTCTAGAAGATTCTATAACATTCTACGACGTTCTATTCAAAAACTAGAAGAGATATACAAATACCGACTTCGACATTAGTTTAGTTATTTCAAAAGTAAGAATTAGAAAGAATTTCTAGAATATTCCATAACATTCTACGACGGTCTATTCGAGAACCAAAAGAGATAATCAAAAAGTGACTTCTACATTTGCCTAGTAGCAGAAAGAGTAGCATTTACCAGTATATTCCAGAACATTCCATTAGGTTCTATTTAAGAATTGGAAGAGATATTGAAAAACTGACTTCGACATTCGCTTGGTAGCCCTAAAATACACGTTTTAAGTGATTTATCACGAAGTTGATGCTTACTAGACAAAGATCGGCCAAGATGGAAGATTTAACTAAAATGATGCAGGCTCTAGCAGCTCAAATAGCTCAAAACCAGGGCGATATGAAACACACCATGGATGACATGAAACAGACCATTGGACAAAACCAGAACGACATGCAGGAAAACTTTGACCAAATAAAGAGCAACTCCGAACAGCTGAGAGAAGAGTTTAAGACTGCAACCGAAGATCTTAAGGAAGAAATAACTCAAAGAATGCATAGTGTGGAACAAAAGGTACAAAATAAATTGCAGAATGTAGAAGAAAAGGTACATAATGTTGAAGAAAAGGTACAGAATGTTAGGGAAGAAGTTTTTCAAACCATGGAAGAAAAATTCCAGGACGTGTCAAAACAGCTTATACAGCTCCAAAAAAAACACAACAAAATTAAAGCTCAGGGATGTGTTGTGAATTCCAACCAAAACATTAAGCCTCCAAATTTTGATGGTACGTCTTCCTGGTCTACCTACAAACAACAATTTGAAGCTGCCGCCGCTGCAAATAGTTGGAACGATGACGAAAAAGCTAGAGCTTTGTTAGTAGCTCTACGAGAACCTGCTGTTGGACTTTTACGGTCTATTCCAGCGGAACAAAAACAGAGTTACAATGCTTTAGTGGCAGCTTTAGAAAGAAGATATGGAGATGAACATTTACGAAATTTGCATTGGTCAGAATTAAATATTGGCCAACAAAGAGCAGGGGAGTCATTACAAGAGTATGAAGCGGATATCAGGAGGCTGATGTACTTGGCTTACCCAGAAATGCCAGAAAATTACAGAGATCCCTTTACGGTAGATCGCTTTATTAACGGCTTGCGAGACACGGACTTAGCAAAGTTACTTCGTCGAGAACGCTTCCATGAAGTGTTGATTCGAGCCCTTGAAATTGAATCATCAAATAATATGTCCAGGCCAAAAGTAAGAGCTGTTTCAATTCAGGAGGGAGAAGAAATGAGCACTGGAGAGGAGGTCAACTTAAAAACGCTAAACCAACTGTTTCAGTCACTGATAGAGAAGATTGATTCTTTGAAAGAAAGCAGACGATCCCCTCCAAATGTAAAGTGTTTCAGATGCGGACGTACAGGGCATATTCAACGCGATTGTCGTGTCCAAATGAGGTCTCGCTCACCATCTACTGGGACAGAGTACCGAAGAAGAGATCAGGAAAACTAAAACTAGTCAACGCAGAGGGGCGGGTGTTGGCTAATGGGAATTTAGCCCCCAAAATTTACTCTATCAAGAGCTTAAAACATACTGCTGACAGTCTTAACATCGACGGACTTATTAATGGAAGAAAAGTTAATATAACAGTAGACACTGGTGCTGCCATATCATTGCTTAAGTTCAAAATTGCAACGAGATATAAAATTCGACCAACAGAAAAGAAAATAACACTTAAGACTGTGACTGGAGAATCCGCCGACGTGTTGGGGCAGACAGACATAGACCTACAGCTGGGGAGGTTGAAGATTCGCCACTCGGTATTAGTTGCAGACATAGAAGACGAATTTATTTTGGGAATGGACCTGATAAGTAAACATGGATTTGCGTTTGATAATAAACTTAATACCCTAAGATTTGGGAACGAAGAGTTCATTTTGTCAAATAGTCACATCAATAAAGAACCAATAAAGGTGGTGGCAGTATGCACAATAAGACTAGTCGGTAACAGTGAGACCATAATTTTTGGGAGGCTAGAAAGTAAAACATCAAGCTGCGTCGGACTCATAAGCCAACAAAACACACCCAACACCTACCTCGTTGCAAAATCACTAGTTAAAACCGATAAAGACATCCCGATTAGAGTCGCCAATATATTCCCAAATAGTGTCAAAATTAATGAGGGGGAGGTGGTAGCATTATTTGAACCAGTCCAGAAAGTAACAAGATGTGAAGAGCCAACTTCGGAGGATAAAAGTAAGTTACCAACGGAGGTACTTCAGCAATTTCAGTCAACTTGGCAACATCTCACTCCAGAAGAATTTAGTAAAGCGAGAGAGTTTATAGAAGAACAAAGTAATATCTTCGAAACTAGGAGTAGTTCGGGACGCACAAACCTTATTCAACATGCTATCAACACTGGCGATGCCCAACCGATAAGACAACCCCCAAGAAGACTACCAATGGCCAAGCAAGAAGAAGTTCACAATCTCATTAATAAAATGCTCAGCGACGGTGTTATTGAAGAGTCATCAAGTCCTTGGTCATCTCCTGTGGTGTTGGTCTCTAAAAAGGATGGAAGTACTAGATTTTGTGTCGACTACAGGAAACTTAACGATGTGACCAAGAAAGATAGTTACCCACTGCCAAGAATAGACGACACATTAACAACGTTGGCATGATCATATTGGTTTTCTACTCTTGACCTGAAAAGTGGGTATTGGCAAGTAGGAATCTTTGAAAGAGATAAAGAGAAGACTGCATTCTCTGCTGGAAGTGGACTTTATCAGTTTAATGTGATGCCATTTGGCCTGTGCAATGCCCCAGCTACATTTGAAAGACTAATGGAAGTCGTTCTACGAGGCCTTACTTGGAAAACCTGCCTAGTCTATTTGGATGATGTCATAGTAATGGGGAAATCATTTCAAGATCATCTAGATAATTTACGAGAAGTATTCTCAAGAATCAGGAACGCAAATCTTAAATTGACTTCAAAGAAATGTTTTCTGTTCCAAGAAAAAGTTGAGTTCCTGGGTCACGTCGTTTCCCGAGAAGGCATCCATACCGACGAAAAGAAGTTACAAGCAATAAAAGAATGGCCTCAACCTCGTGACAAACATAAATTGAGAAGCTTTTTGGGTCTGTGTACATACTACAGACGATTTGTAGAAGGATTCGCCAAAATAGCGTCTCCATTACATAGACTTACAGAAGATAAAGCTTCTTACAGATGGAATACTGAATGTGACCAAGCATTTAGAAGACTGAAGGCAGCATTATGTTCTAGTCCGATTCTCGCATATCCTATTCCAAAAGGTAAATTCATATTAGATACTGATGCGAGCAACGATGGCATAGGAGCAGTACTCTCCCAAGTACAAGATAGAGAAGAACGGGTCATCGAATTTTTCAGCAAAAAGCTATCCAAACCAGAGAGAAATTATTGTGTTACCAGAAAGGAGCTCCTAGCCATCATTAAATCCGTAGATCACTTTCACAAATATCTCTATGGACAATAGTTTCTGATTAGAACGGATCATGCTGCGTTACAGTGGCTCATGAAAATGAGACAACCTGAGGGGCAAGTCGCGAGATGGATAGAAAAGCTACAACAATACCATTATCAAATTAAGCACCGAGCGGGAAGGGTGCATAATAATGCGGATGCATTGTCCAGAAGACCTTGCCCTGAGGATTGTAAACATTGCAGGAAAATTGACCAGAAAGAAGAAATTACCTACGTGCGCCAGATAAAGTTAGAACCAGATAAAGAATGGATGTCGGCTTCGATTAGAACCACACAACTTAACGGCAAAGATGTAGGACCTATCTTGCGATTGAAAGAAGATAACAAGCCACGACCATCATGGCAAGATATCGCAAACCAAGGGGTGATATTCAAATCACTGTGGGCACAATGAGATTCACTGATAGTAGAGGAAAACATCCTTAAACGTGCCTGGGAAAGTGCCGATGGCCTTACTGTGGTTAATCAAGTAGTGGTTCCTAGGAGCATGGTAGACAATATAGTGGCCGAATGCCATGGTGGAAAATCAGGCGCGCACCTAGGCATAAATAAAACCATGGACAAAATTCGAAACCGATTTTATTGGGTCAATTACTTTCAAGATGTGAAAAACTGGTGCCACCGATGTTCGACTTGTGCAGCCAGCCAAGGTCCCAAAACAAGGTCCAGAGGTCAAATGAAACAATATAACGTAGGTCTGCCATTCGAACGCATTGCTATTGATGTGGCCGGACCGTTTCCAGAAACTAAAAATGGCAACAAATACATCCTTGTTGTCATGGATTACTTTAGCAAATGGCCAGAAGTTTTTGCTTTGCCTAACCAAGAGGCCGCTACAGTTGCAGAAGTTCTGGTAAATGATGTTTTCAGCCGATTTGCCATTCCTTTGGAACTACATTCAGATCAAGGAAGAAACTTTGAATCAAAGCTCTTCCAGAATCTCTGTGACCTTTTAGGAATACATAAAACACGGACTACGGCTTTACATCCGCAGTCAGATGGCATGGTTGAAAGATTTAATAAAACAATAGAAGAACATCTGTGCAAAGTTGTTGATGAGCACCAAACAGATTGGGACCAATATATTCCATTGTTTTTGATGGCCTATAGAACCGCCATTCACAATACGACAGGAGGTACTCCATCTAGTATCCTGTTTGGTAGAGAACTGCGTTTACCATGTGATATCATGTTTGGTTCACCTGAAGAAGCACACTTAGAGGTTAATGACTATGTCGAACGTTTAAGGCAAAAGCTGCACGATATCCATGAAGTGGTTAGAGAGCGAATAGAAATAGCCAGTGACCGCATGAAAGCGAGATATGACCTGAAAGCAAACTCTTCAGGGTTCAAAGAGAATGATCAAGTCTGGCTATACAATCCTCAACGCAAGAAAGGAAGATCACCTAAGTTGACACCACCATGGGAAGGGCCTTATAAAGTTGTTAAGAGAATTAATGATGTAGTCTACCGAATCCAGAGAAGTCCAAGATGAAAGTTGTTCATCTAGACAGACTAAAACCTTACCTGGGAAATGTTGATCGAGACGATCAAACCTAAAGAGGAGGATAGTGTTACAAATTTAAGTTATTTAAATTTTATAATTGGAATTTATTTAGGTTTAGTGTAGTATTAGGTTGATTTATCTTAAAGTTGTATTCTTAGTCTAGGTTTTAGTTGCGTTATCTGTGACTTGCGGTCGCAATAATACGAGAACTTTCCGGACGTCGAAGGCTGCCGGAAAGTTCGAGAGAGATGGACGATCCTATATATAGGGCCGGGGTCGCGCACCAGGCAGTCAGTCAGAGATAACCAATGGTAGTGATCGCTAGATGTTAACGCGAAGTTAAGAGGCGTATTAAAGTAGTGAATTATTAGCAAGTTATTAGTAAGTTTAAGTGCGTGTTTTTGTACATAATTTGTCGGAATAAATTGACGTATCGTTTTCAACAATTGCGAGTTTTAATTGTTGTGGAGAACCCGTAACAATAGCAAATGGTTGGAATAAGTAATTTCGACAGACAGGTCAGATACTTGAAAAGAGAATAAGGAGGCAATTTTTTCTTGTTGATAAATAAAAACCTCCCGTAACAAATAATTAGGACAGGAATTGTTTTTTAATTAAAGCTGAAAATTATAGCTATTTACACTGTATACTTGACTTGGGCAAAATTAGGCAAAATAAATTATAGGTTTAGGTAGGCGCCTACAATTTTGTTTTTAAGGTACACTTATTGGATTTTTCTGAAAATTTGGATATTTATTGGTCATTTTTAGATATCAAACTTAAAGGGAAAAGTTTATTTCTACTTAAAAAATAAATATATATATATATACTGGGTGAGATTCGAAATCTCTAATATAAATAATTGGGAATAATGCGATCATTGGGAAACTTATTTGTAAATAACTAAGATGATAAGAATTAGTGGAACTAATGCAATTAAAAGTAAAAGTTTATTTCTACGTAAAAAATTAATATATATATATATATATATATATATATATATATATATATATATATATACTGGGTGAGATTGGAAATCTCTAATAAAAATAATTGGGAAAAATGTGATTATTGGGAAACTTATTTTTAAATAACTAATGTAATCAGAATCAATGGGACTGATACAATTAACGGAAAACTAATGTTTAAATATCAATTGAACTTATAAAAGTAGTTGGGACTAAACTAACGGATAATTTTTGTAAGTAACTCCCTGCTTAACAAGCAAGCAACTTAGCAATGGGCCAGATAGTTGGGTTGAATAGTTTGACACAGTTATAACTTTAGAAAAAAAAATTAAAAAAAATGTACTCAATGGGGAAACACAGAATTCGCGGTTACAGGTACATCAGCCTTGTATTCGCTGTTTCAGACGCTATTCTATACACCAAGAAACCAATACGTAATAAATGAGTTAGTTATTAGTTATACAGTTTTCTAACAGTATTTTTTAAAAAATACACTCACCTCAATAAACCAACATAAGGTCTTCTGGACCATCCACGTATTCTCGATGACTGGAAAAGGCAATCCAAAAACCACAAAAATCGAACACTAAGAAAATTCACACACAATTCTTATATTATGCACACTACACTATAGACATAGACGTTATTCTCTCCACGTTGTTGGAAAATACACAAGAAATTAACACATTGTCAAACATAGATCATCGGAAAAAAAAGCACGTCGGTACGACACGAAAAAAATTACAACTGGATAAAAATCTAGGTACACATAAGTTAAAAGATGTTTCTTTGGAACAAGGTTGCCAAACACATCATACATAGTTCACGGAGATAAATTTTTATAATGAGACCTGCTGGACACGACGACACCAAAAATCGAAGAAACATCGCAAACACATAAAAACAAAAGATTGAAATAGTTGCTAAAGAAACATTTTCTTTTTTTAGATCATTCAACAAGAGGTACCTAATTCACTTCTTTTTCAAGCATCACGTTCTACTCGAACGTTGGCGATCAATGGTGCAATTTAGACTTTATTGGTGGCTCTCCCAAAAAGTCTCGTTTAACCAACAACCATATCAATCACGTTACCATTCTACGGTCAGAGTACTTTTGTCTGCAATCTAACCGCCCCCTTTACAACAAAAAAGTTTAAAAATTATTTCTCCTATTGAGTCATCAAGTTCTAGATTCATAAAAAGAATTAAACCCACTACTAACTCAGTAATCAAATCAGGCATAAAAGTTGCTCTGACATGTGCTGTTGGCACAAACGTGGAAAAAGTCACTTTGTGTTGGAATACACCATTCTTAACATTGGTCCAATCCGAATGGGATATTCTAAGTCTTTCATACACTACAACTAATCTAAAAGTCGTAAGCACATACGAAATAATGACAATTCTGTCAAGAGTGTATGAAAGGTTCCTTGGGGGTGACAACCCTCCATACTTCTCAACCCCCTATTCCGAGTTTCACGAGAAGACTGACAACATCGCCTCGAAACTTACGTTATTATTTAACTTAAATAATACTCAAATTACCAGGGCCTTATAAGAGAATCTGTGTATGGAATAAAATGCAAAGTTTGTTAAACGACATTGACCGGAGATCGGTATTATATTCCAAGAACTTGCTTATTACAGCACGAAAAAATACATGGCTTCTCTTGTAATCGAAAGGAAAATAAATTTGTGTTAGAGAAAATTAAAAATCGTAAATTTGTGGGAATAATAATTAATTATTGTTTTGTTTTGTTTTGGGTTTTTCTCAATGGAAAAAATACGTTTTTAAGGAAAGAAACTGTTTCCATCACCTTGCCGTAAAACAAAAAATGTTAATATAGCAATTGCAGTACGTTGTACTTTCTCACGAAATTTGTTATTTTTATTTCTTACGCTGTTCGGGTAGGGTAGGGGTTCCATTAATAAGACCGAAACAAACATGAAAATAAATACTCTGCCAATCTATGGGCACCTAAGCTCACACTAGGTACTATAGTTATAGTGTACGTGTGAGCTAATATAACTTAAAACTGAAATATATTTTATTGAACTCCAGCCTCAATTACCTTTCGTTTGATACCACACAAGCCATGTTTTGACTTAAACTTTAATTTTTCAAATCTACCCCCACCTTTTTTTAAACTAAAATGTATTTTGTTTAACTCCAGACTCAATTACCTTTCGTTTGATATCACACACGCCATATTTTTACATAAACTCTAATTTTTGACACATACCCCACCCTTTTATTTGGCTTGTGTTTGGTGGATTTTGTTCATTTTTAAATGGGACCATCTCGACCCAAAACCCGGCGTAGGTACCAAATTTCATTAAAATCGGGCAAGCGGTTTTTGAGTTATGCGCGTTGGTCGTTACAGACAGACATACAGACAGACAGACAGACAGACAGACAGACAGACAGACAGACAGACAGACAGACAGACAGACAGACAGACAGACAGACAGACAGACAGACAGACAGACAGACAGACAGACAGACAGACAGACAGACAGACAGACAGACAGACAGACAGACAGACAGACAGACAGACAGACAGACAGACAGACAGACAGACAGACAGACAGACAGACAGACAGACAGACAGACAGACAGACAGACAGACAGACAGACAGACAGACAGACAGACAGACAGACAGACAGACAGACAGACAGACAGACAGACAGACAGACAGACAGACAGACAGACAGACAGACAGACAGACAGACAGACAGACAGACAGACAGACGGCGCAACAAAAAAGTTTCAAAATCATCTGAAACGCAAAGATATATAAAAATTTTTGAAATCGGAGCAACTTTTTTTTTCTCGAAAAAATTAGGATCACTATAGCTCACACTACTATAGTATAGTAGTAGTGTGAGCTAAAAAGAGGTGGTAAAATGCTACGATATTTAGATGTAATACATAATATAGTCCCAATTAAATCATGTATTGTATTGTGTAGGAGGTTGTAAGAGACAAATTCTGACACCCTTTTTTTTTCATTTTTCATGTACCCACAACTTAAAAATTCCGAAACGAGCGGCAACTACTACTTCTAGCTGGCGGAAGACAACCTGAAACCTGCAACACGCACATAAGCAACGAAGGTCCCAGCAGCCATAGGGGAACACACGACTGAGGGGAGCACAAACCAACCCTCAAAGGAAACATCTAAGAGCAACCTAGCGTCTATCGTCCAAGGCATTTGGATAACAGGTCACAGTTGTACACTAAAAAGGCAATGTAAAAGTAAGGACAGATATGTGTATGTGTTGATTATTAAAAATTTAGAACTGAAAAATTAGTTAAACAGACTTTTAAAGGAAAAAGAAACAAACGAAAGACAATACAAAGGATAGATTCAAGTGCGAAATTAAATAAATAAATTAATAAACTTCTCGATTGAAGTGAACGTTTAAACGAAACAGTTAAAGTATATGGACATGGTGATGTATTGGTTAATAAAAATTTAATATTAAAAAAAAAGACACTCGCCCCAAAACTAATTTTAAATAATCAACATAATATTTGAAATGTGCTATCGCTCTGGCCATTGGAGGCAAATCCAACATGATTCGAATATAAAAGGAACATGTTTGGGATATTGAAAATATTTATAAACTTTTTTTTTCCAGTTGGCTATGAAAAACGAACAATACTGTAGCGCGGGTTGCTAAAAGACAATGTATGGTTAAACTCCCATATTATGTGCGTGTTTCTTAAGTATACACTATGCGCAGTGTGTAAGGTTTGCTACAGAAGAGAGTAGTAGTGTCGTTCTACAAGACATTGAAATGATATTTTCTTTAGTGGAGTACATGAACAATTTTTTTTAAAATTATGTCTTTTTATATTGAATTTTATGTGCGTTAGTAGTTACGCTGACCCTGCAGAAATCGAAGTCATTTCGGGGTTTGCGTGAATTGACCAATAGAACGTTGACATACTGGACTTTTGCGAGACGTGGAAGTGAGCTGCCACGCAAAAGGACGGACGTGGAAGCGGAACGGAGAAGGTGACGGTGGCTTTTTGAAGGGTCGTGGCATTTCAGTTTTTGGGGCCAAGAAGGGAAGCACTTCAAGTGGCCGAGGCCAGAAAAATCGAGAGAGCGACAAGTTTTGCGAAAGAATAGCCGAGTCAAGGGGCGTGAATAATATAATTTCCACAAAAGTGCAGTGCCGGTGCAACAGTAAATGTAAGTAAATTACCCTCATTATTATTGTGTAACCCAAAGTTAAGCATTATAACCATTTGTACTGCCAATATCCTGTTTTCTCTGGACAGCGTTTTTAGTCCCTGGATCTTTCGCTTTTAAGGGAACGATCCCGAAGGACCCGGAAACCGTCGCGGCTTGTGCCAACCCTGTTGACACAATCCGGGCGTTAAAAGTGGTCAGGGGGGAAAAAACAAGCTTGTACGGTCTTAGAAGGCGACGGGGAATTAGCGCCCTGAAGGCTTGTAAGACGGTTAAGCGTGACAATATGTCATAACCCCACCTTACCAAATTTGTTACAAAAAATATTTGTTTTATTGCAAAAAGATAAGCAATTTTCTTTGCAAACATTAACTTTTTTTGGATTTCGTATTATAAAATTTTAGTACACTGCATACAGTTACATAATTTTTTTATCTTTATGACCCAGACTATAATAGCCTCGATAGTACTTTATTGCATAACCTATATCAGCCTGTTTGAATAACATACATAATTAGTATTATTTCTGTAAAAATATGTATGGAATGCAAGGCTTTGGATAGCCAAGAAGGCAACTAAGAACCAATATGTATAATACACCATTGAAAATTACAAGATTTCTAGTTACCTTCCTAGCCCGCACAGCAATGGCTAAAGAAGGTATTAGTTTCCTATCCTAGCAATATTGTCGCGATGTCTGTCTCTGTGTATGTGTGTGTGTGTGTATGTATATCTGTTCGTAACACAATAGCTCCTAAACCGATTAACCGATTTTGATGAAATTTTCAGGTAAAATACAGCTCGACACTGCAATAAGCTGATTAAATTTTTGTTAAAATTCATCAATGCTAATGACAGTTTCTTGACAGTTAAAAAATGTAAAAATTTCTAACTTTTAACCGGAGCTTTCGGAATATAGTAGCCCAGATTTTTTTCAAAAATTTGTGTTATAACCAAGAACTTTGTAGGGGCTTTCGTTTCGGAAATATTTACAAAAAACTGTTTTAAAGGTTGATATAGCATGGAGTTTACAAATGGGTTATCCATCATGGATCTATTTATTTTTAGTTTAGTTATTGTTATTTTAGTTTACACATTTTATTTTAATTTGAAATGGCTTTCAAAAACTTCTTTTTTTAGGCAAAAAACTATTTTTTAAGATTTTTGATTTTCAAATCTACTAAAAGTTTACCGTTAAAAAATATTGAATGCTTTGAGTATCAAAATAAATATATGTTTTACAAAATTAAAGTTTTTGATTTTTTCTTCTAAAATGCAGCGAAAAACTAAATGGCGTATGTCATACCCCACCTTACCAAATTTGTGATTATTTTCCACCTTACCAGAGAAGAGTTAAGATTTGGCCATGGAGATTTATAAGGGGTTATAGCTCTTTTGCAGCCAATGTATAGGTACACATTTCAAAAAAATCAACACAAAATTTTTTTTTGGTACTTTTTAACAGATACCTATCTCCAATCCAATCCACTTTCGGTTTAATGGTCTACGCTACAGAGGCTAACTAGCCACAGACATTACTTTAAATTATTTTTACTTGTGATCATGTGATCACTATTTGATAGTCGATTTGTGCGGGTTTCCTGGAACTCGGACAATTCCTTTATCTTTGTTTCGGTTATATTCTTGTACAATAGTACTTCCAATTTACTGTCATTATTCAAATCTGTATTAATGCTTCTGTGTAAGACATCAATGTTATAGTAGTTGAGAGGGCATTCAAATAATATGTGAGTGAGATCACCTGTTTCATTGCAAATACAACTGGGATTCTCGTTTATGTTTAAGCGATAAAGGTATTGAGGGGATCGACAATGTCCAGGTCGAAGTCTTATAAATGAAGTTATCTCTTTCCTATTAAGAGTTTTATAATTTTCCAACCAGCTCCTTTTTAGAGGGTAAGGAGTGTTTTTGTTATACAGAGAATCTCTCTGAAGGGCTTTCTCATGATATTTATTTCTCCACACATTCCATATTTCACTTTGTATCCAATCTGTGCATTCCAAGGATTCATACTGGTGACTTTGAGACTCAAGGCTTCTGCCTATATTTGCTTACCTGTATGCTTTATCATTTCCTTGAATTCCTGAATGACTAGGAATCCAGGCGAGTTGTTCCATAAGAGTTCAAGTTCAAGTTCATTTATTTCAAATGCTTAAATAATTTACAATACATTTGACTATCATCCCTAAGTCCCAAGTGACTTGTCGGGATGCTAGTTTTTGTCAAAAATCTTAATTCTAACATAGGTAACAATAACAATATTATCACAGTCGAAAATCACAAGTAATAGTCGTTATAGAGAAATAATAGTAACAGAGAAATAGAAGATATAATCCCTACAAAGTGACAACAACCAGAGTGTTTTGCGGTTAACCGAGTCTGAACCGTGCCAGAATCCAATCCACTGTTCTCTGACAAACATACATGCTCACACCCACATACATACCATATCATACATAGTTTTTATTTTTACAAAATATTTAGTTTATCTATAATGTCAGAAGAGCAATTTTTTATCCAGTTTGTAATTTGATTATTAAATGTTTTTTTGTTACTCATTAATTTTATTTCATTAGGTATCATGTTAAAGAGACGAGGCCCAACAAATGCAATGTGTCGCTGACAAGACCTGTAATCAACTCTGGATACAACCAAGTTTCGATTTGTTATAGACCTTGTTGTAATATTATGATTTATCCTTGTTTTGTACTTATCATTGCTATACATGTACTTTGCAATATTTTTTATGTATAGTTCTTTTATTGTTAATACATTACTTTCTATAAATAAGTTTGCTGTAGGGTATCTTTTTGGTCTTTTAAACATAATTTTTAGTATATATTTTTGAGTTATTATTAAATTATTTAGAGTTGATGTGCATGCACTGCCCCAGATCCTCACACCATAACTTAGAATTGATTCAACCAAGGCTTGGTATACTATTTTTAGTAGTTTGTAGGACATAAACTCTCTTAGCTGATAAAATTTATATATGGTTTTCCTAATTTTGTTTTTTATATGTATGTGTATGTCATATTTTAAGTTACTATCAATATATACTCCCAAGTACTTTATATTCTTTGTAGATTCTATATTCATATTACACTGGCAGTTTTGTGGTATGTCTTTTGACAAGCAATCAAAGTTATGTATTTTTATTGTATTTTTTTCTAAAATTTTTGAGTTATTCATTTGAAATTGTATGAATTTTGTTTTTGTGTGATTAAGAGTTAATAGATTTTGATCCATCCAGAGTTTAATAATTGTGATATATTTTTCTGCCAATTCAAATGCCTTTTCCCACGTTTTGGCTCTTATCAAGCAAACTGTGTCGTCACAGTAACATCCTATCCAGCTATTTTCTTTTGGAAGTATATTTGGGAGGTTATTTATGTAAATTGAGAAGAGTATTGGCCCCAACACGGTGCCCTGTGGCACACCAAACTCTATTTTACCCTTTTTGCTTAAGTGATTGTTTATTTTTACTTGTTGTGATCTAAAGTTTAAGTATGATTTGAAAAGGCTATATTCGTTATTGTGTAAACCTATGTTTTGTAACATTTTTAACAGAATTGGATGCGCCACAGTGTCGAATGCCCGGGTAGTAGTAATAGTCGTTATAGAGAAATAATAGTAACAGAGAAATAGAAGATATAATCCCTACAAAGTGACAACAACCAGAGTGTTTTGCGGTTAACCGAGTCTGAACCGTGCCAGAATCCAATCCACTGTTCTCTGACAAACATACATGCTCACACCCACATACATACCATATCATACATAGTTTTTATTTTTACAAAATATTTAGTTTATCTATAATGTCAGAAGAGCAATTTTTTATCCAGTTTGTAATTTGATTATTAAATGTTTTTTTGTTACTCATTAATTTTATTTCATTAGGTATCATGTTAAAGAGACGAGGCCCAACAAATGCAATGTGTCGCTGACAAGACCTGTAATCAACTCTGGATACAACCCAGTTTCGATTTGTTATAGACCTTGTTGTAATATTATGATTTATCCTTGTTTTGTACTTATCATTGCTATACATGTACTTTGCAATATTTTTTATGTATAGTTCTTTTATTGTTAATACATTACTTTCTATAAATAAGTTTGCTGTAGGGTATCTTTTTGGTCTTTTAAACATAATTTTTAGTATATATTTTTGAGTTATTATTAAATTATTTAGAGTTGATGTGCATGCACTGCCCCAGATCCTCACACCATAACTTAGAATTGATTCAACCAAGGCTTGGTATACTATTTTTAGTAGTTTGTAGGACATAAACTCTCTTAGCTGATAAAATTTATATATGGTTTTCCTAATTTTGTTTTTTATATGTATGTGTATGTCATATTTTAAGTTACTATCAATATATACTCCCAAGTACTTTATATTCTTTGTAGATTCTATATTCATATTACACTGGCAGTTTTGTGGTATGTCTTTTGACAAGCAATCAAAGTTATGTATTTTTATTGTATTTTTTTCTAAAATTTTTGAGTTATTCATTTGAAATTGTATGAATTTTGTTTTTGTGTGATTAAGAGTTAATAGATTTTGATCCATCCAGAGTTTAATAATTGTGATATATTTTTCTGCCAATTCAAATGCCTTTTCCCACGTTTTGGCTCTTATCAAGCAAACTATGTCGTCACAGTAACATCCTATCCAGCTATTTTCTTTTGGAAGTATATTTGGGAGGTTATTTATGTAAATTGAGAAGAGTATTGGCCCCAACACGGTGCCCTGTGGCACACCAAACTCTATTTTACCCTTTTTGCTTAAGTGATTGTTTATTTTTACTTGTTGTGATCTAAAGTTTAAGTATGATTTGAAAAGGCTATATTCGTTATTGTGTAAACCTATGTTTTGTAACATTTTTAACAGAATTGGATGCGCCACAGTATCGAATGCCCGGGCCAAGTCAATGAATACTCCAATGGTTTTGTAACCATGATTAAAATTATTTAAGATTTGTTCTGTCATATCCTGTATGGCATCTTCTGTAGAAACTCCTTTACGAAACCCAAATCAGATAATATATTATTTGCATCAAGATAATTAGTTAGCCTTAGTTTTATACATTTTTCTAAAAGTTTGTTTATTGTGCCTGTTACAGCATTTGGTCTGAAGTTTTCTTTGTTTTGTCTATCTCCTGTTTTAAAAACAGGTGTTATGACAGAGTTTTTTAATAATTTAGGATATTTTCCGGTTTTTATGACTAAATTTATAATATATAATATAGGTTTTATCAAACTTGTTTGATTGTCTTTAATGACTTTTGCACTTAAGTTATCTGGCTCACAAGGTGATTTGTTTTTTAAGTTTTTTATTTCTGTAATGATCTCGGATTGAGTGATTTCTCTGAAGTGAGCCACTGAGTTAGTTTTTGGTACTGGAAATTTATAACCATTTTTTTGTATTTTTTTACTTAATTTTTTTCCTACATTACAATAGTGTTCTAAAAATGTATTTGCAATTTCTGTAGTTTTTGAGATACTAATATTGTTTTCAGTTAAAGAATTAATAATTGAGTTTTTATTTGTTGTTTCATTAGCTGCTTCTTTTACAATTTTCCAAACTTTCTTCATGTCATTGTTACTGTCAATTAGTTTTTTCTTGTAGAATGCAAATTTAGTTTTTTTAATTATGTTGTTTAGGGTGTTTTTGTATTTTTTAAATCTGTTTAGCAAGGTTAAGTTTAAAGGATCTTTTAGCGACTTTTGTTTTAATTTATCTCTATTTTTATAGACTGTATTATACCTGATGTGATCCAAGGTTTTTTTCTTGTTTTGCTTTTTACTGTTTTTATTTGTGTTGCTCCCTGTATAATTTCAGAAACGCTAGTCAAGAAGACCTCCGTGCAGAGATCTGGGTCAGTACACTGTATGACAGGTTCCCAGTTTATTGTATTAAGCTTATTTTTAATTTGTTCAAAATTTACTTTTTTAAATTGAAAGTGGTCCTTTTCCAGGGTTAATTTCTGATTTTTGTTTTTAAGTATTAGAGCAATTGGGAAGTGATCTGATAGTCCACTTTGTAAAACGAAAGATTTAGCTGTTATTTTATCATTGAAAGTATTTTAAAGAAAAAAATGGTCTATACAGCTTTTTGTATCCTGAGTTACTCTAGTAGGAGTATTTATATAGCCAACAGATAATTGACTAGTATCTCTCTTGACTTTAGGGTCTGCAAATCTGTCTCCTGGGAGATGCCTTGTTTAACAATTTTCTGTAGAGCGCTCTTGGAGTTACTAAAAATTACTGCCTTCTCGAAGTTTTTCTCTTCTATGATGTTTAATGCTATTTGTATAGCTTTAACTTTTGCAGAGCATATTGAAATGCGGTCTGTCAGCCTCTGGGAGATTCCAATATTGTGGTTTTCCACATACACTCCTGCAGCCACTCTGTTGTCTGTATCTCTAGATCCGTCCGTAAAAATCCGGACATAATTTGGTAATTCCGACTGAATCCAGTTCTTGAATCTTACTTCATTATGTAACTCTTTGTTAAATTGTGAGCCTAAGAACTCCAAAGTAAAATTTTGTATTTTTATATTAAACATGTAGGGAACATAAAGGGACCTGATTAGGGTTCCTCCAAAATGCTGTGGAATTTGCACTGTCATAAAGGTTAATCAGATGAGGAATGATGGGATGATCATTGATTCTGAATCCTTTGGTTGGTATATCTTGCAGCCAGCTAGATTCTTCTGTATTTCAGTGGTTTTTCTCCTGCTTCGGACATTAAAACGTGTATAGGGGTGGTCCTCATTACTCCCAATGCGGTTCGGAGGGCCTCGTTGTGAACGACATCTAATTTCTTTAGAGAGGCTTGACTTGTGTTTGCCATGAGGAAACATATATATTTATCGGTTTTACAACGTTCTACGTCTTCCGATACCCAATCTCCACTCGTTTCTGTTTGCCCATAATTCATCATCTAGGCCTCTTATTCTTATTTCACTGTCTATTCCTTCTCTCCAGCTTCTCCTCGGCCTTCCTCGTTTTCTTCGGCCAGTTGGTTTCCATTGTAATATTTGTTTAGGTAGTCTTCCATCACCCATTATTTGTACATGTCTGTAACACACCAGTTGTTTTGTTCTTATATCATCCACTAAAGTATGTTCACCCACTGTCATAATTTCTCTTATTCTTTGATTTGTAACTCTTTCTCTTTTTGATTTCCCTGCTGCTCTTCTCCAATAGTCCATCTCCGTAGCGGAAAGCATTTTTTCTGTTCTATCTTTGCTTGGCCATACTTCTGAGCCGTATGTAATAATACTTTTTACAATGATGTTATATATAAGCTTTTTGTTATGTTTTGATATACTTTGGTCCCAAATTATTCCATTTAATAAAGTTATTGATTTTCTTCCTTGTACGTTTCTATCTTTTATAGCGTTGTCTAGTGTTCCGTCAGCTGTAATTTTTAGACCTAAGTATTTATACTCATCACATGACTGAATTCTCTGCCCGGTATTTAAGATTAGATCCTGTTTCGCTCCACCAATACACATATACTCTGTCTTATTTATATTAATCTCTAGTCCCCACTTATTGTACTCTTCTATTAGTTTTCGTGTCAAATGTTCGAGGTCGTCAAAATCCTGAGCCACCACTATCTGATCATCGGCGAAACATAAAGTATACAAGGTGGTTTCATCCAACGGAATTCCCATGTTTTGGCATTTTCTCTTCTAGACTTTAAGGACCCGTTCCAAATATATCTTGAAGAGCGTAGGCGAGATACAGCAACCTTGTTTCAGACCTTTATTTACTTGAAAGCCTTTGGTTAGTTTTGCTTTTATTTTAACTTTTGCCTTACTATTGCGGTATAACTCTTTGATGGCCTTAATTAGTTGTACGCTTATGTTTGTCTTTTCCAACGCTTTCCAAAGTAGATTTAGTGGTATACTATCATATGCCTTCTGCAAATCTACGTAAAGCAGATGCAGCTCTTGTCCGTATGCCATTTTCTTTTCAATAACTTGGGTTATACAAAAGAGATGATCTGAAGTCGATCTACCCGCCCTAAAACCGGCTTGTTCTTCTGCCTCTATATCTTTATATTCGCTCTCCACTTTATTTCTGATTATTTTGCCATATATTCTGCTTAGCGTACTAGTTACAGATATACCTCTATAATTGTCACATATATCTTTCCTTCCTTTTTTGTGTATTGTGGATATATATGACGTTTTCCACTCAGTTGGTACTACAGCTCCATTTAAGTATTTTTGGAAAAGATTCTGTAATCTCCAAAACAGTTCTTCAGTGCCATATTTATTAAGTTCAGCTGGGGTATTTCCGGGTCCGGCAGACTTACCGCTTTTTAAGGTTGTGCACACGCTTTTGACCTCAGAGATTGTGAGGGGTACAGGAGATCCCATCGTTCTAATGATATGTGTGAGGAAACATACCCAGTCCAAATGCGACCTAACGTAGGCCCTAAAAAACATTAATTGGGTTGATGGGTGGGCCCCCCATCTGACGCCACTAAGAGCTTTCATAAGGTTTATGCCCTTTTTTGCTTTTTATTTTTGCTATCTATCATACTGTTGAATGTCCATCTTCTGTCCAGTGTGACTCCCAAGTAGTCCACTGGCTCCAAGGAATCCTCACGCCCTCTACACAAATGTGAGTGTCTCTATTGGTTTTATACCCTCTTTGGAATGCAATGACTTGGGTTTTTTTCTGGAGAAATCACCAAACCTTTACTTTTTCCAATACACCAATAGTCTTGTCAAATTCTCATTTAAAATTCTAACTGCCTCATCCACATCATCTGTGGTTATGCTTAGTCCTATATCATCCGCAAATTCTAGTAACTCCACGTCATTTGACAAATGGATCGCATTTTATTCCCGTCAATGTTAAACAATATCGGGGTCATAACTGACCCTTGGGCTAGGCCCTTTGATGATACTTTTGGACCTTCTCTGTGTCCTGAGATAGGATTCCTGATGTATATCTTTCTCTTTATGAGGAATTTTTTAAAAATCTTTGCCAACTGTAGGGGAACTCCTATCTCGGCCATGTCTATCCATAGCTTGTCTATGCACACATAATCATATGCAGCCCTTAGATCCAAGAGCACCAAAACAGTACATTTGTTATTGGCAAAGCCACAGTTAACCTTGGACTGACTGAAAACATAATTCTGTGACCGATCTGCTTTTTTATTATTCTCGAGTTGCCACTCGAGTCTCTCTTTGATCAGTGATTCTAATATTTTTGACATACAAGAAGATAGTGTTATTGGTCTCCAATTACTTGCCTCCTCAATGTTTTTCGTAAGTTTTAGGAAGGGAATAATAAGATGTTCCTTCCAGGAGTCTGGTATATCTAAGTGCTCATCCACTAACAATTGATTGAAGTATTGTGTTATATAATTAATGGCTGTGTCTTGCAAATTGCGAATCATCGGGTAAGAAAAGCCATCCATACCTGGCATGGTATCTTTGGTCTTCCTGCTTATGCAGGACTTAACTTCATGAACTGAAAATGGACTGACATTCTGCCTGTCAAAATTTTCTTCTGGGAATTCCAGATGTGGATCTGTGTCCGAGGTCAACCTGTTCAAAATTTCCTGCCCAATCAATGGATTCAAGGGTCTGTTATTGAGTTTTGTGGCCATTCCTTTGCTATATATTTTGACATATTTCCAAACTAAAGCCTATCTTTCTTTTTTCTATCAATGTTATTTTAGCTATTGCCCTAGCTCGTTTCATTAAGATAAAGTTGATACTATTTTGGAAATTTCTGTATGCTGCTTTTCTATCTTTAATTACCTGAGAGCACTGTTGATCCCACCAGGGAAACCTGGGTTTATTGCTTTTATGATTTCCTTTAAGAGGAATGAATTTATCTGCACTTTTCATGCACACCCTTTCAAAATCACAATCATTTTCTTTCAGATGGGTCTCATTTAGTGCCATAATATGAACATTTTTGTCCCTACATAGGGATAAAAGGAAATCCCTGTTGTTCCTAGAGCTTGATATGTTCCAGTGTAACACATTCATAGTGTTTTTTAGATAAGTTTGTTTATTTATGCTAGAACGAGCTAGCTTATGGGGATTTAATCCACTGATGCTCTTTTTCTGCTAAAATCTCTAACAGGAGGCTTTTAATACTTCTAAATCTGTGAGGAATATGATAATTAACAAACTCTACTAATTCTGACATCTGTGAATTTTTTTTTCGATCCCATCTCTGGGGCCTGAGAATCTGATGTTCGCCGGGAGAACCCCTCAAAAGGTGAGGTTGGACTTTGATCCGCGTTTGAGTCTTGATTATCTGGTGCTGTTGATGTTTGAGGTTTGAGGTTGGTAGAGCTGCGGGACTGTAAGCGCTGATCGTTTTATAAAATCTGGGTGCAAAAATCCTTAAAAGGACGATGTAAAAATATTAATTTTTCCGAGCCACACAAAGACAATATAGAGGATTGGCACTCACCTTTTCAGTTGTTTCCGTCGTCCAGAGGAGCTCCTCTCGCTGGCCCAGTCGTTGCAGTCGATCTACACTAGAATCACTTGTTTGTGTAATGGTTTAGTTTGATTTTCTAAGAATGTTATTGGATTTTTTGGTTAATAGAATTTATCACCATGCTGCGTGGTGATCTCGATAGAATACGACAGACGAATCTTTTTTGGTTACGCCTTTTTGCGCAGATTCATTTTTCGTAGATGGCGCTGGCGTTTTGCTTGTGCCAATCAAAATTGAAATTGTGTGGATTTTCCGAATACGGGAATTTGGCGCAAAATTTGAATTTAAAATTAGAGTTGCACGAACATTTTCCGCCCACTTAAAACGAAGTTTTACATTGAGATTAACTGAATAAACAAATGGCTATATAAAAAAATATAAGTTAATTCAAAACCTTAAAGGGTAGGTTATTAAAATCCGTTTTAGGTTTATAGATCAAAAAGAAAAAAAAATGAAAAAAAAATATATATATATTCTAGATAACGACACACGAAACAAAAGAAGTTGCTTGGGAGTTTAGTGCGCATCTAAAGGTAGTGGGCACAACTTGACCACGGGACGAGTGAAAAGTCCGTGTTGTGTTTTAACAGTAGCAACTCGAATGTGATTATCCCGACCAGGATGTACAGATACTATTCTACCCAGCAACCAGTATAATGGCGGTCTAGTTTCATCCTTAATTAATACAAGCGTATCTAGCTTGATTTCAACCGAAGGGTCCGACCACTTAGAACGCTGTTGTAAAGTATTTAAGTACTCGAGTTTCCAACGCTTCCAGAAATCGGCATGAATTCGTTGGATAAGTTGCCAACGCTTAAGGGTATTAACTTTAAGGGTAGAAAGGTCAGGATCAGGACACGAATTAAGGGGTTCCATTGTGAGGAAATGACCCGGAGTCAAAGACGTAAGATCGTTTGGGTCAGAGCTTTGCTCACAAAGGGGTCGAGAATTGAGTAATGCCTCTATTTGGGCGAGGAGAGTATAGAGCTCTTCGAAGGTTAGTATCTGGTCACCGATGACCCGATACAAATGTGTTTTTATAGATTTGACTCCTGCTTCTGCTAGACCATTTAGGTGGGGGGCTCCCGGACTATTAAGACACCATTTGATTTTTAAGCTCTCAGAAGCTAGTTTCGAAAGATTATGGAGCTCCTTAATAGCCCCAACAAAGTTTGAGCCTCTATCACTTGTGATTTGGACACAAGTGCCACGTCTAGCGACAAAGCGTCGTAAAGCGGCGATGCACGCCTCTGTGGTTAAATCCGAAACCAGCTCGATATCGATTGCTTTGACAGAAGTATCGACAAAGACTGCAATATATGATTTACCAACTTGTGCCCCACGACGTCTCTGACCTACAAAGGTTTTGATTGGGCCTGCATAGTCTAAGCAAACGTGTGAAAAACATTTTAATTGTGACGTTCTAAAAGAAGGTAAATCCGACATGTACGGAGTGTAAGGTTTTGGTTTTAAGCGAAAGCAGGGAATACATTTCAATAAAACCCTCTGAATAGCTCGACGTGATGACATAATCCAAAACTTTTGACGAATTAAGTATTGGACTGTGTTTATTCCGGGATGTAAATTTTCGTTATGAGTTTGAATAATGATCAATTGGGTTAATCTATGAGTTTTCGGCAATAATAAGGGATGTTTTGCCTCAAAGGAGAGTTGAGAATGCCGTAAGCGTCCGCCCACTCTAAGGAAACCCAATTCGTCCAAAAAGGGCGCGAGTTTGCGAAACGGCTTAGGTAATAGCTGAGTATTTTGAATTTTTTGAATGATATCCGAAAAACACTCTTCTTGGACCCTTTTAACTAAAACAAGTAGAGCCTTGTGTAGTTCAAAAGCGGAAAAAACGCCGGATAAAGGGTCAACTGAGGTTTTTCGATTGTGAATAAGTCTTAGAAAATGACAAATGATTTTTTGAATGGTATTTAAATTGGATATTTTATCGATTAATCTATCAAAAAAGTTTTGATTTTGAATTTCTGCCGTCAGCACCACTGAATTTTCCGGTTTTTCTTCTTTGAGAACCTCGTCTGGAACTCCCAAAGAACGTTCATTTATAAACCTTTGAATTTGCCACTCCGTAGTGGGCAAGGTAATCCATGGAGGGCCGTGAAACCAAAGAGGGTGATTTATTAAGTTATTGGGCGACAACCCTCTGCTAGCGCAGTCGGCAGGGTTCTCGAGTGAAGTAATGTGATACCATGGGACTTCGGGGATTGTTTCTTGAATACGACTTACGCGGTTTGCCACAAAGGTCTTCCACTTGTGAGGTGAAGATGTGACCCAATGAAGCGTGACCTGTGAGTCCGAGAACGCAAGAATTTCATCGATTACGAGTAATGATGAATAGCTGCGAATAACTAGTTCGAGTAAATCAGCTAATAGAGTAGCTCCAAGTAGTTCCAAACGTGGGATTGAAATAGTGTGTAAGGGAGCAACCCTTGACTTGCCCATGACTAGAGCAGTTTTGATAATTTTATTTGGTAATTCGACGCGAACGTATACGCAAGAAGCGTATCCTAGCTCGGATGCATCGCAGAAACCTAGCAATTGACATCGTTGAATATTATTCGAAAAACTAGGTCTAGGTATACAAAGATTCGAAAGAGTGGTTAATTGATTATTGAATTGATTCCAAAGAGTTTTGATTGGATCGGGGGGTATTTCATCCCAATCAGTTTTGCATAACCAAAGTTTTTGCATAATCACTTTGGCTAAAAATGAAACAGGCGATAAGAAACCTATAGGATCCCAAATTTTAGCGATAGCCGATAAAATATTCCTTTTGGTGCAAGGTTTTTCACAAGGGGTACAAGAATAGGTAAAAGTATCTGTAGAAGGGTGCCATTGAAGGCCCAACACCTTAATCGATGTTGAAGAATCGTCTTCAAAGGTAACAGGGATCTGACAATCAGCGGGCGACAAATGTGAAAGAAGTTTCGGATTATTTGATGCCCATTTTCTTAATTCAAATTTTCCCAATTTAAGCAACGCTATGAGATCCTTTTGAAGTGATAAAGCACCTTCTAGAGAGTTAGCTCCACAGCAAATATCGTCCATGAAAATGTTTTTCAAAAGGACCTGGGATGCTTCAGGATAATTCTTAGCCTCCAGGATGGCTAGTTCTCTAAGAGTTCTAATAGCTAAATAGGGACTTGAACTAACACCAAACGTCACTGTTTAAGCCTGTATTCCTGCAGGGGTTCATTGGGATCAAATCGCCAAAGTAGCCTTTGGTAGTCCCGATGAATTGGATTAATTTGAATTTGTAAAAAGTGCTGTTTTATATCAGTCAAAAATACGATAGAATAAAATCTGAATTTTAATAGAATTTCGGAAATATCGGCTTGTAATTTTGGTCCTATTAAAAGAGTTTCGTTCATGCTTAGGCCTTTCGAACCCTTAATCGAGGGGTTAAAAACCACCCGGAGTTTAGTCGTTGATTTGTCAAGACGAAGGACTCCGTGATGTGGTAAATAAGAACATAACTGAGGTCTAGGTTCGGATCTTGGAATTAAAGACATGTGCCCGTTTTTGAGATATTCTCTCATAAAATCCAAGTACATACTATAGAAATTTGAATTTTTTATTAAGCGAGATTCAAGAGACAAAAATTGACGATAGGCCACTGAATATGTGTCTCCTAGGTCAGGAGGGTCAATGTGACGAAAAGGCAAATTTACAGTAAATCGGCCCGAAATATCTCTAGTGGTTAGTTTTTTGGAAAATCTCTTCACATCTTTTTTCTTCGGGTGAGAGAAACGTTTTTGACTTAATTGATTCTAGTTCCCAAAATCTGCGAATATTAAAGTCGAGAGACTGCTCACAGGAAGTAAAGTAAGAATTGACTTGAGGTGAAATATTTATGTTTTGAGTTTGGCCCATCAAGACCCACCCAAAAACTGTCTCAAAAGCGGAGGGTTGGCCGTGAGGTCCTGGAATTCGTCCTGATTGGACGATTTCTGTGTAAAGTTGTGCACCTAAGAGTAAGTCAATTGGACCAGGGTTGTAAAATTGATTATCTGCAAGCTTTAGATTTGAAATATGACTCCAATTGGATGAATCTACCTGTATTGAGGGCATATTCGAACAGAGTTTCGGTAAAACGAAGACTTGAATAGAAAAGGTAGGCTCTTGTTGGCCTAGGGCTCGAATAGTGCAAGTAGAAATGCCGTTAGTGGCCGACGAAGATTGATTTAGTCCCAGAACAGGGATCGAAATTTTGTTTCTTGGCAAGCCTAACCTGTTAAGACAAGCTTCGCTTATCAGGTTAGCTTGGCTACCGCTGTCCAGAAGTGCTCGGACAGGTTGGTAGTTACCCCGACTATCCAGTACCTCTAATTTTATAGTCGCTAGAAGCACTGTCGTCCGGGGCGTCAAGGTGGATAACGAAGAGTATTGATTTGTAGATGTATTTGGATTCGAATTGATTTGAATTGAATTTGAACTGGGTTGAACAAAACTAGGGTTCTGTTGGCTAAGACTTGAATTTGAATTCTGATACGATAAGTTTGTGCCTGTGCTAGGCACGGCAACTTGATTTGAATTAAAACTTTGATTTAAGTTCGAATTTTGATTTGAATTTTGGCTTGAATTAACAAAGGATTGACTTGAATTCTGACGGATTGAATCTGTCATTTGCGATAGATGAATAAGACTATGGTGCCTATGTCGACATACCCTGCAGTTGTAGGTACTACTGCAGTCAATTACTTGATGATTTGAACGTAAACAGTTGATACATAACGATTGTTGTTTTACATAAGTAAAACGATCTGAAGGAGATTTGGAAATAAAAACACCACACTGCGAGAGTGGATGAAAAGAATTATTGCATAATTTGCACTTATAGGGTTGTTGGTTTTGTCGAAATTGAATATTGGATTGTTTATTTGATACTTGTGAGTGCGTATGCGCTAAAAAATTTGATGGAGGGCTTGATTTGTACTGATTATTTGAATAAGAATTATATTTTTGGTTACTAGAATTCGAATAATTTGGTTTTTGCTGTTTTGAAGTCGAAGGTTGCATTTGCGTATTTTGGGGAGATAGCTGTACTGTTTCAAGAGCACGGCATTGGTTAATAAGAAACTGAATTAGATTCTGATATGTTGGAATCTCGGTAGTACTATACTTTAATTCGAAAGCGGTTCTTGTGGTTTGATCGATTTTTGATAATAAAATTGAAAATAAACAAAAACACCACGACGTTACTGGAAATTCAAGATTTTCGAGCGCCGCAATATTCTCGGAAAAGGTATCTACCAAGACTCTAAGATCCTTTGCTGACTGGTTTCCCTTTAAAGAATTTGCATAGTAGATTGAGTTCCAGTAGGTACTGGCTAAAAGTCTTTTATTTTGATAGCGATCTGTTAATACCTTCCAGGCGATTGCGTAATTACTTGCCGTTAATTTTATAGAACTTAAAATATTAAGTGGTTCGCCCTCAAGGAAGGTTAGCAAATGTTGAAATTTCCTTATATCGGAATAATTAGAGTTTTCGTGAACCAAACAAGAATAAACATCGTAAAAGGTTGGCCACTTTTTTACGTTTCCATTAAAGCAAGGTACCTTTAAAGGGCCCAGATCATCGCTACGTGAATAGTGTGAAGTTGCGGGGGTAAAATTTGAATGAACTGAATCGGAACATAAACTCGAAAAAAGAACTTTAGCTTGGTGGTAGAATAGATCCGTATCTTTCCTAATTTTGTCCTGTACTTCGAATTCATCATCGTCGTCGTCTTTCAAGAGACCTATGATGTCATTATGAATGTTTTTAAATTGTTCATAGTGATCATCTAACGATTCGTAAAACGCCTTAAAAATTGGCAAGGAAGAACTATCTGATTTAGCTTTTGTTCCCAAGTTATACGTTTCCGTAATACGAGATATTGAAACTTTGCGTTGATTCTCAAGCTTTTTTAACGACATATTGTTAATTAAAAAAATAAAAAATATTTAAAAGGAATAAAACTAACACTTGACCCCTATTGACTTTAATCAGTCCAAAAGAGTCCAACACGCATATATTTTATTATCGATTTCTCGAATAAACGCAAAAACTTATCAACAGCTGTTATCCTAGGTCGCGATTTTTCTCCCAAAATAAATGCACACAAAACAACTTGTACCTACTACCGCTTCTCTTATTATTTACAGGTAAATACTAATTCTACTAGATGTGTTTGTTTACCTGTTAAATAAGAATAAAGCATTTAACTCACAAGCACTTTTGTTGTTTTAAATAACTATAACATATTATTTAAACAAATAACTATTATTTAAACAAATTTCGATTTTTGAATCAAAACAAACGACGTACCAAGTGCCAATTTCGGCTGCAATGAAATGTGGGTGGAGCCACCGTTAAGCCACGCAAGGGGGGACGGAACCTCCTTTCTAAACTGGACACGGCAACAAACGAGTCAAAATGGCGAGGCGAAAAAATCTTTAATATTTTTAGCAAACAAATTTTAAAAACTATCTGGGTCGTGGGACCAGAAAATGTTGATGTTTGAGGTTTGAGGTTGGTAGAGCTGCGGGACTGTAAGCGCTGATCGTTTTATAAAATCTGGGTGCAAAAATCCTTAAAAGGACGATGTAAAAATATTAATTTTTCCGAGCCACACAAAGACAATATAGAGGATTGGCACTCACCTTTTCAGTTGTTTCCGTCGTCCAGAGGAGCTCCTCTCGCTGGCCCAGTCGTTGCAGTCGATCTACACTAAAATCACTTGTTTGTGTAATGGTTTAGTTTGATTTTCTAAGAATGTTATTGGATTTTTTGGTTAATAGAATTTATCACCATGCTGCGTGGTGATCTCGATAGAATACGACAGACGAATCTTTTTTGGTTACGCCTTTTTGCGCAGATTCATTTTTCGTAGATGGCGCTGGCGTTTTGCTTGTGCCAATCAAAATTGAAATTGTGTGGATTTTCCGAATACGGGAATTTGGCGCAAAATTTGAATTTAAAATTAGAGTTGCACGAACAGGTGCATTCCCGAATATACTACCTGATGTAGTCATTCTAGAAGTAGAAGGATATAACAGTCTTTTGTGAGCTTCTCTGTCATAATTTGGACCACTTGGAGATTTAGTGTGTCTTGGTCTTTTTGCTGCGGATGCATATCTGAGTTCTCTTTCATATTTTTGTGGGTTGGTGTAAATAATGCCCCAGTACTGGGTCCCTGGCTTCTCAATGAAGGGAAACTGTTCGGCTGTTGGGAAAATCCTCTCCCATTTCTACTATCACTGTTTTTGTTCAAGGCAAGAAACAGTCTTAAAGCCTCCTGGAATGAACCTCCTGCTGTGGCCATGTGTGTGTTAATTTGTTTTTGTCTATCAAATTCCTTGCATTTTTTCTTGTCCGTAGCTAGGTGGTCGAGTCCACAGTTTACACAGTACATTTTTTCTCTGCAGAACCTAGTTTCATGCTGACTTCCGCACTTTGCACGTCTTAGCTTCCCCCGACATTGTGTCTTTGTGTGCCCAAATCTTAAGCATTTGTAGCATTGTTAGACAGGTCTTACGTAAGTCTCTACTGGGTAGATAACACTAAATAATTTCACCTCAGATCGGATAACCCTCCCCCTGAATGTTATGAGCATGCAGTAATTTGGCTTAGTGATCCACTCACCCTGTTCATCTTGAATTTTCTTCATTAATTTTTTAGCTGAACTAATCTCAATCCTCCTATCTCCGTTAAAACTGTTTATTTTGGCTAGGCCGTACTTAATCATATCTTCTTCTGTGTTTTCTAGGCCAATATCTTTAATTATGCCCTTGCAGGAAAGCATCCCCTGTGGAATGTATCCCCTTAAGTTCTTTTCCTTGAGTATGCTACTTTTCAGCATTTTATTCCCTTGGTCAAATTTTTCAAATGTTATGCTAATTTTATTCTTACCTCCTCTTTCTATTTTATTTATTCTCTGAGTCTTATCTCTGAACAGCCAGCCCACATTGCCCTCCTTACCCTCGATGAATATACAGAAGGGAGCTGTGTCTGCTTTAGTGTACTCCATTTTTCTGCTTTTAACCTCCACAATCTTTGTATGGATTTTGTCTAGTTCACTCAGAATATCACAGTCTTCCTCTGCTAGTCTAATTTGGTTCAGCTCTGTCTCCAGGCTAGTCAGCTCCTCCTTTGAGGAAATTTGATGAAGATTTTTCAGAATCTCTCTTGATTCTGTAGTCAATTTTTGGTTCAATTCACGGCGTGCTATTTATTTTGTGGCGTGGCCGCCATTTTGAATGTCCTTTGTAATATCCGACGCGCTCCCCCAGCACGGAGGAACCCGATTTTTCGGGATTTTCGCCCTTTCCGCCATCCGACGGCTCCTTAATGTTCGCCTGACCAGATTTTAATTTGTCTTAAACACTTAAGACTTAATTTTTTTTGACGATTACAATTTGTAAAAAATAGGGATCGACCGATACGTGTTTTTCAGGCCGATACCGATACACACATGGCCGATACCGATATATTGGCCAAATTTCTTTTTTGCTTTGAAAATTAGGTAAATTTGACTGACAAACGATACTAGAATAGACCCAAGGTTTAAGGGGGCAAACTTCGCCCGAAAACTTACCATTTGACAACACTGATATCGCATTTTTTGGCCAAATCTTTGTTCTAATAGAAATAGAAAACGAGAAAGCGGAACGCGTCGAAATTTTGAGGGGTAGTTTTTTAAAGCATTTTTAACAAACGTATCTTGCAGTTTTTCGCGAAATCATTTTGTTCAAAAAATATAAAAAAATTTATGGCTAAGACACAACAAATATTTCAAAACAATGTTTGGCATTTCAGTAGCCTAGTTGTGTTATAGAAAACTGTAGCGAAATTGTTTCGATTTTTGTATTTTTTGGAAATGTACAAAAGAAAATCAAAAATCTAACAAGATACGTTTGAAGATTTTAAAAAAATCTTGCATATGAACAGAAATAATTTTTCAACTAGTTTTTTATAGAAGAGATCTATTAGGATTTAAAAAAGCGTGCTCAATTTTATATTTGCTGCAGGGCACCAAATCAGACAAGAGTCATCAACCTCCTGACTGAAGCGCCATCCCCATATACCGGGGGCAAGTCAATTCGATTGAGAAAATTTAACTAAGATCACATTATTTTCAGATATTTTGAATAAATAAAATGTCGCTTTTAAAGACATACATTTTTTTCTATTTACAAAACGTTTTTTACGGGCAGGCCATAGCGTAACAAACAAAATCACGGGATTACGAACCATTTTATAAGATAGTTTTTGATAATTAGTATATTGCTCAGTTAATAGAAGCTTGGGCTTAACTTCGCTGAGTTGAAAATAAAGCCCTTTTCATTTATTTATTACATAGCAAGAGAAGAAAGTGACAAATTTCACACGAGCGTGAGAAAGTTACTTTCTGTCGAGTTATGGAGGCCATTTTTCCTACGAACACTCAATGAATACTTTTTAATTCCTTCCTTTCTCAATGCAACCGAATAAACATAGAAGGATTCATTTTTAATACATTTAAATACATACTAATACGCTATAGAACAATCCATTTAAATGACTTTTTATGAATTCATTATTTATCCTGTTGAATACTTTTTAATACTGTTACAAATTTAAGTTATTTAAATTTTATAATTGGAATTTATTTAGGTTTAGTGTAGTATTAGGTCGATTTATCTTAAGGTTGTATTCTTAGTCTAGGTTTTAGTTGCGTTGTCTGTGACTTGCGGTCTCGGTAGTGCGGGAACTTGCCGGACGTCGAAGGCTGCCGGAAAGTTCGAGAGAGATGGACGATCCTATATATAGGGCCGGGGTCGCGCACCAGAGTCAGTCACAGATAGCGTGCTGTGGTGGTCGTGAGATATTAACACGAAGTTAATAGACCGATTATAGTAGTGAATTATCAGCGAGTTATTAGTCAGTTTAAGTGCGTATTTGTGTACATAACTTGTCGAAATAAATTGACGTATCGTTTTCAACAATTGCGAGTTTTAATTATTGTGGAGAACCCGTAACAATTGGTGTCAGAAGTGGGATTAAAAGAAATAAATAGTGCAAAGAATATCCTTACACAGTACCACCGGCTAGGACCAACAGAAAAGAAAATAACACTTAAGACTGTGACTGGAGAATCCGCCGACGTGTTGGGGCAGACAGACATAGACCTACAGCTGGGGAGGTTGAAGATTCGCCACTCGGTATTAGTTGCAGACATAGAAGACGAATTTATTTTGGGAATGGACCTGATAAGTAAACATGGATTTACGTTTGATAATAAACTTAATACCCTAAGATTTGGGAACGAAGAGTTCATTTTGTCAAATAGTCATATCAATAAAGAACCAATAAAGGTGGTGGCAGTATGCACAACAAGACTAGTCGGTAACAGTAAGACCATAATTTTTGGGAGGCTGGAAAGTAAAACATCAAGCTGCGTCGGACTCATAAGCCAACAAAACACACCCAACACCTACCTCGTTGCAAAATCACTAGTTAAAACCGATAAAGACATCCCGATTAGAGTCGCCAATATTTTCCCAAATAGTGTCAAAATTAATAAGGGGGAGGTGGTAGCATTATTTGAACCAGTACAGAAAGTAACAAGATGTGAGGAGCCAACTTCCGAGGATACAAGCAAGTTACCAATGGAGGTACTTCAGCAATTTGAGTAAACTTGGCAACATCTCACTCCAGAAGAATTTAGTAAAGCGAGAGAGTTTATAGAAGAACAAAGTAATATCTTCGAAACTAGGAGTAGTTCGGGACGCACAAACCTTATTCAACATGCTATCAACACTGGCGATGCCCAACCGATAAGACAACCCCCAAGAAGACTACCAATGGCCAAGCAAGAAGAAGTTCACAATCTCATTAATAAAATGCTCAGCGACGGTGTTATTGAAGAGTCATCAAGTCCTTGGTCATCTCCTGTGGTGTTGGTCACTAAAAAGGATGGAAGTACTAGATTTTGTGTCGACTACAGAAAACTTAACGATGTGACGAAGAAAGATAGTTACCCACTGCCAAGAATAGACGACACACTAACAACGTTGGCAGGATCATATTGGTTTTCTACTCTTGACCTGAAAAGTGGGTATTGGCAAGTAGGAATCTTTGAAAGAGATAAAGAGAAGACTGCATTCTCTGCTGGAAGTGGACTTTATCAGTTTAATGTGATGCCATTTGGCCTGTGCAATGCCCCAGCTACATTTGAAAGACTAATGGAAGTCGTTCTACGAGGCCTTACTTGGAAAACCTGCCTAGTCTATTTGGATGATGTCATAGTAATGGGGAAATCATTTCAAGATCATCTAGATAATTTACGAGAAGTATTCTCAAGAATCAGGAACGCAAATCTTAAATTAAACTCGAAGAAATGTTTTCTGTTCCAAGAAAAAGTTGAGTTCCTGGGTCACGTCGTTTTGACGATGACGAAAAGAAGCTACAAGCAATAAAAGAATGGCCTCAACCTCGTGACAAACATGAATTGAGAAGCTTTTTGGGTCTGTGTACATACTACAGACGATTTGTAGAAGGATTCGCCAAAATAGCGTCTCCATTACATAGACTTACAGAAGATAAAGCTTCTTACAAATGGAATACCGAATGTGACCAAGCATTTAGAAAACTAAAAGCAGCATTATGTTCTAGTCCGATTCTTGCATATCCCATTCCAAATGGAAAATTCATATTAGATACGGATGCGAGCAACGATGGCATAGGAGCAGTACTCTCCCAAGTACAAGATGGAGAAGGACGTGTCATCGAATTTTTCAGCAAGAAGCTATCCAAACCAGAGAGAAATTATTGTGTTACTAGAAAGGAGCTCCTAGCCATAGTTAAATCCGTAGATCACTTTCACAAATATCTCTACGGACAAGAGTTTCTGATTAGAACGGATCATGCTGCGTTACAGTGGCTCATGAAAATGAAACAACCTGAGGGGCAAGTCGCGAGATGGATAGAAAAGCTACAACAATACCATTATCAAATTAAGCACCGAGCGGGAAGGGTGCATAATAATGCAGATGCATTGTCCAGAAGACCTTGCCCCGAGGATTGTAAACATTGCAGGAAAATTGACCAGAAAGAATGAATTACCTACGTGCGCCAGATAAAGTTAGAACCAGATGAAGAATGGATGTCGGCTTCGATTAGAACCACACAACTTAACGACAAAGATGTAGGACCTATCTTGCGATTGAAAGAAGAGAACAAGCCACGACCATCATGGCAAGATATCGCAAACCAAGGGGTGATATTCAAATCACTGTGGGCACAATGGGATTCACTGATAGTAGAAGAAAACATCCTTAAACGTGCCTGGGAAAGTGCCGATGGCCTTACTGTGATTAATTAAGTAGTGGTTCCTAGGAGCATGGTAGACAATATAATGGCCGAATGCCATGGTGGAAAATCAGGCGCGCACCTAGGCATAAATAAAACCATGGACAAAATTCGAAACCGATTTTATTGGGTCAATTACTTTCAAGATGTGAAAAACAGGTGCCGCCGATGTTCGACTTGTGCAGCCAGCCAAGGTCCCAAAACAAGGTCCAGAGGTCAAATGAAACAATATAACGTAGGTCTGCCATTCGAACGCATTGCTATTGATGTGGCCGGACCATTTCCAGAAACTAAAAAGGGCAACAAATACATCCTTGTTGTCATGGATTACTTTAGCAAATGGCCAGAAGTTTTTGCTTTGCCTAACCAAGAGGCCGCTACAGTTGCAGAAGTTCTGGTAAATGATGTTTTCAGCCGATTTGGCATTCCTTTGGAACTACATTCAGATCAAGGAAGAAACTTTGAATCAAAGCTCTTCCAGAATCTCTGTGACCTTTTAGGAATACATAAAACACGGACTACTGCTTTACATCCGCAGTCAGATGGCATGGTTGAAAGATTTAATAAAACAATAGAAGAACACCTTTGCAAAGTTGTTGATGAGCACCAAACAGATTGGGACCAATATATTCCATTGTTTTTGATGGCCTATAGAACCGCCATTCACAATACGACAGGAGCTACTCCATCTAGTATCCTGTTTGGTAGGGAACTGCGTTTACCATGTGATATCATGTTTGGTTCACCTGAAGAAGCACACTTAGAGGTTAATGACTATGTCGAACGTTTAAGGCAAAAGCTGCACAATATCCATGAAGTGGTTAGAGAGCGAATAGAAATAGCTAGTGACCGCATAAAAGCGAGATATGACCTGAAAGCAAACTCTTCAGGGTTCAAAGAGAATGATCAAGTCTGGCTATACAATCCTCAACGCAAGAAAGGAAGATCACCTAAGTTGACACCACCATGGGAAGGGCCTTATAAAGTTGTCAAGAGAATTAATGATGTAGTCTACCGAATCCAGAGAAGCCCGAAGTCCAAGATGAAAGTTGTTCATCTAGACAGACTAAAACCTTACCTGGGAAATGTTGATCGAGACGATCAAACCTGAAGAGGAGGATAGTGTTACAAATTTAAGTTATTTAAATTTTATAATTGGAATTTATTTAGGTTTAGTGTAGTATTAGGTCGATTTATCTTAAGGTTGTATTCTTAGTCTAGGTTTTAGTTGCGTTGTCTGTGACTTGCGGTCTCGGTAGTGCGGGAACTTTCCGGACGTCGAAGGCTGCCGGAAAGTTCGAGAGAGATGGACGATTCTATATATAGGGCCGGGGTCGCGCACCAGAGTCAGTCACAGATAGCGTGCTGTGGTGGTCGTGAGATATTAACACGAAGTTAATAGACCGATTATAGTAGTGAATTATCAGCGAGTTATTAGTCAGTTTAAGTGCGTGTTTGTGTACATAATTTGTGTTTTAATTATTGTGGAGAACCCGTAACAATACCTTCCTTTATCAATACAATTGAATGAACTTTTCAAGTATTCATTTTCTATATATTTGAATACATATTTATACTCTTTAAAGCAATCCAATTAAATACCTTTTTATGTAATCATTATTTATACCAACGAATACTTTTTAATTTCATCCTTTCTCAATACAACCGAATAAACATACAAGGATTCATTTTTAATACATTTGAATACATACTAATGCGCTATGGAATAATCCATTTAAATGACTTTTTATGAATTCATTATTTATCCCGTTGAATACTTTTCAATACCTTCCTTTATCATCACAATTGAATGAACTTTTCAAGTATTCATTTTCTATATATTTGAATACATATTTATACTCTTTAAAGCAATCCAATTAAATACCTTTTTATGTAATCATTATTTATACCAATGAATACTTTTTAATTCCTTCCTTTCTCAATGCAACCTAATAAACATAGAAGGATTCATTTTTAATACATTTGAATACATACTAATACGCTATAGAACAATCCATTTAAATGACTTTTTATGAATCCATTATTTATCCCGTTGAATACTTTTCAATACCTTCCTTTATCAATACAATTGAATGAACTTTTCAAGTATTCATTTTCTTTATATTTGAATACATATTTATACTCTTTAAAGCAATCCAATTAAATACATTTTTATGTAATCATTATTTATACCAATGAATACTTTTTAATTCCTTCCTTTCTCAATGCAACCGAATAAACATAGAAGGATTCATTTTTAATACATTTGAATACATACTAATACGCCATGGAATAATCCATTTAAATGACTTTTTATGAATTCATTATTTATCCCGTTGAATACTTTTCAATACCTTCCTTTATCAATACAATTGAATGAACTTTTCAAGTATTCATTTTCTATATATTTGAATACATATTTATACTATTTAAAGCAATCCAATTACATACCTTTATATGTAATCATTATTTATACCAATGAATACGTTTTAATTCCTTCCTTTCTCAATACAACCGAATAAACATAAAAGGATTCATTTTTAATACATCTGAATACATACTAATACGCTATAAAACAATCCATTTAAATAACTTTTTATGAATTCATTATTTATACCGTTGAATACTTTTCAATACCTTCCTTTACCAATACAATTGCATGAACTTTTCAGGTATTCATGTTCTATATATTTGAATACATATTTATACTCTTTAAAACAATCCAATTAAATACCTTTTCATGTAATCATTATTTATACCAATGAATACTTTTTAATTCCTTCCTTTCTCAAGGCAACCGAATAAACATAGAAGGATTCATTTTTAATACATTTGAATACATACTAATACACCATGGAATAATCCATTTAAATGACTTTTTATGAATTCATTATTTATCCCGTTGAATACTTTTCAATACCTTCCTTTATCAATACAATTGAATGAACTTTTCAGGTATTCATTTTCTATATATTTGAATACATATGTATACTCTTTAAAACAATCCAACTAAATACCTTTTTATGTAATCATTATTTATACCAATGAATACTTTTTAATTCCTTCCTTTCTCAATGCAACCGAATAAACATAGAAGGATTCATTTTTAATACATTTGAATACATACTAATACGCTATGGAATAATCCATTTAAATGAATTTTTATGAATTCATTATTTATCCCGTTGAATACTTTTCAATACCTTCCTTTATCAATACAATTGAATGAACTTTTCAAGTATTCATTTTCAATTAAATACCTTTTTATGTAATCATTATTTATACCAATGAATACATTTTAATTCCTTCCTTTCTCAATACAACCGAATAAACATAAAAGGATTCATTTTTAATACATCCGAATACATACTAATACGCTATAAAACAATCCATTTAAATGACTTTTTATGAATTAATTATTTATACCTTTGAATACTTTTTAATACCTTCCCTTATTAATACAATTGAATGAACTTTTCAAGTATTCATTTTCTATATATTTGAATACATATTTATACTCTTTAAAGCAATCAAATTAAATACCTTTTTATGTAATCATTATTTATACCAATGAATACTTTTTAATTCCTTCCTTTCTCAATGCAACCGAATAAACATAGAAGGATTCATTTCTAATACATTTGAATACATACTAATACGCTATAGATCAATCCATTTAAATCACTTTTTATGAATTCATTATTTATCCCGTTGAATACTTTTCAATACCTTCCTTTATCAATACAATTAAATGCACTTTTCAAGTATTCATTTTCTATGTATTTGAATACATATTTATACCCTTTAAAGCAAAACAATTAAATACCTTTTTATGTAATCATTATTTATACCAATGAATACTTTTTAATTCCTTCCTTCATCTCAATACACCCGAATAAACATAAAATGATTCATTTTTAATACATCTGAATACATACTAATACGCTATAAAACAATCCATTTAAATGACTTTTTATGAATTCATTATTTATCCCGTTGAATACTTTTCAATACCTTCCTTTATCAATACAATTGAATGAACTTTTCAAGTATTAATTTTCTATATATTTGAATACATATTTATACTCTTTAAAGCAATCCAATTAAATACCTTTTTATGTAATCATTATTTATACCAATGAATATTTTTGAATTCCTTCCTTTCTCAATGCAACCGAATAAACATAGAAGGATTCATTTCTAATACATTTGAATACATACTAATACGCTATAGAGCAATCCATTTAAATCACTTTTTATGAATTCATTATTTACCCCGTTGAATACTTTTCAATACCTTCCTTTATCAATACAATTAAATGCACTTTTCAAGTATTCATTTTCTATGTATTTGAATACATATTTATACCCTTTAAAGCAAAACAATTAAATACCTTTGTATGTAATCATTATTTATACCAATGAATACTTTTTAATTCCTTCCTTCATCTCAATACAACCGAATAAACATAAAATGATTCATTTTTAATACATTTGAATACATACTAATACGCTATAAAACAATCCATTTAAATGACTTTTTATGAATTCATTATTTCCCACATAGCATTGAAAGAACATTCAAATGCTTTGTATATGCTTTTTAGGTACTTTAAAGAATATTCTTTTAGTGATATGCTTAGCAAAGAAGATTCACATCCCAAGTATATGCGATGAATATACTGTAAAGGATCTTCTTTTAGGAATCAGCATACCATATTCTTGGCATATACCATGTGAGAATGTTTCACTTTAATTCATCCATAGTATATACCAGTTATGAACGTGCCAAGAATATTCTGAGATTAACATGCTAAGAATATTCCGGAATGCACTAGAAAATACACATATATTTTAATAATATTCATGGCATGAATACATTCTACAAAAAACACTACAATATTCTTTAAACATTTTTGAATAATAAAACTGTACAAAAATATTGCTTTTTAGAGAATTGGTAATTTTAAGTATAGGTACCTTGTGTAAAGAATATTCTAAAAATTCTAAATTTAAATGATAATTAAATACCTGTTGAAAATTGCTTAAATTCTTATAGCTGGGCGATTTTTTCTAAAAAATTATGACGTCACAGCCGAGATCATTTTTACAAATTTTGATTGAATAACTTTTTCAATCAACGATGTGATTGCGTGTCAAACAGTTTAAGAAATTTATAACCGATCTTTCTGACTGTGGCGTTCCAGGGTTCCTAATTTGGTCATAATCAGTGGCGTATATAGAAAAAAGCTTCGGGGTGGGCCCGAGACAGTTTTGGGCGCATATGAGGGGGGGGCCCGGGCCCCCCCGTAGCTAAGATTTTTAGATATTTTCCACATATTTCATGAATACAAACATAAAATAGCATAAACTACGGCCTCATGGGGTCTCGCCCACCCCCCCCCCCCCAAAATGGCTCTGGTACAAAATAGCGCAGGACAAAATAGCGAGGACAAAATAGCGCGGGACAAAATAGCGCAGGACAAAATAGCACAGGACAAAATAGCGCAGGACAAAATAGCGCGGGACAAAGTAGCCCGGGACAAAATAGCGCAGGACAAAATAGCGCAGATCTCTAAAAGATACTAAAAAAATAACCTAACCTTACTTGGTTAGTTTAATATACAGTGAAGGCCTAACCTTATCACTCAAACTGCACCAGCCGAAGTGGATCAGGGGCCGAGGATAGGTTAGGTTAGTATCCCAACCTGACCCGGTTAGGTTGGGATACTAACCTAACCTATCCTCGGAGATACTAAAAAAATAACCTAACCTTACTTGGTTAGTTTAATAAACAGTGAAGGCCTAACCTTATCACTCAAACTGCCCCAGCCGAAGTGGACCAGGGGCCGAGGATAGGTTAGGTTAGTGTCCCAACCTGACCCGGTTAGGTTAGTGTCCCAACCTGACCCGGTTAGGTTTATTTACAAAAAAAAACTTACCTGATCTGTTCAGGCAAGTTTTTTTTTTGTAAAAAACCTAACCGGGTCAGGTTGGGATACTAACCTAACCTATCCTCGGCCCCTGGTCCACTTCGGCTGGACAGGGCAAATCGACTTGGGATTTATGACGTGCGCTATTTTGACATGCGCTATTTTGTCCTGCGCCATTTTGTCCTGCGCTATTTTGTCCTGCGCTAATTTGTCTGCGCTATTTTGTCCTGCGCCATTTTGTCCACGCTATTTTGTCCTGCGCTATTTTGTACCAGAGCCCCCAAAACTGTGTTGTTTTTCTATATACGCCACTGCCGTATTTTATGTTTTTATTAATGAAATATGTGGAAAATACCAAAAAAAATCTTCGCATCGGGGGAGCCATTCGGAATCCTTTAAAAATAGTGTCACTTTTTCAAATTTTATTTTTATTGATTTTCGCTTGTGGCGAAAATCAATTACTTGAGCCGCCTCGGCCGTAACATTATTTTTATTATTTTTATTATTCCGTCCCTAGCACCCCTAGTGTATCGCGCTCGAATTTTGACGCTTACTCGGGAACGCTTCGACATAGAAGGATGAAATTTGGCGCACTGATTAAAAACTTACGGGAGACCAAAAATGTCAATTTTGGGTCAAATCGGAAAATTTCAAGTAGGGAAAATAGGGGAAAAACCGTCAAAAAGTGACTTTTTTTTATGTACCTCCGTTGGCACACCATAAGTGTCCAGGGGATTATTCTAGAAACTTGAGATTTTGCACAAGTGTACTCTTATGTGTGGTCAGGAAGCCTATTGTTTTTCAGCCAGATCGGAAAAAGTCAAGTGCCCCATTTTGGGGCTCTTCTGAATCCCTGCAGTGACGCATTTTCACTGTACAATAAAATTGGTCAGAATTTCACTGTTTATTTGCCGTTTTTTAAAATATATCTGGTCATTACTCCAAAACTGTTTTATGGATTTTAACCAAATTTTAAACATTTGCGGACCTATGGGAGTGTTCGGTAACCGTGTAGTTGGTTTTTTAAATTAGTTTTTGGTTTATGAGGATTTTTCAAAAACTATACAAGGTTTTTGCAGTCAAAAATACTGAATCGAGAAATTCTTTTGCCCTTACACTTTTTGACAGTTCTCGAACTGCTATCTTTTTAAGAAAATACCAAAATATATTTTTTAAAAAGTTCGACTTTTCTAAGTTGTACCGTTTTTGAGTTTGAAAAATAAATACTAAAAAACACGTAAAAATCACAACGGAAATAACACGCATTAACACGCATTTTTACAAAAATCGCGAAATCTTTAAAACAGTAGGTCCGAATTGGACAAAAATTACACTACTCACTTCGCCGAACCTTTCTACATAAAACTTTATTTATAGTTTTAACCTTAATGTAGAGGGCGCTGGTGTAGGGCACTTAACATTTATCAAAACGGTTCAAAATTAATAAAAATCTTATAAAATTAAAGGAATTTGCAAATATTTTTTGAAATATAATTCCAATAATAATAGGATTAATGTCATGTTAAAGAAGAGACAAAAATCTATAAAATGACATATGTCACTTTAAAGTTATGACAAAATTTTAGTTTCTAGGTTTATTTTTTGATCAAATACCGCGAAAAATATTTGTAAAACGTCAACGAAATAGAATCTTATACACAAATTGGTTGAAATTAAAACTTTTTTTGATGCATTGAGTCTGTAGCATGAGAGGAGCCGGAGCTACAATTCGTTTCATTATAAAATAAAATATCTTGAACCGATAGTTTTTGATATTTATCCCAAAATATTTAAAAAGCTCTATAAATTTCATGTATTTTTATTTAAAAAATTACGATATCTTCAAAACCATACGTCAGATTTTGACGGAAGTTACACCATTCGCTTACTCGAACCTTTTTACATAGTAATCAGTCAACAGTTTTATCATTTTTATAGAGCGCGCTTAACAAAGTAACCAAAATTAAAAATTGTCGGTTCATAGATAAGAAATTCGCAAATGCCACATTTAACTATAGTATAGTATACTTTCATTTTAAAGAGCAGAATAAAATTTGCAAAATAGCAGATGTCATTTTTAAGTCAGTGTCTATTTAATTCTTCCTAGGTTAATTCTTTGGATTATATATTAGGCAGAATGTTTGGCAAAAACTAATATTAGTATTTTACACGCCAAATTCAAAGGATAAAAGTGACATTAATATTTTTATAAAGCAATAAGTTTTTAGCATGAGGGGAGCGAGCGATAAAAAGGCACTTTAATTAAATTACATTATTATTAAAGTCCAGTGATAATAACATCAGTTGTAAGGGGTTGGCAAAGGCAAATAATGGGTAGTTATTAAATGAATTACACTTAGTTGACTAATTAACATTTTATTTTTGAATCAGTGTCCAATTCCAAGGCTAAATATTTTTAAAAAAATTTTCGTGACTAAACGTATATAAAAAGGTTTTGTTTCTCTTGTATTATTCCATTAGCATAGTTTCTTTTGTATTCGGTAGATGTCGCCACTTGTGCTTAAAGCATACCGTATTGCAGGCATTATTTTTCATTTCTCTTATCAATATCGTAAGATGAAATTTATATACCGTCTCTCCAACTTTACAAAGGTGTTACATTGACCATGCACGGTTCTGAAAGGTTCCTTAAGCACGAAACAGTTAACTGTCAACACTTAATGGGTGGCCATTAGATCTTGAAACCCCGTGGGTGTAGAGCATTCGAGCTGGCCACGGAAAAACACAAGAGGAACAAAACCTTTCTACACCTGATTATCCACGAAAAAATTTTGTTTTTTTATTCACGGGTACCAAGCTTTACGTTTTAAATATATTTAAATATATTTCGCAAAACATTTAAAAAAACCTTTCGAAACTAGTAAAAACCTTTAATTTTAAAATGTATATTGGAGAACTTGGCTATACTTTTATCTCAATTATTATATAGATTTCTCTTAGTTTCTGTCAGTCTGTCAAATCACAGCTCTCTAGCGTTTCTGGAAGTTGGTAATGTTACTTTTACATAACTTTACATGTATAGGGAAGGGGAGTAAATTATAATTTCGGGTTTTTTATTTTTTCCTATAGTTTTGTCATAGTTCCTATCAGTCTGCAAGGCATCTTTTTAGACTATATTGTGTATCCATTTGGATACGCAGTCCTTCAGATTGGATACCCAGTAAACAGGAAATGGATACCTACTTTTGGGCCTTGGCCTTTTATAAAATATAATTAAAATATGATACCTAAAATACAGGGTGTAATTTAAATGATGAACCAATCTTTAAGAGATGGTGCGGAAGGTCCAACACAGACAAAAAGTTCAAATAACTTTTTGCCAAGTTATAGCATTTTTTAAGTTTGGAAAGTAGGGAAAAACCATGAATTTTAAAATATCAAATTGAACAACGTTGCTTTTTTCCAAGAAAATATAGATAGGTTAAGGATACAGTGTGGCCAAATAATCTTTGGAATACGTATAAATTTCTCAATTCTTTTAAGAATTAATTTTTTTATGAGCTATTACATTTACACAAAAGAAATTGAAACAGATTTTTGTACATGTCTAAAGGACCCTTAAAACAAATATAAAATAATAATATTAGCACTATATTTTAACGATTTTTGGTAATAATTTTAAGTCTATCTATCTATTTAGCTTTCTTCGATCCATCTTTGGACATAGGCATCCCCCAATATCTTCCACTCTTCTCTGTCTGTCGCCCTGTTCATCCATCTAGTCCCTGCATGTCTCTTCAAATCGTCCGCTATCTCATTTGGGGTCTTCCCCTACTTCTTTTATTTTGCCAAGTTCTCCAGTCTACAATGCATTTGTTCCATCGATTGTCTTTCAGTTTGATATTTTGACCAGCAAATTTCCATTTTAATTTTGCTACCTCTCCTCTGACAACCCTTACTTTTGTTTTATTTCTTATCCATTCATTCCTTTTTCTATCTGTTAGCTTTACATGTAACATTTGTCTTTCCATGGATCTTTGGGCTTTTGTTACCTTTTCCAGGTTTGATTTTGTAAGCGTCCAGGTCTGGGATCCATATGTGAGCACAGGAAAAATGCATTGGTTATACACTTTCGCTTTAAGGTACTGAGGATATTTTTTATTTTTTATTATGTAGCTTAATTTACCGAATGCTGCCCAGGCCAATCTTACTCGTCTCTTGATTTCAGCTGTTTGGTTTTCTTTTTTTAGTTTAATAATTTGTCTCAGATATATATTCATCTACTTGTTCTATTTTTTCTTGATTTATTCTGGTGATAGCTTCATCTGTGTTTGTTATGATTTTAGTTTTAGTGTAGTTCATACTCAAGCCTATATTTTTAGCTGCTGTATCCAGTTCTCCCAGCATTTTTATAAGTTCCTCTTTCTTATCTGTTATTAAGGCAATATCGTCAGCATATCTTAGGTGGTTCAAGTATTGTCCGCTTACTTTGATGCCTATTTCTTCCCAGTCTAAGTTTTTAAAAACATCTTCTAGGGCCTGGTTAAATAGTTTAGGGGATATTGTGTCATCCTGTCTGACACCTTTTCTTATGCGGATTGGTTTGGTCCCTTCGTGGATTTTGATTGATGTTGTTGCTTCGCTATATATATTGGCAATTAAATCTGTGTATCTGTGATCTATTCGGCTACTCATTAAAGATGCTTTTACTGCCCAGTGCTCAATACTATCAAAAGCTTTTTCAAAGTCTATAAACGCAATATAGAGTGGAATGTTGTATTCGTTGGCTCGCTCTATTAGAATTTTCGTGGTTAGCAGGTGGTCAACTGTATTGAAACCTTTTCTGAAGCCTGCTTGTTCTTTTGATTGATATCCGTCAATTTTTGTTGTTAGTCTATCTTTTAATATTTTCGTGAAAAGCTTATAAATTACATTGGGGAGTGTTATAGGTCGATAGTTTTTTAGGTCTGCCCTACCGCCTTTCTTGTTTAGAATAATGGTTACTGATTCTTTCCAGTTGTTTGGGATTATTTTTTCTTTTAGAATTTTATTGAGGAGAATATGGAGGGTATTAACTACAGTTTTACCACAGTACTTTAGCATTTCTGCCGTTACTCCGTCTTTTCCAGGTGATTTGTTATTTTTCATTTTCTTTAATGCTCTCTTTATTTCCGTTTTGCTTATTTCTGGTTGTAATTCTGAGTTTATGTTCTTTATTTTTGTTTGGAGTTTCTTTATGGTTTCTCGCGATGGTTCCCTTTTTGTTTGGTATAATTTTGTATAGGATAGCTGTGTGATATTTATAATGTAGACATGGGCGCACCCAGCTAGCTTAATATTCGACATCATGAGGCTTCGGGCCCCCCCAAGAGGCCTCGCCCCCCCCAAGACATATTCCTGGGTGCGCCACTGATATAGATAATATATAGAGTCGGTCTTAGACATTTCATATTCCTGTTATTTTCTATAACTCTTTCAACTTTTATTTCTTGGCTCTTTCTTTTATTTTCTTTTATCATTTTTCTTATAGTTTTATTTATTTCTGTGTATTCTATCGACGTTCTCTTTCCTCCTTTCTCCAGGTTCCGCCTTTTTTCGATGAGTTTCTTTATCTCTTCTGATATAAAATTTTCTCTCTTTTCACCCTTTTGTGCCACATCTCTTCCGACTTGGGTCATAGTTCTTATCAGCGTATCATTTATTTCATCTATATTTTCGTTTTCGCATCTTAAGTTTTGGGTTAGCTGTTTATTTAGCATTTCTTTGTATATGGCTTTATTTTCTGTAAGTTTACTTTTGTCAAGTTGTTTATTTTTATTGTTAATTTTCCTTTCTAACCATCCTGTGATCACTGCCTGTTGTAAAGCTATTTAGGACTGTTACATCTCTAACGATGCTTTTTCAGTAGTCAGGCTGACCCATGTCCACTTTCGTTGCGGTTTCTTCCTATAGAACTAATTCATTGCATACATGTGTCTTTCCTCTAGATAGTTCATTAAGGTTGTGCCCCTGTCATTCCTTTCGCCATATCCAAAATCCTCTATTTTGGATATTAATTTTGAGTATTTCTATTTATTTTCAAATAATTTTACCATTTAATTATTACCCTTATTGTCATGCATAATTTCAGAAAATGTCGATTTTCTGTTATGATTTTTAAGGAAGTTATAACAAAAAATAAAATAATAGCTGTTAAGTTTGGCACCCTTTATCTAAAAAACAAAGAAATATAATGCAAAATATAATAAGAAAAAGTCCTTCTTTTGATCTTTTCTACCACCTATTAAAGTTTGCTATTATTACATCCTGATATTATGTTAAATGTTTGTATGTTATGGTAAGAATTTTAAGATATTTGAAAGTATCAATTTGGTCTGAAAAAAAAAACCATTTATAAAAGTGAGCGCTTTTCAAATATACCTGGTGGGCAAAAAAACCCGACAAAATGTTTTTCGTTATAACTCTCCAACTATAACACCAATTTTACCAAAGCAAAGAGTATTTAGCAGGGATTGATTGATCGAACATTATGTCGGAAATGTTGGATATTTTTTTGTTTGTAAGAAAGCTCTATCTTTGTTAAGCACAACGAGATAGGAATCGTTAAAAACGATGTCGGTCCCTAAAAATTGATTTTTGCTTCAACTATATTGTTTTACCGGTTGTAACGATTGTCTTCTAAATCCTGTCTGTATTAATTTCCTTATAAATAAATTTTTGCCGAACCGATTTTAATAAAATATAAAGTGGAACAGATTGATTGCTTTTAAAAGATCACTATTAAAATTTGCCGTCATTGTAAATCCAAAATGGCAGTCATAAAAACTTTAATTTTTAAGAAGGCTGTTTATTCTTATATTTTTTGAAAATTTTTTTGGTTTTTTTCGGAAAAGTTGTACAGATTATGCGATTGCCTTGCCATTTCTATGTGCATTCATTTCCTCATAAATTCATTATTACTAAACTGACAATAAAATAAAAAGCATCATGGTGAAATTCTCCGCCAACTCTAAATATTGACCCTCCATAAAGGATAGTTGTTTCTTATGTTACGATAAATTTTTCGACCCTTTTTTGAATTTATTTATTAGATCCACCACTCACAACGAGGTACTAATCATAAAAAAATAAATCCTCGCAACATACAAAGAAGTGATCCTTTCAAGAAGGACAAATTTGACTTTTTTCCAACATCTTGGATTTAAAATTGTCGAAAAATTTCAATAGTTTTGTTCAAAGAGCAATACTTCTTTTTTTATTATTGAAATCGGTTCAGTGAATTTATAAGTAAATTATTGCAGACAGAAGTTAAAGCAACAGTTGGAATAACAATTATTATTTAAAGAACCACTAAACGGATTTTATAGATTTTATAGAATAAAATATTAATGAATTTATGAGGAAATGATACTTGATCAAGTATCAAGGAAAATATGTAATTTTTTGAGATCGTGAGTCTGTCGCATGAGCAAAGCGGGAGTTACACATTTTAGGGATGAAAAATTCCCTTTTTAATAACTGTTTATGAATTCGATATTAACTTAAATTAATACTGGTAAATTAAATTTGCAAAGCGAATCATTGACAAAAGTAACTTTGTGAAGTAAATTTTATTAACACAAATTTATGAACCAATAATAATTCTTCAAATTCTTGGTTTGAAACTTGTAGACAATGATTTTGTTTCCAATCCCCCAAATGTTATTGTACGATATCAATAGAAATACTGTAAAACATATTTTTATAAATAATTAAACACAAAATCTCGCCGCAGCGAAAATCAATGCTGCAACAGTTTTAAAAGTGTTGAATGTAAAAAATTTGCAAAGTAAATGTGTTAATGAACTAATTTGCGAAGAAAATTTTTCTCAACACAAATTTGCAAAGCAAATTTGTTAATAAACTAATTTGCAAAGCAAATTTTTCTCAACACAAATTTGCGAAGCAAATTTGTTAATAAACTAATTTGCGAAGCAAATTTATTTCAACAGAAATTTGCGAAGCAAAAATCATCCCTATGTTATTAATTTTTGAGCGGCTCCTCTTCGAATACACCATAGACATGTTGGTGTTATTCATATTGGTTGGGTGACTACGTCCTTATTTACCTAATCTGTGGTTATGTTAATATTTGCGTGCTAAAATCAATGAAATTGAATGTTTTTCAGTTTTTCCATTATTACTCTAAGGTTTTTCCTCTTCTTGAGTTTTCAATTTGGTCTTTGCTTGTGTTTTTTGGATTGCCAGATCGGTTTGGCCAGGTACGTTGTTTTAAATTTCATTTTGAATCCGTGTGTTCTGTAATGCCCCTACTTAGAAAGGAGGGTAGTTAAGTGCCTATTTATAAACTAGATGTATAAGAGAAATCAGAAAGGTTCTTAGCAGTCAATTTTACCATAAATTAGTTGACAAATACAAATATTATTTTAGTTCTGGAGTGTTTTATATAAAAGAATTTTTTTATTTTTTTATTTAATAAATTTTGAGAAAAATTATATCAAAAAGTTTTCTTTTAACTTGAATCTTTACCTAACTTTTTATACTTCTTAGTGAGCTAGAGACTTTTGGTAGGTGAATATTGCTTAAAACATTAGCTTAGAACAAGTCAAGTCATAAGTTTTGTTTTAATAGGGACATTCCAGTGAACTTCCTCTCACGGTGGTACGCGTTATATGAGACCATTTTTTCCATTTGGTAGAGGTTCAAGGATGATTCATGATTCACATGTGAGTGGGCCTTGGAGCCCTTCTACTGTGACTACTATCGGGTCTATTGTGGCTCAGCTTCAAGGATAGTGTTTATATGGATTTTAAATCAAGGATAGTATTTATGGTGCCATTTTGCTAAGGATGTTTTTCAGCTAAGTGAATAGAAATTATAAATTAAAGGTTGGTTAATTTGAATCTGTCCTCTTCTTTATTATTTTTTTGCACCATAAATAGCAGAACATAAATAAGAAACTATATAATATGTATACTTATATATAAATAGGAAACTGGCAGTTAGAAAAATGTTTAAAAGGAGAGTTTTGAGAGAAGCTTTGAACTTAATCCAGAGAAATTTTTCAGTTAAGAATTAACCGTAAAAATCTCCTGTTTAACAGTTTTTTGAAAACTGCTAGTTTCTAATATATTGAGGTGTTCTGCTAATTATGGTACCCCCTGTATAAATTGTATACATGGGTAGGATAGAAGGAATAAGAACAAAAGTTTTTTGGAGTTATTGCCAATCTATAAATAGAAACATTTTTCTAGGTTAGGTATTTGGTTGGTGTTATTATTTTTTTTTGTTTAACTAGGTTCTTATAGGGCTGTCTAGCAAAACATATGATCCAATCTAAGATATCTTTTGTAGGACAAACAAACTGATTTCTCATAAGCCGTAATGTTAACAAAAACGTAAATTCTACAAAAACAACAAGAGATTGAGTTTCAAAAATTATTCAGTTTTAAGAATGGGAAAAATGTAAATTTTGGAGGTATTAAAATGTATTTATTCTGTATACTTGAAAGGGGATTCAAAAGGATAATTATTTAATGGATTGGAGGGTATTAAAAAAACCCTTGATGGTATAGAAATGGATTCTTTTTGAATGACACAAAGTGTATTGAAATTGATGAAATGTTCATATACTTTTTAATGACAATTTAATACACCTTTTCAAATCCTTTTTTGGATAAGAAAGAATTGAAAATGTGAATTTGGGAGGTATTAAAATGTATTAGGGCAGTTCTTCAGAAAACCTGTGAAACAGTGTCACAGGGGTAAATCTCATTTTTTGAAGCAGAAACCTACTTTTTAATTTAAAATAGGATAAAATGCAATCTAATTTGCTACCTCACCAAAAAAAGAAAAAATATTTTAATTATTAAACATTTTTGCTGTATTAACAGTAGCTGAGGTCTCAGGCTTTGTTAATGTCACAACCCCAAGGTGAGCACATTCCGACTTATTTTTTAAAGTTATGGTTAATGATTTACATTAATATAGTTAAGTTCTAACAAAATCAACTCAAAAAAAAACTATTTTGAGCCAAAATAATAATATTCAACAAAAGACACTCTGATTTTTAAAAATAATATTGTTGTCACACCCTCTTTGCATCAGCTTTGTTACCAATTTTTAAATCGCACTAAAATCCATATATGGCAACACAAGCAGCCGCCATTGCATTGTTCCGTTTACTTTAGTCACATTCTTCGCTATCAAGAAGCAGGTGGACGCTGTGAAGTGTTGGTGTTTTTTTTTTTTAATTTTGAAGTGACAAAACAGGTAAGTGACAAGCACACTTTCTCAACTTTGTTGTCAAGTTCCTGACAATACAAAAAATGTCTTAAATAATCTAAATGTAACTTAATAATGCGCAAAACGTAATAAAAAACAGGGCAAAAAAACAGATCCCAACATTTTGTTTTCAAGGAGTTAGGCGGGAAATATGAATAGATTCCTCAGCTCCGTTAATATCAGCTTTGTTAATACTGGTTGTAACAAAGCTGAGGATGTGTTAACAAAGTTGAATATTATAGTATAATTTACTGAAAAAGCTTAGGTTGCAAAAAAATAAAAAGCATTTTCGAATTATTGGGGTCAATTATTAGGCAGAAACGACAGTTGAAACGTTTCGGCCCTTTTCGTTAACACAAAAAGTCAATTAACGGTAGCTTGGGTCAGGTTGGGTTGGGTTTACTTAACATTGCATTTCTTTGCTAGTTATAGTGAATTAAAATTTTTTCAAACAATAATAAATGTAATAACATATCTTATCAAAAAATCATGGTCAAAATTACAGTCGAACCTCTATAACTCGAACTTCAAGGGACAACCAAATCAGTTCGAGTTATGGAGAGTTCGACTTATAGAAATTCGAGTTGAAGAGGTTAAAATTCATATAAAAAGTGCAGAACTTAGATTAATAAATTTGTTAGTCTGAGGTGCAGAACCACTTAAAAGGTTCGAGTTATAGAGGTTCGACTGTATTACAAGGCGGTCATCGCTTTTATTATTATGATATCGGAATACCAACAAATTAATTTTTAACTTTTTAGTGAATTTTATAAAAGCTTAAAAAATAGGTACATTTTTTTGACATATAAACTTTTTTATAAACATTAATTTTTTGATTTCTAGAAAAATGGCAAAAAAAAGAAAGACACAAAAAAAGGTGCAGATGAAAAAAAAGAAAGCAAAATCTAGAGAATGTATGATGGGGATCATGGAACACTTGTTCCTTATCAGAAGGTGTTCCAGACGGGGATCATTCGTATCCTTGTGATCGACGTTGGAGAGAGTGAAAACCAAACAGTTTTAACAAGTTCCCAACAAAAGCATCAAACCATCAGTATAATTTAATACGGGTAGGAGTATTTTCCCTCTGAGTAGTTGTTTCTGTTGGTTTCACACAACTTATGCTCTACACGGAGCTATCGCCTACATTCACCTGAGGATGGCCCAAAAGGCCGAAACCGGACGTGGATTGGCATGGATTACTTGTTCCTGATTGTCAGAACGTGTTCCAGACGGGGATCATTCGTATCCATGTGATCGACGTTGGAGAGAGTGAAAACCAAATAGTTTTAACAAGTTCCCAACGAAAGCATCAAACCATTATCTGTAGATTAACTTTTTATATTGTTGCTCATTTAAGATTTAAGTGGTTTAAGAAGAGATTAAAAATTTGAAAATAATAGGTTTTAGGTTTTTTGTTCATTATAATTATTTTTGTTTATTTGGTAGTAGTAGTTTTTTTAATTTAGTTATGAGAAATTTAAATACAATAAGCTTTGCAATATATATTTTCTAAGTAATTTATCAGCCTTGTTAACTTGACCTCAGTTTCGTTAATATACTTTTTTTAAAAATTCTTCTATTTTTGCTGTGTTTTTTGATAAAAAGTAGTTTTTTTTTGTTTTGTTATAACTTTTTTATGTAAAATTTGTTCACTACATATATTTTCTAAGTAATTTATCAGCTTTGTTAAAATAAAAATATACATTTTTTTTCTGGGAAACATACCCTATGCAAAATATTAAAGCATTTTCTTTTTAACAGACAATAAAAAGCTTATTTTTTAATATTATATTTTTCAAAAAAAAGGGAAGGGAACCGAACCGAACCGAAGCTCATTTCACAGGTTTTCTGAAGAACTGCCCATTAATTCTGTATACTTAAAAAGGGACTTAAAATGATAAATAGTTTATGGATTGGAGAGAATTCAAAATAAAAACCCTTAATGGGATAGAAATTGATTCCTTTTGAATGTCACAAAGTGTATTGAAATGGATGAAATGTTTGTATACTTTTTAATGCCAATTTATTATGCCTTTTCAAATCCTTTTTTGGATAAGAAAAGATTCAAAATATAGATCTAGGAGGTATTAAAATGTATTCATTCTGCATACTTAAAAGGGGATTTAAAAGGATAAGTAATTTTATTATTTTTTTTTTTTTTTTGATTGCCACAAACTGTATTGAAATAGATGGAATGTTTATATACTTTTTAATGCTAATTGCATACGCTTTTTGAAATCCTCTTTTTGGATAAGAGAGGATTAAAAATGTAGACTCGAAGGTATTAAAATGTATTCATTCGGTATTCTTGAAAGGGGATTCAAAAGGTTAAAGATTTTATGGATTAAAGGGGATTAAAAATAAAACCCCCTAATGACATAGAAATGGATTCCTTTTTTTGGATAAGACAGGATTGAAAATGTAAATTTCGGAGGTATTAAAATGTATTTATTCTGTATACTTGGAAGAGGATTCAAAAGGATATTTATTTTATGGATTGAAGGGGATTAAAAAAACCCTTAATGCTATAGAAATGGATTCTTTTTGAATGACACAAAGTGTATTGAAATGGATGGAATGTTTATATACTTTTTAATGACAACTTAATACGCCTTTTCAAATCCTTTTTTAGGATAAGAAAGAATTGAAAATGTGAATTTTGGAGGTATTAAAATGTTATAATTCTGTATACTTAAAAGGGGACTTAAAAGGATAAATAGTTTATGGATTGAAGAGAATTCAAAATAACAACCCTTAATGGGATAGAAAGGGATTCCTTTTGAATGCCACAAAGTGTATTGAAATGGATGAAATGTATTCATTCTGTATACATGAAAGGGGATTCAAAAGGATAAAGATTTTATGGATTAAAGGGGATTAAATTAAATCCCCTTAATGGCATAGAAATGGATTCCTTTTGAATGCCAAAAAGTGTATTGAAATATATATATATATATATATATATACGCCTTTTCAAATCCTTTTTTCGGATAAGAAAGAATTGAAAATGTGAATTTTGGAGGTATTAAAATGTATTAATTCTGTATACTTAAAAGGGGACTTAAAACGATAAATAGTTTATGGATTAAAGAGAATTTAAAATAACAACCCAATAATAATGAAATAGAAATGGATTCCTTTTGAATGTCACAAAGTGTATTGAAATGGATGAAATGTTTGTATACTTTTTTATGCCAATTTAATACGCCTTTTTAAATCCTTTTTTTAGATAAGAATGGCTTGAAAATGTAGATCTAGGAGGTATTAAAATGTATTAATTCTGCTTACTTAAAAGGGGATTTAAAAGGATAAGTAAAAACATTTATGGATTGGAGGGGATTAAAAATAAAAACCCTTAATGAGATAGAAAGGGATTCTTTTTGAATGCCACAAAGTGTATTGAAATGGATCAAATGTATACATTCTGTATACATGAAAGGGGATTCAAAAGGATAAAGATTTTATGGATTAAAGGGGATTAAACATAAAACCCCTTAATGACATAGAAATGGATTCCTTTTGAATGCCAAAAAGTGTATTAAAATGGATGGAATATTTTTATACTTTTAATGACAATTTAATATGCTTTTTCAAAACCTTTTTTTGGATAAGAAAGAATTGAAAATGTGAATTTCGGAGGTATTAAAATGTATTAATTCTGTATACTTAAAAAGGGACTTAAAAGGATAAATAGTTTATGGATTGGAGATAATTCAAATTAAAAACCCTTAAAGTGTATTGAAATGGATGAAATGTTTGTATACTTTTTAATGCCAATTTAATACGCCTTTTCAAATCCTTTTCTTGGATAAGAAAGGATTGAAAATGTAGATCTAGGACGTATTAAAATGTATTCTTTCTGCATACTTAAAAGGGAATTTAAAAAAAAGGATAAATAGTTTATGGATCGGAGGGGATTAAAAATAAAAACCCTTAATGAGATAGAAGGGGATTCCTTTTGAATGCCACAAAGTGTATTGAAATGGATTAAATGTATACATTCTGTATACATGAAAGGGGATTCAAAAGGATAGATTTTATGGATTAAAGGGGATTAAACATAAAATCCCTTAATGACATAGAAATGGATTCCTTTTGAATGCCAGAAAGTGTATTAAAATGGATGGAATATTTTTATGCTTTTAATGACAATTTAATACGCTTTTTCAAAACCTTTTTTTGGATAAGAAAGAATTGAAAATGTGAATTTCGGAGGTATTAAAATGTATTAATTCTGTATACTTAAAAAGGGACTTGAAAGGATAGTTTATGGATTGGAGATAATTCAAATTAAAAACCCTTAATGGGATAGAAATGGATTTCTTTTGAATGTCACAAAGTGTATTGAAATGGATGAAATGTTTGTATACTTTTTAATGCCAATTTAATACGCCTTTTCAAATCCTTTTTTTGGATAAGAAAGGATTGAAAATGTAGATCTAGGAGGTATTAAAATGTATTCATTCTGCATACTTAAAAGGGGATTTAAAAAGATAAGTAGTTTAGGGATTGTAGGGGATTCAAAATAAAAAGCCTTAATGAGATAGAAAGGGATTCCTTTTGAATGCCACAAAGTGTATTGAAATGGATGGAATGTTTATATACTTTTTAATGATAATTGCATACGCTTTTTGAAATCCTTTTTTTGGATAAGAAAGGATTGAAAATGTAGATCTCGAAGGTATTAAAATGTATTCATTCTCTATTCTTGAAAGGGGATTCAAAAGGTTAAAGATTTTATGGATTAAAGGGGATTAAAAATAAATCCCCTTAATGACATAGAAATGGATTCCTTTTGAATGCCAAAAAGTGTATTGAAATGGATGGAATGTTTATATACTTTTTAATGACAATTTAATACGCCATTTCAAATCATTTTTTCGGATAAGAAAGAATTGAAAATGTGAATTTTGGAGGTATTAAAATGTATTAATTCTGTATACTTAAAAGGGGACCTAAAAGGATAAATAGTTTATGGATTGAAGAGAATTCAAAATAATAACCCTTAATGGGATAGAAATGGATTCCTTTTGAATGTCACAAAGTATATTGAAATGGATGAAATGTTTGTATACTTTTTAATGCCAATTTAATACTCCTTTTCAAATCCTGTTTTTGGATAAGAAAGGATTGAAAATGTAGATCTAGGAGGTACTAAAATGTATTCATTCTGCATACTTAAAAGGGGATTTAAAAGGATAAGTAGTTTATGGATTGCAAGGGATTAAAAATAAAAACCCTTAATGAGATAGAAAGGGATTCCTTTTGAATTCCACAAACTGTATTGAAATGGATGGAATGTTTATATACTTTTTAATGCTAATTGCATATGCTTTTTGAAATCCTTTTTTTGGATAAGGATTGAAAATGTAGATCTCGAAGGTATTAAAATGTATTCATTCTCTATTCTTAAAAGGGGATTCAAAAGGTTAAAGATTTTATGGATTAAAGGGGATTAAAAATAAATCCCCTTAATGAGATAGAAATGGATTCCTTTTGAATGCCACAAAGTGTATTGAAATGGATGGAATGTTTATATACTTTTTAATGACAATTTAATTCGCCTTTTCAAATCCTTTTTTCGGATAAGAAAGAATTGAAAATGTGACTTTTGGAGGTATTAAAATGTATTAATTATGTATACTTAAAAGGGGACTTAAAATGATAAATAGTTTATGGATTGAAGAGAATTCAAAATAACAACCCTTAATGGGATAGAAATGGATTCCTTTTGAATGCCAAAAAGTGTATTGAATTGGATTGAATGTTTATATACTTTTTAATGCTAATTGCATACGCTTTTTGAAATCCTTTTTTTAGATAAGAAAGGATTGAAAATGTAGATCTCGAAGGTATTAAAATGTATTCATTCTCTATTCTTAAAAGGGGATTCAAAAGGTTAAAGATTTTATGGATTAAAGGGGATTAAAAATAAATCCCCTTAATGACATAGAAATGGATTCCTTTTGAATGCCAAAAAGTGTATTGAAATGGATTTACTTTGAATGCCAAAAAGTGTATACAAAAGGATAGAATGTTTCAAAATGGATTTACTTTGTATGCCAGGATCTGTATTGAAATGAATTAAAAATTTGTTATCCATTTTAATACTTAACACTTTCTATCCCCCAAAGGTCAGAAAAAGGATTTTAAAAAGCGGATAGAAAATGGATTCATTTTTTTTTTATCCTTTTTTATCCAATTTTTTTTTATAGGGTTGGTGAAATTCATCAGATAATTTACGAACCCGATGGATTTCAACGAATTGCACTGATTAATTTAAAAACTTGATTGTTGTCATCGATGAGTTCATCGATGCCTTTACGAACTCGCCCCGCAAAAATTAACGTCAGTGTCAAACTCAAAATGTCTTGTTTTTTGTCATCCCTAAAATTTTAGTAAGGCCCACAATTTAGAAACCGAATAGGTGTCCCTAGGACTCTAGGGTCACTGCATTCTGGAAGCCTGGCAGGAGACGCCAGGCCAAGGCCAACACAAAAATAGAGGCCACGACCCTGAAAAAATCAGCTGTTCTCCCGGGGCTGAATTTTACATTGGGTCTTATGGGAGGTCAGACGTTTTTTTATGATATTTTCAAAATGGCACTACAGATTTCCGCAAAATTTCAGTGAAATATTCTCAGACACCATCCCGATATTCCACCAAAGGTTTGTAAGGAAGCAACATGATTAAAAGGTTAAAATCTTCAAGATTTAGCATTCCTTATTTTAAATTCAAATTACCCGCCATGTACCACATGCCAACTGTTATATTTGACATGTATTTGACTTTGTCATATGTGATTGTCACATTCGCTTCTGCTTTAAACCTAATTTTTGTGTGAGCTAATGAAGCGGCTATGAAAAATTAGGGCTTACTATACATTTTAAAAAAATTGTTCTGCCAGAATAAAGTAAAAACAATCTCAAAAACGGCTTTATTTTTAAAAAAATCAAATATCCATGAACCGTCATGCCAACCTCAATATTTTAAAGACAATCAGCTGTGTCGTAACGTGACCATCAAAAAAAAATCAGCCCCGGATGTGACGTCAACAAAGTGGAGGATCGAGGCCCGTCCATTTTGATAGCCCTGGCCAGGCTTCTAGGAAGCAGTGACCCTATAGGACTCTAATATGTAGTGCCACCTATTGACTGATATTTAAATATTTTGCCTTGTTGTCTTTTGCGTAAAAAATTGGCTGGATCGAATTTGTCGCCTTAAGGCATGTCATTTTGAGAATGCTTTATTGCAAAGAACTTGTACAGACTTAAAATACGAAAAGTTAATGGGCAGAATTACGATTCTACAGCGATGATGATGATTTCCCTTTAGCAAACATTGTTAAATAAATGGATCTATGACAGATCTGATTGATACCTTCCTAGCTAGCCTATTAGAACACTTAAAGTAAATAAGCTATAATAATCAGTCTTGAAAACAGTTTTTTTGTTAATATCTCAGAAACTAAAGCTCCTACGAAGTTTTTGGTTATAACACAAATTATTGAGCCAAATGTAGTCTACTATATTCCAAAAACCACCTATTGATGCGATGCACCTTTAAAAAGTGAGCATTTTTAAAATTTGTGTCAACCTGTCATTAGCATTAATGGATTTTGACCAAAATCTAATCAGCTCGTTAGAGTGTCTAACACTATTTTTTCTGAAAATTTTATGAAAATCGGTTCAGCGGTTTAGGCGATGTGTTACGGACAGAAAAAAATACACACACACACATACACAGACAGACGTCACGACGATATTGCTAGGATAGGTCAAAATACACTCAAATAACACATTTTCGGCGTTATTTAAAAAAAAATTCTTTGAAAACAATACAAAATACAAATGGGAAACCAAGAAGTTCAAAGCAATATTTCTGAGGTCCAGAACACTGTATCTACGGGAGTTCTCATAGTTTGTTTTGGAATACCTGTGAGAAACTTACGGGTATGACAAGCAAATCATCATCTAATTCGAAAAGAAGTGATGACACTCAGATGATAAATAACATTGAAGAGCAACTTGACAAATACTTAAAATCAGCGAAAATATTAAAAACTGATGATCTTTTGGCTTGGTGGGCAAACAAAAAAGAGATTTTTCCACTTTTGTACAAATCTGTGATAATTTATTTAGCACCCCCACCAAGTAGCGTTGCCAGCGAACTGTTGTTTTCAACAGCTGGTAATATTTATGAAAGTGCGAGAAACCGTCTTACACTAGAAAGGGCCGAAAGTTTAATTTTGCTAAATTATAAGTTGCCGAATAGCAACTTTAAATATTAGATATATTTTTGACCGTAACTACGGACATAATAAGGTTTCCTCTGCCGACTATTTTTAGCTCACACTACTATACTATAGTAGTGTGAGCTATGGTGATATATTGAAGAATGAACCGAACCGAAACGAACCGATTTCAAAAAATTTTATATATCTTTGCATTTCTGATGATTTTGAAACTTTTTTGTCGCGCCGTCTGTCTGTCTGTAACGACCAACGCGCATAACACAAAAACCGCTTGCCCGATTTCAATTAAATTTGGTACCTAGGCTGGGTCTTGGGCCGAGATGGTCCCATTTAAAATTGAACAAAATCCACCAAACACAAGCCAAATAAAAGGGTGGGGGTAAATTTCAAAAATTAGAGTTTATGTGAAAATATGGCGCGTGTGATATCAAACGAAAAGTAATTAAGTCTGGAGTTAAACAAAAAAAAAATTGTTAAAAAAAAGGGTGGGGGAAGATTTTAAAAATTAGAGTTTAAGTGAAAATATGGCGTGTGTGATATCAAATGAAAGGTTCGGTTCGTTTCGGTTCGATTTCGGGTGGGGGTAGATGTAAAAAATTAGACTTTAAGTCAAAACATGGCTTGCATGTTATCAAATGAAAGGTGGTGTTGAACAAAATATATTTAAGTTTTCAGTTATATTAGCTCACGCGTACTTTATAACTATAGTACCTAGTGTGAGATTAGGTTCCCATATATTGGCAGAGTATTTGTTTAATAGTTATGAAATTTTGAGGAGTTAACTGTCAACACTTTTGCTAGTTTAAAAAATATGTCAGGAATTTAACTGTTCTACTCTACGCTATACAGGATGGGAAAAAATTACACCAAATCTATTTGTTAATAACATTTTAGATATTTAAAGAATTAAAAAAAAAAACATTGTTGGCAAGCAAATATATTAGATTTTTAATAAAATTTGAAAAATATTCTTTTATTTTTTGAAAGGCAATCAAGGTTAAAGTTTAGGTTAATTACAATTACCCAAATTTTTTTTTGCCATACTTAAATTTTCAAATTGGTCAACTCCCTAAAAAGTGATTAATCAATATATTTAGTGCAGTGATGGTTTTAGCCAAACCGGTATGGTTCTTTGAGATTTTAAATGTTTTAAGTTTTTGAATTTTAAATAAAAATAATTACATAATATCCTCCAAACCTTTATTACATTTTTTTAATCTATTATTTGTGTTTATTTCTATAAAAAATCCTAAGCCCAATAATCGATATTTAAAATTTAAAAGTAAACATGACACAAATGATGTCACTTTCACCCCAATAAATCATTGTCAGCACAATAACATTGATATTTATAACCTTTCTATCTGACTTAATTTCATTAGGTGCAGACAATAATTTCTTGGGGGAAAAAGTTACTTCTGTCATGTTTTGTTACCTATGAGGAGTGCAGTACTCATTATCAGTTACCTTAGGTTTTCCACAGATTATCATATGTATGATACTGTGTCATTTTACCTAAACAATTTTTATACAGTTTTTTCAGTATTTTAAAAATATTTCCTATTCCTAAGGTATTTTTCAAGGGTGAAAATTCCCTTGGCCGATACCGATATAGCATGTTTCATATCGGTATCAGTCGATTCCTAGTAAAAAATGAAACACATTCACATGTTTGACACAACCATACTCAGTGAAAAGCTGAATAAGGTTAAGGTCACTAGATCATGAAGTTAGAAGGAACTTTGTAATCTAGTGACCTTAAATAAGGTATTTAGGAAGCACATGCAGTGCTGTCCATTGTAGGCATGATTTGGGGGTCTGTGGTCATGGTCATTAAATAAGTTGCTAATGACTAATTTTGGTGGGTATCTCTCAGTATCCAGTCTTTTTTTTGCCTGCTTAGTATTGTACATTAGAGACATAAAATTCTTTTGAAAGTTAGTGTGCTGCTTATGGTCTATTGACACTGTTTTGGTGCTGTCACAAAATTGCCTCAGTGCAGTTTCAAAACAATACAAAAGTGCACAACCTCAAAGAGCCCATGGCTAAAAATGTGCAATATGTACTGGGCCTGTCAATTGCTTAGAAGAATACAAACAATTGTTGTAGTTTTCCCAAACGCATATGAAAATTGCACTAGTGACACACCAGTGCTGCAGCTTTTCCCAAAATAATTTGCCATAATTTATTGACTGTGCATTCTGCTAGAGATTCTGTATGTATGACATATTTTTAAAAAAATAGAGACTTGACGAACTTATTACAATCAAATTTTTTATTAGAGTCAAAAGCAAAGGACAGAAATATCAGTCCTCTATACTCTATCCTTGTTTAGAGAAAGATGTACCTTCTGTCCTGTTAATTCATAAGCATTGGAAAATAAAAATAAATGATTTTCAACAAAACTCATACAGGGGGTACGGACAAACATGTTTGTTTATATGTTGCATGATGATTGATGTCACTCACCACAGACAACATAAATTATTTTAGTGAAACATCAATGAACTTGGCAAGAAAATAACATAACCAAAAAATGTAATTTTAAGTGACTCTAATGGGTCTGTCGCGTCTCTATTTCTTAAAAACAATTAAAATATATCATACATACAGAGTCTCTGGGGTATGCCTCATTTAACCATCTTTTAAGAACATATTTATTGTTAATTTTTATGTCTATTTCTTTATTTTGATGGGTAAATAAATGAGGCTTTCCTTCATACAAGGAACAAAAAAATTGTACTCACGTCAGTAGATCATTCAAAATATCAATGGGAATTGAATGCTCCACAGTCCTCATTTCCATGTTTTCCTGATTCATTTTATTTTTTTAAACTACCGGTCTTGAAGTAAGACCAGCAGCAGGAGTAGCTGAATTTTGCAATTATTTCAAAACACAGATTAGGTTAAATAAGTTTCAAAAATTAAGCTATTCAATTTTCACCATCACTTGTTTTTTGTTTTTGTTTTGATTTGATCACATGAGCTCGCACAGTATAACGGAATAAAACGTAATAAACACAGATTAGGTAAATATGGTAATAAAATCTGGCGACTGTTTTTCTCCTTTATATTATATCCTTATAGAAAAAGACAGCATGAGACGCTGGTTCTAAAATGAAGTTTATCTTTTCGTGAGCCTTATTAATAGGGGAGCTCGCTACGAAATCTGAAATAAAAATTAATAAGTGATGATGGTGAAATTTTAATTTACAAGACGATTATTTCCTCGAGGTACCAATTTCGGACTTGCTATTTAATATTTGGTTTTGGTACGTTTTAACATTCTCCTCAAAACTATAACATTCATAAAGATCGGACTCCACCTAATTCTTACAAAAGTATGAAATACAAAACATACTTACTGCATACTTCGCAAAATGAACAATTGTCATTGACTCGTTTAAGCAGTTTCACTCTATATGAAATCCTTGAGAAGTATTTAATCGATAAACCTCTGGCCGCGTACATTGTTTCGTTTTAATTTTTTTTATTATAGATGGCAGCAGTTGGCTTTTTTCTCAGGCCCAAGTAAGCCCCTAAGGGTAGACAGCACAATTAACATGCTTTCCATTCATTTGATATTACAAAATAAAGCAATGAACAAAAAGTGTCATTGCGTCTTTTTCTTTAGTATATAGAAGGAGAGAGTAACTTGACTTCAAGGGTTAGATCAGTAAGTTGATCACTCAACAGCCATTTTCTTAGCAGAATGGAGTCAGATTTTGTGAATTTGGTGAGGTTGAAATATATTTTTAAAAATATGTTTTATTTTGTGGATATTTTTAGACTTTTTTGTGAAAAATTAAAGTGGTTACAGCTTGGGCATTTTTGGAATTCATTTATCCAGAAGAAACATGCAGGTTAGTGGATTAAAAGCAGGATTAGTTTTAGGCCGCTAGTAATTTCTGTACCTAATGCGTAATTTCGGTAATCTTTTAATAAATTGTGTTCAAACAGAAGGAAAATATTTTTGCAAACCATAATTAGGTAGTTTATAGGTATAATTAAGAAAAATGCGTAAATATATAAAATAGGGGAGACTAGGGATAGTTCATACATTTTTTAAAAATATTTTTGAATACAAATATAAATGACATTTTTTAATATTTTTTTGCATTATAATATATAGCTTAATATGTAATGATTTTGAATGATTTTAGTGTGACAGTTTGCTAATTAATGTATCAATGATCCCTATATCTGTACCCCAGAGCCAGACTATGTTTGACTTTTTTTGGTTTGAACAACCTTAATACAGACTTAACATTGTTTGCCTAACGATGTCTATGGACCTAATATTGGTTCATATCGAGGTTATAATTAGCAAATAAAAATACATGAAAAAATAAGTATTAAGGTTGTTCAAACCAAAAAAAGGCAAATAGGGATTTAACATGCATTAATAATATATGACATATTAGGAATATTTGATACAAGTTGCATAATACATGAATAAAGAAAAAATATTTATTTGTGTTTCAGTGAATTCTCTAAAATATGAATCTTTAATAATCCCTCAAATAATAAGCAGCCAAATGCAAGTAATTCTCACCAAAATAGGTACCAATGATAGTAGTAGTATTTAAATTTTGCCAGATTTTAATACAAAACAATTTTCCCTGAACTGCTGGTTTAGTGGTGCCTTAAGGGAGATCCATATAAAATATCCATACAATATTTGATATTAATAAAAATATATCTACAAAGGTGCGCTGTTTTTAATTATAGTAATGCTTATTTTTTTTTCAGAATTGAAAAAGCGTTGACGATCCTCCATTCTTAGTTCAGTAAATTTGACTAGAGAGAAACAGCTGACACCAAAAGCCAAAAAGCTTTATCGAAGAGTGGTAACTGACAGTAAAAAATTAGCCAACCAGAGCAGGACAATCATTTCGAAAACATCTAGAGATAGCTGACAATTTTTCCAGTCACTATAAACATATAATTAAAAGGGTAAATAATCACATATCCTACACTCAGAACAAAAGTGACACATCTCAAAATTTTAATTTTAGGATTTTTACTTTTTGCGGTTTGTCACTCACTATCGATATATTGTCAAAGAAAGTCACAATTCAAATTACAAATAATAAAATAATATATTTAAAGTTTTAAGTTACCACAGCTTCTTATGGGAACCGCAAAAGTTTTTTGCAATTTTCCAACAATTTAATTTTTTGAGCTTTTTGAGGGTGTGATATATGTGTAAAAATATTTAACTATTGTAACAAATACTCTTACTTAATTAATAAGTGTCATTGAGATTCATGTATATTTTGTAAATTGTATTAATAAATTTTTTTTACCAAGTTTCCATCCTTTTTGTATTCCTTTTATTTAAAAAGTTAAGTAAGTTTAAATAAAAGGATTAATTAGTCACTTATTTCCTTTATGAGACATTGACAACTTTTACAGTTCAGTTGCAGTGGTTGCTTTTGGAAACAATGATGAAAACCATAATTTATTATCAATAAATAGTCTGGCACGATGAAATTAGTAAAAGTTGTCAAAAACACCATAAAGGAAAATCAGACTATAAAAAGGACCAAGAAACAGGCAAAATTAAAGTTCTTTGATTTTTTAAATCTTTAATTTTATCTTTAAGTACTCTGTAAGAAAGTCGCAACTGTTATTAGCATATATTATCCAAATTGGTTATGCTAATTTACAACTGCAACCTTCTTGCTTAGTATGGAAATCTTGGCCCTTTTTGTAAAAACCTAAGTATTGATTCCAAAAAACAAATCAATATTTTGTTAAGAGCGCCATCTATGTCAAACCTAAGAACTAATCAAAATATTTGGCCGCACAGTTTAAGGTGCCTGTAATACTTCTCAGAGCTTAGCACGGGATAAAGTCTTCTGGTCTGCAAAGCGGACCGAACCGTGGTCTTCTGAGCGGACCGAACCGTGGTCTTCTGTGGTCAAATTGGGCAAAATGCAAACCAACGAGATTGAATAGAAGGGAGGCGTCATGCCTGTTTTCAAAACGGTTTCACTTTTCACTTGTATGTGCTAGGTTTACGTCAATTCAGCTGTTCGAGTTTCGTGTGCGGTTTTTTTTTGGGTTTTAGTAATTTAGTTGAACTATTTTGGATATTTTTGACGAAAATTGTGAAGTTTAAGAATGGCTTGATATGCAGTGCTTGGCTGTAGAACTTGATAAGGCGTCGATAAATAAATAATTAGTGGAATACCATTTCATATGAAATTGTAAACATAATACTGGCCCGTAATATATAATTTCATATATTTTTATAATGGTACAATTAGTATTGCAGGTAGGTATAAATTATAAAAAATAAGAACATCATATATACAAGGTGTCCCGGAACTAATGGTATATAATAAAACTGTAGATTCCTTGGATCAAAATATTACGAATTGGGTTCACTTGCCTTAGTACAAGTGAGTTGATATTAATCAAGATACACGGCGTTAAACTTTATTTTTCATTTAATTTTTCTTTAATATCTTTTTTACAAATCTATATAATTTCAAAAAAATTTGAATTTTTTTGGGATGAGCAATTCGTTTTCGGCAAAAAAAATATGGTACATAATACAGGGTGTTCTCTGGGTCACATTAAAATCGGTGTAATTTTTTTTTGTCTAGGTGTATACCAGTTTTTATTTATAATATGATTTTTGCCTTCATTTTTATATCAAAAAATTATACTTTTTGATGTCGCTTCGAGCAACAGCTGTCGAGATTTTTGCATTTCAAAGTATTTATTGCATGGGTAAAAATTTTGTGACATGTTTAATTCACGTCTTCCTTCCTTAATAACTTTTTTCAATTAACATTGAAAATTGGGTATTAATTTTTTTGTAACAAGCGATTCGATTTCGGTAGAAATGTTGGTGTAACTTGTACAAGGTGTTCTCTGGGTTCCTAGCCTTACATTTAAATAAGTGTAACTTCTTTGTACCTCGGCGTATACTAGTTTTTTTTTTAAATATTATTTTCCCCATTATTTGTATGTAAAAAAGGTAAATAAATTCGTCGCCCCGAGCAACGGTTCTCAAGATATTTGCATTTAAAGTTTTTATTGCATTTTTGCAAATTTTGTTATTTCACCTATTATTTTCTTTAATAACTTTTGACCCATGCAATAAAAACTTAAAATGCAAAAATCTCAAAAACTGTTGCCCTGAGCCGCATAAAAACAGTATAACTTTTTTACATAATACCAAGGCACAAAAAGTTACACCGATTTTAATATAATGGTAGTAATCCAGAGAATACACTGTACAATATACACCAAATTTTTTATCAAAATCGAATCGCTCTATTCAAAAAAACCTTAAATTTTTTTGCAAAATTATTGATTAGTACAAAATTTACTGAAAAAATTGAAATGAAAAAATAAAGTTTAGTACTGTGTTTCTCAGCTAATAGCAACTTTTGGGCTAAGGTAAGTGTAGCTAAATCTTAAAATTTTGAACCAAGTAATCTACAGCTTTACCTTGTAGAACTACCCCCAGATTTTGCATTTGTGCTACCTGTGGCGGAATCAGAAATGCTTTTTTTGTATTTGTTATGGCTATATTATATACTAAAGGATAAGCTAGGGACTTTTTATTTCAAGGCGAAAAGTTTGTACTACGAGTGTTGCGAGGGCAACAATTGTCAAAGGTTAAAAAGGCAATTAACACATTTTTTTGGACTTTTTTTGAAGTTTTTAGGTGTTCGTAGTTTTTCTCAGGGCTTTATACTTTTTATCTTTGATCTGTCACTTTTCATCTTTAATTTTTACTTTTTGCTTCCAAAACGGTCCCTTTTAATTCCTATTTTTTTTCTGATCTGTCACTGTTCATTCCTGATTTTTAATTTTTTTCATACTTTTATCATATTTCAAGGTAAGTAGGTACTTATGGCACCATTGGCACCGCAGGCAAAAAATTCTGCAGGTTCGTTGTTCAGGGTAAATATATTCCAGTATGACTAAGTGGTACAATTTTAATAATAATAATACTAAAAAAGACGCTTTCATGTTTTACCTATTTAGGCATTTGCTCCTAGTCCCCCACCCTGGACTCACCGCTGCAAGTAATTCTTTTTTTGGTAGCTTTTTAATATTTGTTATTCATAATTAAGCTTATTATTCTTGTTATATTGCAAAGCTTCCAAAAACGGAAAAAGTTTTATATTTACCCAAGTAACACAAATTGCTAAAAAACGGCTACCAAAACACTTTAACAGCAAAACTGAAAGTAAAATAGCTATTACAGCTGTATGCCGTTTCACTGCTAAGCAGCTTCTAAAGTGTTGTCGTTGCTGATTAGGCAATCTTTATTTAGCTCTCACAGTGTCCATGACAGCTCCAAAATATGGCACGTTAACATTAAAGTAATGTCTAGAAATAAATAAGAAACAATGGCAACTATTGCAAAATAGCTATTTCCTGTAATGGACAGAGACTTTTACTCAAATGGCTGACGAAAAAGTTGTTATGTTCTACACTACTGTGATATAATCGCGTAAAAAAGGCGGTTCTCATCGTCAAAATGTTTGGCAGGTTAACTTTTCTGATAAAACAGGTCAAGATAGCTTGTCAAAACGCAAGCGCCTCGAAAATTCAGAATAATAAACGTTTTTTTTCGGTGTTTGTTTTTAGGTTAGAAATGATTTTATTACCATTATCCTCGAAATACCCTATAAATCAATTCTTAGTCATATTTTATTGAATTTAGCACTTTCTAGAATTTATTTAGGCCCGGGATCACCTGGAAATTAATATTTTTTAGTTCATAAATTTAAAGAAAAATAAATAGGAAAACTATCATGGCCGCCTCGGCCGTCTCATTGGTTTCAGCAGTTTAACTCTAGACAAGCTATTTTTTAATACTTAAGCCTAAATAATGTTGATTTGTAGCTAACTTGCGTTCTAACAATTGGCCCATTATGTAATACGAAAAAGAAAAGAAGAGTCACAGATGTTACCTGTCATCTTGGGCGCTGTCACAATAACAAAATAAACAAATATCTCAATTAAAACTTGTGCGAACGTTAGAAGATAAAGTTATTACGTGCCCTACCACAGTACCCCACCAGTGGGAAGCAAAAAACATATTATTTTGGCCACCGCCTTCAGAAACCCTTAAGTTGGGTTTATACAGAAACATAGCATAACATAAGACATAGCATGACATAAGATATCATTACAGAAGGAAACCGTAAGGCTGTGTATACAAAAAATATAATAACATGACATAACATACAACCTTGCCCAAGTACTTTAAATGAGGCCCCACACACTCTAAGTAATTGGTAATTGCAAGGGGAGAATTCCCAAAGTGGTCGGTGCTGGCAATTGACTCTGGTGCACTTTGATTGGAATCAGGTGAGTCTAAATAAAGTGACTACTAAAGCCTCTTGACTTGAAGTAAAAAAAAACAGAAACCAAGTGTCATTCAAACCAATGAGATTAAAAAAATATTTTTTGATCTGATGGATTCAAACATTGTGTCCCTGAATGACAGGTTTTCATGTTTTTTTTTTAACATGCCAAAAGTTTTTTGTACCTCTAAAATTTTCTAAATACCTACTTTAAAATAAATGGAAATTCTTGAGAAACCATATTTATTAGACAATAAGTATTACCAAAATAGTTTTTTTACTCAGTTACATAGGTAATACACCAGAATGTGCCTTTGTATTTAAAGTTCTCTAGAAACAGGTGGGGGGAGGTGATAGCCTCCATCCTCTCTGGGATCACCACTGGTAAGGCAGACCTTAGTAGGAATAGGTAGAGGAAATTTTTGTTTTTAAGGTCGCTAGGTAAATAAAAAACAAGAAATTTATTTATTTAGTTATTCAACTGATAAACTGGGTTCTTAATGCCCAGGGTGCAACCCCTTAGACGGCCTAATACAATGGGTTAAACAAGTGGGTCCATACCTTATTTGTGAGCCTGGCCTGATTATGTGCTAAGGTAAACCAAGTCTACAGTACTCTACTAGTATTTGTACACTTGCTGTCGGCAGCTCACATAGTGCACAATGGTGACAAAGTTAGTGCTTAATTATATATCATCTTTTAATGCTAAGCAGGCAGAAAAATGAAGGACCAATGTACCAAAATCAAACATTATGTTTGGCCATGGTGCATTATGGTGTTATATAAACCAACCCTTGAGTTACACCAAAAAACAGACAGACTGGTGAAAAAATTTTGACAGCACTTTTAAGGTTCACTCAGGACTGATAAGTACCAGGCAGGGACCCCTTGATTGGCCCCATTGTGCGCTCCCTGACAAGGCATCCCACCAGGGTTTCAAGGAACCAGTCACTGTTTACTCAACTTTAGTTCCCTCTTAAAGATAAAGGGATACTCTAAAAGATGGGAAAATAAACTATCCTTTATGGCTGTGAGTGGACATTTGTTTAAACAAACACCAAATTGCTTGTTTTAAAAAAAACACAACCACAGATTAGGTTAGAAAAGAAAACAACAAACAGAAGGCACGGTCCGTAAAGAAACCGGTTGCGTAACTCGGTGTTTAGGCGGCCGGGTCGTGACGTCAGGGCTACGTCACAGTTTTCCTAGAAATCAGCAGTCAAACGCTGTTTATATCGAAATTTCATCTTTTGCGAGGAAATTTTTGGGTGTTTTCGTCTTGTAAGTGTTTAAATACCTGTTACGTGCTTACTATAAATGTATTAAAAACTAAGTAAAAGAACTGGTGAGGTTTTAATTATAATTTAGATTTTAACAAACACAAATTTTTCTGTGTTGTTTGTTTCCTACCCATACAATGTGGGTCATACAAGGTTACAAGGGGAGCTGGAAAATAGACCTTGGGGGGAATGGGTTTTCTCTCTATACTGCATCTGATATCTGCAACCAACACATAATGTTTAAGATAACTTTTTGATAGTTATCATCACAATCAGTATAGGCCAGGACAAAGATTATGAAATGAACTTTACATACACATAGAAAATTACTAATAGTTTAAAAAATACTGAATGTTGTTGGCTGCTTTTAAGGCGCCTACTAAAAATAGTTCTTAAATGATGTACCTATTACACAGCATACCTACCTTTTCTTGAAAAAAAATTTAACTTAAAAAAAAAGTAATTTTAATATTTCTTAAAAATTGAGGAAAATAATATTGCTGTTAATTTATTTTAAATATTTGATTTATTTTCCTAATGTTAAAAATAACGAAAATATTCCAAATTCAAAATTAGGCTAGACTACTTTCTACCAACTAAAATTAAAATACTTACGTAATTTTGAATTTAAAATGTCTTCGTTATTATTTTAAACTTTAGGCAAAAATTTTTTTGAAAAAAATTGTTTAGAGTTAAATGGCCTATCAAAAAAAAAAAAATAAAATACAGGTATATAAATTTTTTTAAATGTTTTTTGAAAAACTCAAAAACTCCAAAAAGCGATGCTCTATTTTTTTAAAATTTGAGTATCTTAAACAGCATTAAAAATTCTACTAATTTGCCAATTTAAACTTTTTGCTATCTTTAATAATAAAAAAGTTAGCAATGCTGGACACTTAACTTGGAACACTCTGTATAACGCTCAAGCAGGAGTGAAGTAATATTAGCCTTGCGTTACAGTCGATGTATTTTTTATGATATTTCTTGAAAATGCGTTAAGAAGAGGTGATCAAAAATCCTGAATCTTTGCGTTATGTTATTTATGAATGTTCCCTTACTGCCTTATTGACTAGTCATTTTAACATCCTTTTTAAAAAAAAAATTGATTACATTTTACACAAAAAAATCTAGTTTTAGTTATTTCCTACCCACCAAAAAAAAACCAATAATATGTGGCTAGTTTGCTTTAGAGTTCGGCGTAAAAATTTAATTAAATTGAACAAGAGAGTAGCAAAATTATTTATAATCGTGTCCTGAATCTGATATTTATAAAACTGTTGGAATTTTTATCATAAATTTTTAAATTATTTAATTTTTTAATAAATTTTGGTATTTTTTTTCCTGCTTTTAAATAGACCTATCTTTATTTCTCTCATAATGTAACGTATAGGTCTTTCTTTGTTGACCGTGGAGCAGGCAAAATGCCGCGTCATTGGCTGGAAGTTACCACACAATCGGTTTCTTGACGATCCTTGGATCAGGCCTGACACAATTTGACAATAAATCCTCCTTTTTTCAACAGTCATAATCGCACTGGTCTTCTGGCCAAGCATTGTTAGGGGCTGTTCAGAAGTTTTGTAATAAACAGCTTAAAATACAAAATTGCTAAATTGCCGCTTTTTGTAGCTAAATAATAGGAATAAGAGCTTAAAATTTATGTTATTTAGCTAGCTAAATTTTAGCATGCTTATTAGCAATTATTTAACTTTAAAAGAGCAAGTCCTGGGTTATATTACATCAATAGCCATTTTATCCATAAACACCTGCTATCAGAGAGGTTCTATAGCTAAAATAATTTCTAATCCACAGCTAGCTGTTTTACAGCAAAAACTAAGCTCTGACAACACTTTCACAGCAGAGTTTTTGCTTTTAAACTATATTGTCCAGTTTGTGTTACTTGGGTAGTAATTTATATCTAGATATTTTGGCACTCTTGTCCATCCCTCCATTTAACAAAGCTTATTTTATATATAGGAATCTTTCATACACATTTCAATGCCCAATTTCTTAATAGCGATGCCCTATTAAACAGGAAATTACTGTAGTCCGGCCCTGAGCTCAGCGCGATGTAGGTGCTAGGATAGGCTCCGCCTAGTGCAACCACTTTTGCTAGGCAGATCGAATTGATGCAGCGCATCCTTCTAATTCAACATCGTTGATGCAAACACAAAAATATACAAATAGTACCTTAAGCAAATCGCATTTTGACCAATCCGTACAACTTACAAAACATAAACCAACCAATCACAATTAAGACAAATACACAAAATGCAAAAGATAAAATCTGCAAACCTTACAACTTACAAAATGGTTGGTTGCACGTTTTTTCTCTGGGTGACAGCTGGGTTCAGAACAAGAAAGGAAATAGAGTTTTTTTCCTACATGGAACTGCTTTATTATTTGTTATAAAAACTATCTAATACCACGCTGCTGCTTAAGAAAAGATTGGATAAAGAATAATTAGAATTATTGGCGCTCATAACTAACGGAACCGAAATCTTTTATCTATGGCGGTCATAACCTTAAATGCATCAGCTGCTTTTTATGAAATCAAAATAAGGAGCACTCTAACAATCCAAATAAAACTAAAAATAAAAATGTGTCTTGATATGTATTTAGATATAAAAAAGCAAAATCCCAGTTGAGTGCAATACCACTTTGAAATGATTGCTTTATGGTGTTCTGTGCTGAAATATCAATATTTAACAAAAACTAACCATGGTTGCATGCAGGGTTGCCAGACGTCCCGCCGTAGGAGGGACGGTCCCGCTTTTTGTAGCTCGGTCCTTTTTTTTATTCCCATTAAAGTCCCGCTTTTTATGCAAATTGTCCCGATTTTCCCGCTTTTTACAAGCTTTTTATTTAACTTCAGATGTTCTGTCTAACTATCTAACTATCTAACTATCTAACTATCTAACTATCTAACTATCTAACTATCTAACTATCTAACTATCTAACTATCTAACTATCTAACTATCTAACTATCTAACTATCTAACTATCTAACTATCTAACTATCTAACTATCTAACTATCTAACTATCTAACTATCTAACTATCTAACTATCTAACTATCTAACTATCTAACTATCTAACTATCTAACTATCTAACTATCTAACTATCTAACTATCTAACTATCTAACTATCTAACTATCTAACTATCTAACTATCTAACTATCTAACTATCTAACTATCTAACTATCTAACTATCTAACTATCTAACTATCTAACTATCTAACTATCTAACTATCTAACTATCTAACTATCTAACTATCTAACTATCTAACTATCTAACTATCTAACTATCTAACTATCTAACTATCTAACTATCTAACTATCTAACTATCTAACTATCTAACTATCTAACTATCTAACTATCTAACTATCTAACTATCTAACTATCTAACTATCTAACTATCTAACTATCTAACTATCTAACTATCTAACTATCTAACTATCTAACTATCTAACTATCTAACTATCTAACTATCTAACTATCTATCAAATCTTGTGAAGCGTTTTTGACACACTTCCCATTATCCGATTTGGATGAAATTTGGTACACACATAGTGGTCCCATGACAATACAACATTAAGAAAAAAATATCCTCCCACCCCTACCCCCACCCCCTTCCATAGAAAAATTTGTTTTTGACACAATTCCCTTTATCCGATTTGGATGAAATTTGATATACATATAGTGATTCGATGACAATACAATATTAAGAAAATAAAAAATATCCTCCCACCCCCACCCCCACCCTCTTCCATAGAAAATGCGTTTTTGACACCCTTCCCATTATCCAATTTGGATGAAATTTGATATACATATAGTGGTCCGATGACAATACATCATTGAAAAAAAAATCCTACCACTCCTACCCTCACCCCCATCTATAGAAATATGCGTTTTCGACACACTTCCCATTATCCGATTTGGATGAAATTTGGTATACATATAGTGGTCCGATGACAATACAACCATAATGAAAACTTGTCCTCCCACCCTACCCCCCACCCCCTTCCATAAAAAATGCGTTTTTGACACACTTCACTTCAAATGACTTTTATAAAATTTGGTATATGCATAAAGGTCCGATAAAAATACAGCCCAAACAAAAAATTTATTTCTACCTCTACCCCACCCTCTCTTTCCCCCAATAGAAAAATGAGTTTCCAAACAACTTCCGATCAGCGATTTCATTATAATCTAGAATAAACTCTTTTGTTCTGTTATTGAACAAATATTTTCATTTAATAGAGTAGATAGCTGAGACTAAAAAGTAGAAAATAAATTGGTAAAAAATTTTTTTTAAGTCACCACCTGTTATAAAATGCACTAAAAATTAAAAAATTCATTTCTAACATTCTAATATTATCATAATAATAAAAGCGATGGCCGTAAATCAAAGCATAAGTTAATCTAAATTTGTGATCTAAACACTTAAAGAATATTCAACATAGCAGGTCATCAAAGATATGTTTGATGTGCCGCAATGCTATGCCATTGCTATACGTATGTCAAAGAAATGCTGGGGTATCTTGGGTCGGGTTGGGTGGGTTTGGTACCTCTGCATTTTTCTGCTAGATTGATTCTTGCAAATAGTGATATTTAATTGATACGGATATCTTATCGTGCTAACATCGTCAAAATTTCCATTAGTCGGCCATCGCTTTTATTATTATGACAATATTAGAATGTTAGAAAATTATTTTTTAATGTTTAGTGCATTTTATAAAAGCTTGTGACTTAAAAAAAAATTTCTACCAATTTATTTTCATTTCTGTCCTATTTTTTTATCTGTTTGTATATTCTTATATATAACATAAATTTTATTAAAAAAAAAACAATCGAAGAGGAATGTTTTGCTTTTTCGTTTATACTTATCTTATATGCTGGTTCATATTTGTTTATTTTAAATAAAATTCACAAATCACTTTAAAAGAAGTTACAGATCATATATTTTATTAGCTATGCATGGAATTTTGCTCATCGAAATATAATGAAGACAATGGAAGTTTGAAACACAACTTAATTTAAAAGTTTTTCACATCTTTAATTAAAGAAAAAAAAATTGGAAACGTAAATAAATAAACACACCATTTGGTTGCTAAAACACTCCAGCTTATTAGAATCGATGTAAATTTTTAGTATCTATTTAAAATTTTTGTGTTTACGCATTTACTTAATTTGTCCAGCTTTTTAATTTGAAAAATCTGGCAACCATGGTTATGTGCCTGAAGTTATCGACATCCACACCGTCACATCGTCATTTTTTACAGCGGACCAAACAAATAGTGGTTGTGGTAAATGAAAATCTCACTGGGGATATTTTTAAGAGGCTCCGATGATTGTAAATTACTAAAGCAGTTCCACCGAATCGAGAAGGGTGGAAATCAAGTAAAATTAGGACAATTTTCCGGCGTTTTTCATTATTAGACTAATAAAATTAGATCAAAATAATGGGTTGACAAAAGGTTTAAAATTGTGGTGCTGAAGTCATAACATTGTTTAAATATTGGTTTAAAGTATAATATGTATTAACAATTAACACTCCCAAGAAACAAAACTATCATTTGACAGTTGGTTTTAATAGATCGGTAAAATAAGATACAAAAAAAACAAATGTCGCGATTAGGTTAGCGGCAGTTTAATGGAACCTTTTAATGCTTTCTAGAAACAAAAGTGTCATTTGTCCCGTTACCTTAATAGGCCGGTAAAATAAGAACAAATAAAAAAAGCAATATTTATTCATTTGACATGAAATGCGCGCTTGTAGCGCTTGGATAATAGTGGCAGTTTAATGGTACCTTCCAATGCTTTCTAGAAACAAAGGTGTCATTTGTCAATTTACCTTAATAGGCCGGTAAAATAAGACCAAATAAAAGAAAACTATATTGATTTGACATGAAATGCGCGCTTGTTGCGCTTGGATAATAGTGGCAGTTTAATGGTACCTTCCAGTGCCTTTTAGAAACGAATGTGTTATTTGTCAATTTACCTTAATAGGCCGGTAAAATAAAACCAAATAAAAGAAAACAATATTGATTTTACATGAAATGCGCGCTTGTAGCTTGTAGCTAATAGTCGCAGTTTAATGGTACCTTTCAGTGCTTTCTAGAAACAAAAGTGTCATTTGTCACTTTACCTTAACAGGCCGGTAAAATAAGAACAAATAAAAAAAGAACAATATTCATTTGACATGAAATTCGCGCTTGTAGCGCTTAGATAATAGTGGCGGTTTAATGGTACCTTCCAATGCTTTCTAGAAACAAAAGTGTCATTTGTCAATTTACCTTAACAGACCGGTAAAATAAGAACAAATAAAAAAAGAACAATATTCATTTGACATGAAATTCGCGCTTGTAGCGCTTAGATAATAGTGGCAGTTTAATGGTACCTTCCAATGCTTTCTAGAAACATAAGTGTCATTTGTCACTTTACCTTAATAGGCCGGTAAAATAAGAACAAATAAAGGAAAACAATATTGATTTGTCATGCTTGGATAATAGTGGCCGTTTAATAGTAGCTTCCATTGCTTTCTAGAAACAAATTGTTATTTGTCACTTTACCTGAATAGGCCGGTAAAATAAGACCAAATATAAAAATCACAAATTTAATTTCACTTAAAACTCGAACTTGTAGCGCTAAAGTAATAGTGGCAGTTTAATGTTATCTTTAAAGCATTTCTAAAATCATAGGTGTTATATGCACTTTGCCTTAATAGGCCCATAAAATAAGACTAAATATAAAAACCACAAATTTGATTTCACATGAAATGAACTAATATTGGCAGTTTAATGCATCTTTCAACGCTTTTTAAAAACAAAATTGTCATTTGTCACTTGAGTTGATGATGAGGATTGATTCGAACTTTTAGCGGTTTTAGTTAATAGGGGCAGATTAATGGCATCTTCTAATTATTTCTAAAAGCTTAAGTATCATTTGTCAGTTTACCTCACCACTAAAATAAATTTGTAGCGCTTGGAATATAGAAACTATTAAATGTAATTCTATAACTCCCCACACAGCACAAATCAAAACAACGTTAAAAACACACACTTTTTTTAGTTAGTAGGTCGCTTTTTAACGTTATTTTCAAAACCACGTTATTTCGGTGTGATATTAATATGGTTTTAAAAATAACGTTAAAAAGCGACCTATTAAACTTAAAAAAGTGTGTGTTTTTAAAGTTGTTTTGATTTGTGCTATGTGGGTCCTACAAGTTTTTTTCAGTTTGCTCTAATAGACTGATAATATAATATAAGGCGACAAATAAGCTTGACACTTTACTGCCCTCCTTTAAACCTTAAAGAAATAAGTATTATTTTTAGTAGACCGGTGAAATAAGACAAATTTTATTAATTTAAGATCAAATTAACCGTTATTAAAAACAAATAGACGAAGGAGCAAGTAGGTATTAAAAAACAAAAAGTGTACTTAAAAAATATTTATTACGGTACATCAGGTACACTTACATATATTAACGTACTTTAAAGTAACAGGTACAATTTTTAGAAATACTGAACGTTTTAAGTCATGAACTGGGTAATGTTTGATTAAATACATTTATGCTTGTGAGGTCGCCATAGTCTATCATAAATTATAAAATTAAAATCGTCTTCGACCATTAAGGAAATTGGCATAAAAGTCCAAACTGAAAAACGAACTGTGCAAAAATAGAACACTTGTTGTAATTAGAGTCCCTGTATGTGACCGATATTGGCGGCAATATCTGTCACATACAAGGACTCTAGTTGTAATAACAGGACATCAAAATCGAAGTTTAAAATAGCTATCATAAAAAGACGAATACGTCTATAGAAAATCTCACAGATCACGAATCGTATATCGTTATAGACCATGAAACAGGCAACCTTTATAAAATTTTGCTTTAATTCAACTACCCCTCGCTTTAACCTAAATTGTGGTCATATCATCAGCACAGATGTCTTAAATTTTTAAGAAATCCGTAAATATTTTGATTTACTGTTAAATATATATTAGGGTTTCTTTTTAGGTTAGACAGGTTAGTGTTTTTCAAATCCCCTAAATTTTGCCGCAAAAGCGAGGATAAATTATGATGAACTAATTGTAAATGCACGACACAGGTTACGTCTATTTCACCTTGTAGGGTACGTGTTCCGCACGAATGTAGAGGTGCTATTTTGTATGCACCATATAATATAGAATACTATATGGTTCGCTCTTCTTTGGGGGTTAATATAAATACGAATCACTTGGTGATGATTTTCTTCATCGGTCAATGCAAAGCAATTACGCTAGCACGCGGTTCCGGTAATCTTTTTTATAGAAGTATTCGTTTTATAAGGCATTAATGCCTGGGTTTGTTATTTTTCGTTTGATTATCCTACTTTTACAAATTCGTTTTTAACCTTGGACAGTTATATATCAACTTTTTACCCTTACAGTATTTTACAATTTTGTTTTGTCTTTTATGTCGATGAATAGGCATTCCCATAGTTATTTACAAGTTGAAAAGAAACATAGCATAACATAAGACATAGCATGACATAAGATATCATTACAGAAGGAAACCGTAAGGCTGTGTATACAAAAAATATAATAACATGACATAACATACAAGCTTGGCCCAAGTACTTTAAATGAGGCCCCACACACTCTAAGTAATTGGTAATTGCAAGGGGAGAATTCCCAAAGTGGTCGGTGCTGGCAATTGACTCTGGTGCACTTTGATTGGAATCAGGTGAGTCTAAATAAAGTGACTACTAAAGCCTCTTGACTTGAAGTAAAAAAAAACAGAAACCAAGTGTCATTCAAACCAATGAGATTAAAAAAATATTTTTTGATCTGATGGATTCAAACATTGTGTCCCTGAATGACAGGTTTTCATGTTTTTTTTCTAACATGCCAAAAGTTTTTTGTACCTCTAAAATTTTCTAAATACCTACTTTAAAATAAATGGAAATTCTTGAGAAACCATATTTATTAGACAATAAGTATTACCAAAATAGTTTTTTTACTCAGTTACATAGGTAATACACCAGAATGTGCCTTTGTATTTAAAGTTCTCTAGAAACAGGTGGGGGGAGGTGATAGCCTCCATCCTCTCTGGGATCACCACTGGTAAGGCAGACCTTAGTAGGAATAGGTAGAGGAAATTTTTGTTTTTAAGGTCGCTAGGTAAATAAAAAACAAGAAATTTATTTATTTAGTTATTCAACTGATAAACTGGGTTCTTAATGCCCAGGGTGCAACATCTTAGACGGCCTAATACAATGGGTTAAACAAGTGGGTCCATACCTTATTTGTGAGCCTGGCCTGATTATGTGCTAAGGTAAACCAAGTCTACAGTACTCTACTAGTATTTGTACACTTGCTGTCGGCAGCTCACATAGTGCACAATGGTGACAAAGTTAGTGCTTAATTATATATCATCTTTTAATGCTAAGCAGGCAGAAAAATGAAGGACCAATGTACCAAAATCAAACATTATGTTTGGCCATGGTGCATTATGGTGTTATATAAACCAACCCTTGAGTTACACCAAAAAACAGACAGACTGGTGAAAAAATTTTGACAGCACTTTTAAGGTTCACTCAGGACTGATAAGTACCAGGCAGGGACCCCTTGATTGGCCCCATTGTGCGCTCCCTGACAAGGCATCCCACCAGGGTTTCAAGGAACCAGTCACTGTTTACTCAACTTTAGTTCCCTCTTAAAGATAAAGGGATACTCTAAAAGATGGGAAAATAAACTATCCTTTATGGCTGTGAGTGGACATTTGTTTAAACAAACACCAAATTGCTTGTTTTAAAAAAAACACAACCACAGATTAGGTTAGAAAAGAAAACAACAAACAGAAGGCACGGTCCGTAAAGAAACCGGTTGCGTAACTCGGTGTTTAGGCGGCCGGGTCGTGACGTCAGGGCTACGTCACAGTTTTCCTAGAAATCAGCAGTCAAACGCTGTTTATATCGAAATTTCATCTTTTGCGAGGAAATTTTTGGGTGTTTTCGTCTTGTAAGTGTTTAAATACCTGTTACGTGCTTACTATAAATGTATTAAAAACTAAGTAAAAGAACTGGTGAGGTTTTAATTATAATTTAGATTTTAACAAACACAAATTTTTCTGTGTTGTTTGTTTCCTACCCATACAATGTGGGTCATACAAGGTTACAAGGGGAGCTGGAAAATAGACCTTGGGGGGAATGGGTTTTCTCTCTATACTGCATCTGATATCTGCAACCAACACATAATGTTTAAGATAACTTTTTGATAGTTATCATCACAATCAGTATAGGCCAGGACAAAGATTATGAAATGAACTTTACATACACATAGAAAATTACTAATAGTTTAAAAAATACTGAATGTTGTTGGCTGCTTTTAAGGCGCCTACTAAAAATAGTTCTTAAATGATGTACCTATTACACAGCATACCTACCTTTTCTTGAAAAAAAATTTAACTTAAAAAAAAAGTAATTTTAATATTTCTTAAAAATTGAGGAAAATAATATTGCTGTTAATTTATTTTAAATATTTGATTTATTTTCCTAATGTTAAAAATAACGAAAATATTCCAAATTCAAAATTAGGCTAGACTACTTTCTACCAACTAAAATTAAAATACTTACGTAATTTTGAATTTAAAATGTCTTCGTTATTATTTTAAACTTTAGGCAAAAATTTTTTTGAAAAAAATTGTTTAGAGTTAAATGGCCTATCAAAAAAAAAAAAAATAAAATACAGGTATATAAATTTTTTTAAATGTTTTTTGAAAAACTCAAAAACTCCAAAAAGCGATGCTCTATTTTTTTAAAATTTGAGTATCTTAAACAGCATTAAAAATTCTACTAATTTGCCAATTTAAACTTTTTGCTATCTTTAATAATAAAAAAGTTAGCAATGCTGGACACTTAACTTGGAACACTCTGTATAACGCTCAAGCAGGAGTGAAGTAATATTAGCCTTGCGTTACAGTCGATGTATTTTTTATGATATTTCTTGAAAATGCGTTAAGAAGAGGTGATCAAAAATCCTGAATCTTTGCGTTATGTTATTTATGAATGTTCCCTTACTGCCTTATTGACTAGTCATTTTAACATCCTTTTTAAAAAAAAATTTGATTACATTTTACACAAAAAAATCTAGTTTTAGTTATTTCCTACCCACCAAAAAAAAACCAATAATATGTGGCTAGTTTGCTTTAGAGTTCGGCGTAAAAATTTAATTAAATTGAACAAGAGAGTAGCAAAATTATTTATAATCGTGTCCTGAATCTGATATTTATAAAACTGTTGGAATTTTTATCATAAATTTTTAAATTATTTAATTTTTTAATAAATTTTGGTATTTTTTTTCCTGCTTTTAAATAGACCTATCTTTATTTCTCTCATAATGTAACGTATAGGTCTTTCTTTGTTGACCGTGGAGCAGGCAAAATGCCGCGTCATTGGCTGGGAGTTACCACACAATCGGTTTCTTGACGAACCTTGGATCAGGCCTGACACAATTTGACAATAAATCCTCCTTTTTTCAACAGTCATAATCGCACTGGTCTTCTGGCCAAGCATTGTTAGGGGCTGTTCAGAAGTTTTGTAATAAACAGCTTAAAATACAAAATTGCTAAATTGCCGCTTTTTGTAGCTAAATAATAGGAATAAGAGCTTAAAATTTATGTTATTTAGCTAGATAAATTTTAGCATGCTTATTAGCAATTATTTAACTTTAAAAGAGCAAGTCCTGGGTAATATTACATCAATAGCCATTTTATCCATAAACACCTGCTATCAGAGAGGTTCTATAGCTAAAATAATTTCTAATCCACAGCTAGCTGTTTTACAGCAAAAACTAAGCTCTTACAACACTTTCACAGCAGAGTTTTTGCTTTTAAACTATATTGTCCAGTTTGTGTTACTTGGGTAGTAATTTATATCTAGATATTTTGGCACTCTTGTCCATCCCTCCATTTAACAAAGCTTATTTTATATATAGGAATCTTTCATACACATTTCAATGCCCAATTTCTTAATAGCGATGCCCTATTAAACAGGAAATTACTGTAGTCCGGCCCTGGGCTCAGCGCGATGTAGGTGCTAGGATAGGCTCCGCCTAGTGCAACCACTTTTGCTAGGCAGATCGAATTGATGCAGCGCATCCTTCTAATTCAACATCGTTGATGCAAACACAAAAATATACAAATAGTACCTTAAGCAAATCGCATTTTGACCAATCCGTACAACTTACAAAACATAAACCAACCAATCACAATTAAGACAAATACACAAAATGCAAAAGATAAAATCTGCAAACCTTACAACTTACAAAATGGTTGGTTGCACGTTTTTTCTCTGGGTGACAGCTGGGTTCAGAACAAGAAAGGAAATAGAGTTTTTTTCCTACATGGAACTGCTTTAATATTTGTTATAAAAACTATCTAATACCACGCTGCTGCTTAAGAAAAGATTGGAGAAAGAATAATTAGAATTATTGGCGCTCATAACTAACGGAACCGAAATCTTTTATCTATGGCGGTCATAACCTTAAATGCATCAGCTGCTTTTTATGAAATCAAAATAAGGAGCACTCTAACAATCCAAATAAAACTAAAAATAAAAATGTGTCTTGATATGTATTTAGATATAAAAATGCAAAATCCCAGTTGAGTGCAATACCACTTTGAAATGATTGCTTTATGGTGTTCTGTGCTGAAATATCAATATTTAACAAAAACTTACCATGGTTGCATGCAGGGTTGCCAGACGTCCCGCCGTAGGAGGGACGGTCCCGCTTTTTGTAGCTCGGTCCCGCTTTTTTTTATTCCCATTAAAGTCCCGCTTTTTATGCAAATTGTCCCGATTTTCCCGCTTTTTACAAGCTTTTTATTTAACTTCAGATGTTCTGTCTAACTATCTAACTATCTAACTATCTAACTATCTAACTATCTAACTATCTAACTATCTAACTATCTAACTATCTAACTATCTAACTATCTAACTATCTAACTATCTAACTATCTAACTATCTAACTATCTAGCTATCTAACTATCTAACTATCTAACTATCTAACTATCTAACTATCTAACTATCTAACTATCTAACTATCTAACTATCTAACTATCTAACTATCTAACTATCTAACTATCTAACTATCTAACTATCTAACTATCTAACTATCTAACTATCTAACTATCTAACTATCTAACTATCTAACTATCTAACTATCTAACTATCTAACTATCTAACTATCTAACTATCTAACTATCTAACTATCTAACTATCTAACTATCTAACTATCTAACTATCTAACTATCTAACTATCTAACTATCTAACTATCTAACTATCTAACTATCTAACTATCTAACTATCTAACTATCTAACTATCTAACTATCTAACTATCTAACTATCTAACTATCTAACTATCTAACTATCTAACTATCTATCAAATCTTGTGAAGCGTTTTTGACACACTTCCCATTATCCGATTTGGATGAAATTTGGTACACACATAGTGGTCCCATGACAATACAACATTAAGAAAAAAATATCCTCCCACCCCTACCCCCACCCCCTTCCATAGAAAAATTTGTTTTTGACACACTTCCCTTTATCTGATTTGGATGAAATTTGATATACATATAGTGATTCGATGACAATACAATATTAAGAAAATAAAAAATATCCTCCCACCCCCACCCCCACCCTCTTCCATAGAAAATGCGTTTTTGACACCCTTCCCATTATCCAATTTGGATGAAATTTGATATACATATAGTGGTCCGATGACAATACATCATTGAAAAAAAAATCCTACCACTCCTACCCTCACCCCCATCTATAGAAATATGCGTTTTCGACACACTTCCCATTATCCGATTTGGATGAAATTTGGTATACATATAGTGGTCCGATGACAATACAACAATAATGAAAACTTGTCCTCCCACCCTACCCCCCACCCCCTTCCATAAAAAATGCGTTTTTGACACACTTCACTTCAAATGACTTTTATAAAATTTGGTATATGCATAAAGGTCCGATAAAAATACAGCCCAAACAAAAAATTTATTTCTACCTCTACCCCACCCTCTCTTTCCCCCAATAGAAAAATGAGTTTCCAAACAACTTCCGATCAGCGATTTCATTATAATCTAGAATAAACTCTTTTGTTCTGTTATTGAACAAATATTTTCATTTAATAGAGTAGATAGCTGAGACTAAAAAGTAGAAAATAAATTGGTAAAAATTTTTTTTTAAGTCACAACCTGTTATAAAATGCACTAAAAATTAAAAAATAATTTTCTAACATTCTAATATTATCATAATAATAAAAGCGATGGCCGTAAATCAAAGCATAAGTTAATCTAAATTTGTGATCTAAACACTTAAAGAATATTCAACATAGCAGGTCATCAAAGATATGTTTGATGTGCCGCAATGCTATGCCATTGCTATACGTATGTCAAAGAAAGGCTGGGGTATCTTGGGTCGGGTTGGGTGGGTTTGGTACCTCTGCATTTTTCTGCTAGATTGATTCTTGCAAATAGTGATATTTAATTGATACGGATATCTTATCGTGCTAACATCGTCAAAATTTCCATTAGTCGGCCATCGCTTTTATTATTATGACAATATTAGAATGTTAGAAAATTATTTTTTAATGTTTAGTGCATTTTATAAAAGCTTGTGACTTAAAAAAAAATTTCTACCAATTTATTTTCATTTCTGTCCTATTTTTTTATCTGTTTGTATATTCTTATATATAACATAAATTTTATTTAAAAAAAAACAATCGAAGAGGAATGTTTTGCTTTTTCGTTTATACTTATCTTATATGCTGGTTCATATTTGTTTATTTTAAATAAAATTCACAAATCACTTTAAAAGAAGTTACAGATCATATATTTTATTAGCTATGCATGGAATTTTGCTCATCGAAATATAATGAAGACAATGGAAGTTTGAAACACAACTTAATTTAAAAGTTTTTCACATCTTTAATTAAAGAAAAAAAAATTGGAAACGTAAATAAATAAACACACCATTTGGTTGCTAAAACACTCCAGCTTGTTAGAATCGATGTAAATTTTTAGTATCTATTTAAAATTTTTGTGTTTACGCATTTACTTAATTTGTCCAGCTTTTTAATTTGAAAAATCTGGCAACCATGGTTATGTGCCTGAAGTTATCGACATCCACACCGTCACATCGTCATTTTTTACAGCGGACCAAACAAATAGTGGTTGTGGTAAATGAAAATCTCACTGGGGATATTTTTAAGAGGCTCTGATGATTGTAAATTACTAAAGCAGTTCCACCGAATCGAGAAGGGTGGAAATCAAGTAAAATTAGGACAATTTTCCGGCGTTTTTCATTATTAGACTAATAAAATTAGATCAAAATAATGGGTTGACAAAAGGTTTAAAATTGTGGTGACACTCCCAAGAAACAAAACTATCATTTGACAGTTGGTTTTAATAGATCGGTAAAATAAGATACAAAAAAAACAAATGTCGCGATTAGGTTAGCGGCAGTTTAATGGAACCTTTTAATGCTTTCTAGAAACAAAAGTGTCATGTGTCCCGTTACCTTAATAGGCCGGTAAAATAAGAACAAATAAAAAAAGCAATATTCATTTGACATGAAATGCGCGCTTGTAGCGCTTGGATAATAGTGGCAGTTTAATGGTACCTTCCAATGCTTTCTAGAAACAAAGGTGTCATTTGTCAATTTACCTTAATAGGCCGGTAAAATAAGACCAAATAAAAGAAACCTATATTGATTTGACATGAAATGCGCGCTTGTTGCGCTTGGATAATAGTGGCAGTTTAATGGTACCTTCCAGTGCCTTTTAGAAACGAATGTGTTATTTGTCAATTTACCTTAATAGGCCGGTAAAATAAAACCAAATAAAAGAAAACAATATTGATTTTACATGAAATGCGCGCTTGTAGCTTGTAGCTAATAGTCGCAGTTTAATGGTACCTTTCAGTGCTTTCTAGAAACAAAAGTGTCATTTGTCACTTTACCTTAACAGGCCGGTAAAATAAGAACAAATAAAAAAAGAACAATATTCATTTGACATGAAATTCGCGCTTGTAGCGCTTAGATAATAGTGGCGGTTTAATGGTACCTTCCAATGCTTTCTAGAAACAAAAGTGTCATTTGTCAATTTACCTTAACAGACCGGTAAAATAAGAACAAATAAAAAAAGAACAATATTCATTTGACATGAAATTCGCGCTTGTAGCGCTTAGATAATGGTGGCAGTTTAATGGTACCTTTTAATGCTTTCTAGAAACATAAGTGTCATTTGTCACTTTACCTTAATAGGCCGGTAAAATAAGAACAAATAAAGGAAAACAATATTGATTTGTCATGCTTGGATAATAGTGGCCGTTTAATAGTAGCTTCCATTGCTTTCTAGAAACAAAAGTGTTAATTGTCACTTTACCTGAATAGGCCGGTAAAATAAGACCAAATATAAAAATCACAAATTTAATTTCACTTAAAACTCGAACTTGTAGCGCTAAAGTAATAGTGGCAGTTTAATGTTATCTTTAAAGCATTTCTAAAATCATAGGTGTTATATGCACTTTGCCTTAATAGGCCCATAAAATAAGACTAAATATAAAAACCACAAATTCGATTTCACATGAAATGAACTAATATTGGCAGTTTAATGCATCTTTCAACGCTTTTTAAAAACAAAATTGTCATTTGTCACTTGAGTTGATGATGAGGATTGATTCGAACTTTTAGCGGTTTTAGTTAATAGGGGCAGATTAATGGCATCTTCTAATTATTTCTAAAAGCTTAAGTATCATTTGTCAGTTTACCTCACCACTAAAATAAATTTGTAGCGCTTGGAATATAGAAACTATTAAATGTAATTCTATAACTCCCCACACAGCACAAATCAAAACAACGTTAAAAACACACACTTTTTTTAGTTAGTAGGTCGCTTTTTAACGTTATTTTCAAAACCACGTTATTTCGGTGTGATATTAATATGGTTTTAAAAATAACGTTAAAAAGCGACCTATTAAACTTAAAAAAGTGTGTGTTTTTAAAGTTGTTTTGATTTGTGCTATGTGGGTCCTACAAGTTTTTTTCAGTTTGCTCTAATAGACTGATAATATAATATAAGGCGACAAATAAGCTTGACACTTTACTGCCCTCCTTTAAACCCCAAAGAAATAAGTATTATTTTTAGTAGACCGGTGAAATAAGACAAATTTTATTAATTTAAGATCAAATTAACCGTTATTAAAAACAAATAGACGAAGGAGCAAGTAGGTATTAAAAAACAAAAAGTGTACTTAAAAAATATTTATTACGGTACATCAGGTACACTTACATATATTAACGTACTTTAAAGTAACAGGTACAATTTTTAGAAATACTGAACGTTTTAAGTCATGAACTGGGTAATGTTTGATTAAATACATTTATGCTTGTGAGGTCGCCATAGTCTATCATAAATTATAAAATTAAAATCGTCTTCGACCATTAAGGAAATTGGCATAAAAGTCCAAACTGAAAAACGAACTGTGCAAAAATAGAACACTTGTTGTAATTAGAGTCCCTGTATGTGACCGATATTGGCGGCAATATCTGTCACATACAAGGACTCTAGTTGTAATAACAGGACATCAAAATCGAAGTTTAAAATAGCTATCATAAAAAGACGAATACGTCTATAGAAAATCTCACAGATCACGAATCGTATATCGTTATAGACCATGAAACAGGCAACCTTTATAAAATTTTGCTTTAATTCAACTACCCCTCGCTTTAACCTAAATTGTGGTCATATCATCAGCACAGATGTCTTAAATTTTTAAGAAATCCGTAAATATTTTGATTTACTGTTAAATATATATTAGGGTTTCTTTTTAGGTTAGACAGGTTAGTGTTTTTCAAATCCCCTAAATTTTGCCGCAAAAGCGAGGATAAATTATGATGAACTAATTGTAAATGCACGACACAGGTTACGTCTATTTCAGCTTGTAGGGTACGTGTTCCGCACGAATGTAGAGGTGCTATTTTGTATGCACCATATAATATAGAATACTATATGGTTCGCTCTTCTTTGGGGGTTAATATAAATACGAATCACTTGGTGATGATTTTCTTCATCGGTCAATGCAAAGCAATTACGCTAGCACGCGGTTCCGGTAATCTTTTTTATAGAAGTATTCGTTTTATAAGGCATTAATGCCTGGGTTTGTTATTTTTCGTTTGATTATCCTACTTTTACAAATTCGTTTTTAACCTTGGACAGTTATATATCAACTTTTTACCCTTACAGTATTTTACAATTTTGTTTTGTCTTTTATGTCGATGAATAGGCATTCCCATAGTTATTTACAAGTTGAAATTAAGAGTAAAATGTTAATATCTAGTACTTAAAGTTCTCCCTTTAGTTTGCGCCACAAAAAAAATGAGTAAAAAGACTAACGAATTAAATAAAAAAACCGTTTTAGAATTTATGCAAAAATGTACTGGTCATTTTATTTGTTTGTCAACTTCTTGAAATTGGAAAAAAATGAGATAAAATGTTAAAACCTAAAATCATCAACGAAGAATATCATTCGCTAAATGGTCGATATTTAAAAGAAAATACAAAATTTTGTTGCCCAGTGTAATTAGACTGAAAAGTACCACCCTTTCGATTTTATTCCGGCGCGCAGCCACCACCGCAGCGCAGCGGCAGAGAACACGGCCTGTTTAACAAAATTATTCGTATGTGTTGGTTCTAAGGGGTTTACAAAGCTAGAGACCGAAATGGAACAACTGGGAGCCGGGCCAACTCGACGCAGCACTAAAATATTTTTTTTCGATAAATGTCCAGATGAAAAACAAAATGGATAAGTTATTAATACAAAAACATCTTTAAAAAATCCGTTACGCAATTTTCTTGAAATTTGGTTTTGTTAAGTAACCTAGTAACTATAAAATTACGTTTTTTATTACAAGAATGGCGGATCCAAAATAGCAGATATTTTTATTTTTAAACCAATTTGTCTCAAACTGTCAATACAGTTTAATCCTTAAACTGAAAAAATTTAAAATGGCGGATCCAAAATGACGGATTTTCTAATACCGATATGTATCAAATACAGAACTTGGCGGTGTATTAAGTCGCTGATTTTGGTTTTTGACTCAAACTCATAGAAAATCAAAATGGCGGATCTAGAATGGCGGATCTCTTTATATTTAAACCGATTTGCCTCAAACTTGAAAGTATACATCACTTAATACAGTTTTATCCTCAAACTTAAAAAATTCAAAATGGCAGATCCGAAATGGTGTACTTTCTTATTTATAAACCGATGAGTATTAAATTTAGAAATTAGCGATGTTTTAAGTCGCTGATTATCATTTTTAAATTAAACTTATAAAAGATTCAAAATAGCGAATCCAAAATAACGGTCTTTCTTATTTACTAACCAATGTGTCTCAAGCCTAAAACATTACATTGCTTTTTTTAAGTTTTAGACAAATCGGTTAGTAAATAAGAAAGTCCGCCATTTTGGAATCGCCATTTTAAATTTTTGATGAGTTTGAATCAAAAATCATAATCAGCGACTTGAAGCACCGACAAAGTTCTATATTTGACACATCGGTGCATAAGTAAGAAAATTCTAATTCACCATTTTAATTTTTTTAAGTTTCAGGATAAAACTGTATTAAGTGATCTCAAGCACTACAAACTTTTAAGTTTGAGACAAATTAGTTTAAAACTAAAGAAAGCCACCATTTTGGATCTGCCAATTTAAATTTTTGATCAGTTTTAGTCAAAAATCCTAATCAGCGACTTGAAATACCGCCAAGTTCTATATTTGATACATATCAGTGCATAAATAAGAAAATCCGCCATTTTGGATCCGCCATTATAATTTTTTTCAGTTTCAGAATAAAACTGTATTAAGTGATCTCAAGCACTGCAAACTTTAAAGTTTGAGACAAATCGGTTTAAAAGTAAAGAAATCTACCATTTTGGATCTGCCATTTTGAATTTTTTATCACTTTGAGCCAAAAATCATAATCAGCGACTTGAAATACCACCAAGTTCCATATTTGATACATGTCGGTGCATAACTAAGAAAATTCGCCATTTTGAATCCGTTATTTTAAGTTAGATTCAGCCGTTTAGCCACTAGCGTAGAAGCATATTTTAGGTTTAAGACAAATTAGTTTAAAACTAAAGAAAGCCACCATTTTGGATCTGCCAATTTAAATTTTTTATCAGTTTTAGTCAAAAATCCTAATCCGCGACTTGAAATACCGCCAAGTTCTATATTTGATACATATCAGTGCATAAATAAGAAAATCCGCCATTTTGGATCCGCCATTATAATTTTTTTCAGTTTCAGAATAAAACTGTATTAAGTGATCTCAAGCACTGCAAACTTTAAAGTTTGAGACAAATCGGTTTAAAAGTAAAGAAATCTACCATTTTGGATCTGCCATTTTGAATTTTTTATCACTTTGAGCCAAAAATCATAATCAGCGACTTGAAATACCACCAAGTTCCATATTTGATACATGTCGGTGCATAACTAAGAAAATTCGCCATTTTGAATCCGTCATTTTAAGTTAGATTCAGCCGTTTAGCCACTAGCTTAGAAGCATGTGCATATAAAACCTTAATTATGGAGTTCTTAGGCCCGCTGAATACAAATCTGTAAGTAGGAAAAGATTTGGAGGTAATCTGGAGGAGTGGAGGATATTCATGGCGTAAGCACTAAATGGAGACTCAGCAATAAACTTTATTTAAGTTTTTCTTATAGATTTTGACAGCTCTACTTAACCCTGTGATAATATTAGCAAAGTCATTTGTTGGGCTTAATTTACCATTTCGAAATATTCAAGATGGCGGCCGACGGTAAAAAGTCAGAAGAGCATATGCATGAGATACACCTATCCGAGGGTTTTTGGGTTTAATGAATCTGAGGTCAGAGACCTATAGCCCATTTTTGCAAATTTTGTAATAAGCTGCCACTATAACCAAAACGCGACAAGTTCGCATTTCATGTGAAATTAAATTTGTGTTTTTTATATTTGGTCTTATTTTACCGGTCTATTAAGGTAAAGTGACAAAAATGACACTTTTGTTTCTAGAAAGCAGTGAATGGTCCCATTAAACTGCGACTATTATCCAAACGCTACAAGCGCGTATTTCAAGTAAAATCAATATTGTTTTCTTTTATTTGGTCTTATTTTACCGGCCTATTAAGGTAAAGTGACAAATGACACTTTTGTTTCTAGAAAGCAGTGAAAGGTCCCATTAAAATGCGAGTATTATCCAAGCGCTACAAGCGCGCATTTCAAGTAAAATCAATATTGTTTTCTTTTATTTGGTCTTATTTTACCAGCCTATTAAGATATATTGAAAAATGACACTTTCGTTTCTAGAAAGCATTAGAAGGTACCATTAAACTGCCACTATTATCCAAGCGCTACAAGCGCGAATTTTATGTCAAATGAATATTGTTCTTTTTTTATTTGTTCTTATTTCACCTATTAAGGTAAATTGACAAATGACACTTTTGTTTCTATATAGCATTGAAAGGTCCCATTAAACTGCCACTATTATCCAAGCGCTACAGGCGCGCATTTCATGTCAAATGAATATTGTTTTTTTTTATTTGTTATTATTTTACCGGCCTATTAAGGTTATCTGACAAATGACACGTTTGTTTCTATTAAGCACAGGAAGGTACCATTAAACTACCACTATTATCCAAGCGCTACAAGTGCGAATTTCATCTCAAATGAATATTGTTCTTTCTTTATTTGTTCTTATTTTACCGGCCTAACGTGACAAATGACACTTTTGTTTCTAGAAAGCATTGAAAGGTTCCATTAAACTGCCGCTAACCTAAGCGCTACAACTTTGAATTTCATGTCAAATATAATTTTCTTTTTTTTTAATCCTATTTTACCGGCCTATTAAAACCAACTGTCAAATGATAGTTTTGTTTCTTGGGAGTGTTAATTGTTAATACATATTATACTTTAAACCAATATTTAAACAATGTTACCACTTCAGCACCACAATTTTAAACCTTTTGTCAACCCATTATTTTGATCTAATTTTATTGGTCTAATAATAAAAAACGCCGGAAAATTGTCCTAATTTTACTTGATTTCCACCTTTCTCGATTCGGTGGAACTGCTTTAGTAATTTACAAACAGAGCCTCTTAAAAATAGCCCCAGTGAGATTGTCATTTACCACAACCACTGTTTGTTTGGTCCGCTGTAAAAAATGACGATGTGACCACGGATCACCTAAGGTGATCCGTGATGTGACGATGTGGATGTCGATAACTTCAGGCACATGAAATTTAGTAAATGTTGAAAACTGTATCTTGATACTTAGGTAAATTTTTGATGCTTTCTCACATAAAACATGATTTATAATTAATAAAGATACCCATTACCTACCTATTAATTTTTTCAGAAGCAAAGCCTGACCAAAGAAAATATATCAACAAGAAGCGACAAAACCTGAATGACAGTAACGCAGTACTATTACACTCAAAAAAAAAATTGTGCAATTTTTGTTTTACACGAAAAAAAAACAAATTCAAAACTTTACTAGCAAAAATATTTTCAGGAATCCCTGTAATTTACTTTGTTTGAATGGTAACCTTATTTATTTATTTGTATAATGGAACCACATCCTATATACATCTTTCACTTTGGCCTATAAATATATTTGTTATCCCCAGTGTTGCCAACTATTGGAAAGCAAGAATCCGTAGCGTGAACCCGAAAAATCCGTAGAAATCCGTAGATTCAAACAGGAATTCATTAAAAGAAAAACTGAAAAAAAGGGCCATCTTCAAAACTAAAAAGTTTTGGTTTGATTTTTTTTTGACATAGTGACAGTAGTGCACCACTATCTGTGTTCGGAATTGCACGAGAACGGTACGGTACCTACTGCTCCGTTCCAACGAATCCGTATAACCTTTTGTACTGCCTCCAATTTTTAGATAAACAGATAAACCATTATACCTATTGGAATTAGTATAAATAAAAGTACCTACTTTTTTAACTTTTAAGGTACGACATACACTAACATTTTCTAGATCAACATACTGTGTCCCCATAATGTTCGCGACATATGGGAAAAATTTTTATTTGTGAGATATGGGAAAAATTTTTATATACGATCAATCCTGATTGTTGAGTATCCTAAAAAGGTATTTTGACATTTGTCACATGATCACTGTCATGGCGGCAATTCAAAAAATTAGGCATGAAATCCCAAAAAGTGAGGTTAAATCGCAAAATATTGAAAAAAGTTATTTGCAGGGGCTGGGGCCAAAAATAAGGTATTTCTTATTTTTTATTTTTTTATTATTATTGGTCCAAATTTCATAGAGGACCCTAAAATGACATTCTAAACACTTTTTTCAAATAACTTTTGTCGATATTTTGCCATCTAACCTCACTTTTTGAGTTTTCATGACTAAATTTTGAATTTGCCGTCATGATAGTGATCACGTGACTAATGTCAAAATGTCTTTCTAGGTTATTCAACAAGCAGGATTGATCGTATATATAGTTTTTTTTCCATAACTTACAAATAAAATTTTTTCCCATATGTCGCGAACATTATGGGGGACACTGTATATAACATAACGTAAAACATAATATTAACACAGTTTATTCATTTAGGAACTGAAACTAGTAAACTACGAACCTAATTACCTAAGGTTAACTTTGCGTAACTAAAATAGTACCTAAATAGTTAGGTTCGGTGCGTAGCCGCCGTTTTGTTTCGATGTCTATCGTTTTTTTAGTAAAAGCCGAGAAGACCGACAAAAAAGTCCCAAAAATCCGTAGATTTGGGTCCAAAATCGGATATCGGAGATCAGAATAAAAAATCCGTAGATCTACGGATAAATCCGTAGGGTTGGCAACACTGGTTATCCCTTTCAACCGAGGGGTGACTCGATCGCCGATTTTTGTACACCAAAAGGAAATACCTACGGTATAATACCTAAGGTATTTCCTTGTATATCCCAGTATTTCCTCAAATTTCACTGGTATTTCCCAGTATATCTCAAGCCATGGTATTTCCTAGTATTCCCCCCCCCCCTAGTATTTTCAATGGTATTTCCTAGTACTTCCCAAGTATTTCCTGGTATTTCCCCTAACCTGTACACCAAAAGGAAATACCGAGCCACCCCTCGCTTTCAACTGGGGCCCAATTCTTGAAATAAATCCGTATACGGATTTGGCGAAACGTATACGGATATTCACCATTCGAATTCTTGAAAGCTCGTATACGAGTTTTTCGTTCGGAAATAGAGTCGAGTGGTAAAGTCCACTCGAATCTCAATTTCCGTATACGAATCTGAGAGATCTAACCTAACATTTTTGTTTACTTTAATATATTTTTTGGTGTTTGCTTAATTTTTCCTTTATTTAAAAAAAATTGGGAGGACTTCTGAAAAAAGACGCGATTTGGCAAGCATCATGGCTATAAAAGGGCTTGAGGACGTAAAGAGGTGGAAGGGGGATTTAGCCTCTTGTGATACTCAGTTTTTTTAATTTCTTTTTTTCTTGGAAATGCCTTACGACTGTAAGGGGAGTGAAAAATCCTGAATTTTTGCGTTAATAATTTATGAATGAACAGCTCTAAAAAAGAAAAATAATTTAACAAAGTTACAACTTTGTAACACATTTTCAAGAAAAAATATAATAAAGGAACGTTTTCGGGAGGGGCGGGGGGATTAAAAAGTTTCAATAAGAATTTGAGTATTGTGCAATTTTTTTGTCTTTTAACACACTTTATCAACTATTTTGTGGGGCATTGATACCTCTTGGGTACAATGCCTTATCTTATTTTGCTTAATTTTTGGATAATATAAGGGCCCAACTGCTTCAAGTAGGAAAACCTAATCTTATACTTTTACCAGTTTCACTATTTTTTCTGACTTTTTCTATGTTGGCCAAAAATAAATATAAAATATTTTTTGGACAGACCCCCAGAAAGGGGTCCACTAGGATACAACTTATTTTTTAAGATGGAATGACCCCACTTAAGGCACCTTGTTAGAAAGGGTATCAAATAATTTTTTAAAATGAACAAAAAAATTTTTTGTAATTTTTAGAGAATATAAGTGTCATTTAAAGTAAAACCTATAATTTTATTAAAATATAGGTGGTGGACCCCTGACAAGAGGTCCAGTAATACCAAAAATTTTTTTGCAACTGGTAGACTCAACTTGTTGGCTCAACTTGTAGCACTTTGTTCAAATAAAATGTTATTTTTTTAATTTGACAGGATTCCAAAAAAAAGTGAACCATAATTTTTCTTTTTCAAGAGGCTTTCCAACAAGGTGCCACAAGTTTTATCTTGTTGGAATCCTTTCTGGGGTTCTGTCCAAAAAAAAATTCATTAAAAATATTGCTCATCAAAAATCTCAGTAGGCATGATTTTGGTTTATTCAAAAAAATTTTCATTTAACCTTAGAAAATGTATTTCAACTTGCTCGTTCTCACTGTATAAGCTTTTATGTAAGAAGTTGTATAATCTTTTTTACAATTAAATCTACAATAAACTTATTTTTATTTTACTTATAATTTATTAAAAAAAGTTCTTTAAAAGTTAATAGATCACCAATTGCATCTGAGCATTTCTAGTAGGATCATCATTGCAACAGGACCGCTAGTCAAAAACTGCTTCACACCTCAAAAATGATCTTCATGTCTTCTCTAAGAAACCTGTAACAAAAATTTTTTTCATTGAGTGTACCACAGCAGACCTCACTGGATCTGTATTACTGGCTGGATTTTTATATATGTCCTTGTTTATAACTTTTGAAAAACAAAGACATCTACAAAAATAATGTACATATTCAAATCAAATCATACTGATCATATGAGGGCTGCTTTAGTCTACAACAGTTTTTAACTTTTTTGCAGTTAATTGACAGGTCAAAACATTCAAATTTAAACAAAAAAATGGGTTTTTTGAACAAAGGTTACTGATTTTGTCAATTTTTACTTGAAATGTTTATTATGCTTATCGGCCTAAAAGGTAAAACTGTTCTACTCAAAAAGAAACTGAGAAAAAAACACTGGGAGCAAAAAATTAAATTGTTTCCATACTACAGACAAAATGCAAACTCCAAATGTTTCAGTAAAAACCCCTATGTTACTTAACGCTTGTACAATTTTTGTCAAAGCATGATGTATGAAAGTTCATCAAACACAGGCCACTCATTACAAACAAAGCCTCAAGTTTAAGACCCCTTTAGAATACTTATGAAGTTTATTTATTTTCTTTTAAGCAGTCTCAAAATTCAACTACGAATTTCACCCCCAAATTTCCACACTTCAAAGAGGTTAGATGCCCCTAGGCCCCAGATTTCCATTACTATAATTTGGTACTTACCCTTACCATCGAAGAAATAACTGGACAAGAAGGACAACGCATGTAGAAAATCTCGAGCCCTTGTTATAACGTGAATATCGTACATATCTTCTTCCAATTTAATTTATAAACAAGTAGATAAGCCGCGCCGATCGAGTCTTGCACGAAAAAACATAGGCGCGCGTGCAAAACAAAAATTGAATCCGGTATTAACGTCGGCTGTCGTCAACGCGAATGCGGCCGGTCGAAGGTCGAACGAAACGCGTAATATTTGAAGTATGTAGACTGATTAATAAATACCTACCTACCCAGGTCGATTTAATTTTCTGTTTTATAATATTTGGGTGATCCGTGAAAATAAACCCAGAGCGGAGGCAATTGCAAATTAACAGAAAAAGTAAAATTTAAATTTTTAAAAGGTCATAGTTTTATAACCATTTTTTGGATTTTTATGAAAATTTGAGAAATGTCGCATATTTTATATGGTTAGGTTAATATTTGCTGGGAGACAAACAGAAATCCTAAATTTTAAAGGAGCTAAAAACGTTTTACGCCCTTATGAAACAGACGATAGGAGCGATATTTGCAACAAACATTCTAGGTGTTGAACTTGTTTTTTTAAACTACTGGGTGGGCCAAAAAAAACCGGATTTTTTTTTATTATAACATTTAAATTATACCATCGATTTTAATGGGACAAACTGCACTTGCCAGAGAATTAATCAGAGATTTAAATAAATATATTTTTTTGTCCGTCATCTCAAAATGTAAGATGGCGGATGAAATTAAATTGTACCCTTCAAAGATTCTCGTTTATTCTTGTGTTGCGAACACGTTTTAATTATTTTTTTAAATCTATAAAAAAACTGCATTCTTGCCACGCACAACAAGGTACGAATTGACAAAATCGGTTCGGTGGTTCTAAAAAAATATATTTTTGTTTCAACCATTGTTTTGAATATTATACGATTGCCAATCATGTCTGCATTTATTTCCTTATAAATTCATTAATACTGAACCGATTTTAATGAAATAAATAACATCCTGGTCAAAATTGATTGCCTTTTAAAGACTATATGATCAAAATTTACAGCCATTCTAAAATTTAAGATGGCGGACAGAATCATACTTGATTCTTTAAGATGGCGTGTTTATTCTTGTTTTCTGACAATGTTTTAGTTTTTTTTAATCTATGGAAAAGCACTACTTTTGGCCCGCACAAAGTAGTACAATCCGGTAAAATCGTTATGATGGTTCTCAGAAAATCTATTTTTATTTCAGCCATTGTTTAACAGATTATACGATTGCATTGCTAATCCTGCCTGCATTCATTTCCTTATAAACTCATTATTACTGAACCGATCTTAGTGAAATAAAAAATCATTGGGGTGTTTTTTATTTCATTAAAATCGGTTTAGTAGTAATGAATTTATAAGGAAATAAATACAGACTTGATTGGCAAGGCAATCGTATAATATGCAAAACAATAATTGAAACAATTTTTTTTTTAAACCACTGAACTGATTTTGCTGATTCGTACCTTGTTGTGCGTGGCAAGAATGTAGTTTTCTTACTAATTTAAAAAAATAATTAAAATATGTTTGCAACAAAAGAATAAACGAGCATCTTTGAAGGTTACATTTTAATTTGGTCTGCCATCTTGGATTTTGAGATGGCGGCAAAAAAATATATTTAATCAAGTCTGATTAATTCGCTGCGAAGTGCAGTTTGTTCCATTAAAATCAATTCTACAGTTCAAAAGTTATAATGAAAAAAAAATGTCCGGTTTTTTTGGCCCACCCGGTATGTATGTATGTGGGTATGTATGTAATCAAATCTTGCAATTCATTTTTGAAGAACTTCCAAACATCCGATTAACTTCAAATTTCGCATAGCGTCTTAGTTCCGATGACAATACAATAATATGGTTTCATCCGGTACCTACCTCCCCCCTAACGTGGGGGATGGAGAGGGGGTAAAACTTTAGTTTGTCCGATTTCAACCAAAATTGGTATCTGGGGGGTTTTGAGTATGAGAATTACGAATTTTTGATCAGATTATAAAAATTTACAGCTCTTACCCCTTACCACCCCCTATTTCTGATTTTTGTTCATAAAATTGTATTGTCACCCGATCAAATCATACATCTGAAAACCGCATGTTTGTATCTGTTTTGGTTTGAAAGTTCTGAATTGCCCTCCCTTACACCCCTCACCTACCCCCGTATTTCCGATATTTTTAAATAAAATTGTATTTTCATTACACCAAATCGTAAATCTGAAAACCGCATGGTCATATCTGATTTGGTTTCAAAGTTATGGATTTATCCCTTTTACACCCCTTAACCACTTTCTACCACCCATCTGTTTTCATAGTATTGTATCGTCATCGGACCTACACTACTTTGCTAAATTTCATTAAAAACGGTTCACGGGAAGTGTGTCAAAAATAAATCGCTAGATTTGATGACAGACATCGCCAGGCTCTGTGAAGTTGATAAAAATCGTTTAAAACATGGTCACCTTAATAGTGTATCTGAACAGGAGCCTTGCATGCCTCCGCCACTGACGAAACGCGGCGCGAAAGCCGAGTTCTCATTGTGAATTCAAACTCGCAAGGAAACGTTCGCAGAGCCCTCTTCTTCTGGCAAAGTTTAACTGGGCTCGCGATTGAGCGATTTGGCGGAGGTTCTTTAGATGTTATATGTTCTCTGCCATTACCAATGATTACACAATAATTGCTTTTACCAAAATAAACCACAGCTTCTTTTTTTATTAAAACAAAAACATATATCTAGAAAATAAATCACTTTTAAAAAAAAATTGCAAAAACAAAGGCGGTAATATGTCAATCTACTGTCAACCTTACTTCATCGCGGTTAGTTTAGGCGGACATACACACGTTGGGTTGGCCAAAATTATACGAAAACAGCGTTGCCAAGTAGTGTAGTCGAAAAAAAAAGTCGTACACGGAATTGGCGTTCGACTGGCATTCAAGAATAGCAATTTTTTCGAGCACTCGAAATCACCATTCGAATTTTACTCGTATACGACAAAAAATCCGAGTGGTTCAAGAATTGGGTCCCTGGTCCAGCATGTTCTATGAGTTCCAGGATGTAACCAGTTTTAAAAGAGAATAAGGTTTGTACCGGTATTAATGTGCTCGCCACCGGCACGAGCCGCGACTGACTCTAAAATATTTTATCCGACTAATCCATTTCTCTAGTGTCTAGTGGAAATTTTCTTTATGTTGACATAAAAGAACTGCATGTATGTAGGTGTGTAATACAGCAGAATATGCCTCTTATTTTTGAAGTTCTTAGGAAAAAAAATGGCGATTGTCCCCTCCTGAGACCACCTAATTTATTTCTATATTAGTTAGAATTTGTTTTATAAACACAATTTTTTTGCATATTTTAGCTATAATTATTTTTTTTTTAAAACCGACTGGAAAACAAGTACTTTGCGTATATTTTTGTTTTTTTTGAAAAATTTTCCGTCTTCAAATGGCACGGAAAAAGCACAAAGAGACCGGAAAATCTATTTTTACGGTCTCTTTAAAAAATGATCTAAAATGTAAAGTGACATTTAAATTTAAGCATGAATTAATTGAAATATAGTCAATTATAAATGCAACCTATGGGTTTTTTGATATTTATAAATATTATAGCTTTTGAGTAAGTACTTACTTTAATATCTACATGTAGAGTAGCATGTTTGTAGTGATTCATCTCGTTTTAAAAAAATTATTATTTACATGTTGGTTGTGTTTGTGCTGTTTTATACTGGTTTAAAAAAATACGTACGATATCTTTACAGGTCTAGTAACGTAAATAGCTATTAATTGTATTTTCTCCAATTTGTGGTTGCGTCTGTTCATGTTTCTAAAACAATAAAAACATATAACGGAGATTCAAAACGTTTTATAAAAATCTCTACTTTAACAAAATTTGTTTTATTGTCAATCCCGGAAAGAATCTTTAAAAATATAATATTACTTAGATTTTTATAAATATTACAATAATTATTGTTTATTTTTTAGTTATTATTTTTTCTATTCTTCTCATTGAATTCCGTAACAGTTTTTTCTCGATTAAAATGTATAACCGTTTTTGCAAACAATCAAATAAAATTAAAAAGGGTCGATTTTCTTTGGCCACAGTTATATGATTATATGGGTGTTGTTATGCCGCGTTTAGAAAAACGATAAATGCACTGGACTGTATAAATTAATTAATGATAGCGCGAGCAAACATAAATATATTGATACGAAATTACGAAATAATCAAACGTCCATAGGTAAAATATTGGTGTCACACAACGGTAATCAGAACAAATGCACTCACCAGTTTTGCAGCCAATTTCTCCACGTTCCAAGGGGCCCCTGAATGGATCTAATGATGTCACCACGTAGCGGAAGGGCTGAAGTTTCTGGTTCTATGCTTCAGTACACAAAAATCGAGCACTTTCAGGTGTAGATATTTGAAATAGTTGGAGAACGAAATTAACACGCCATTTTCTCGAGGCGGTCGACAAGGATCTCTCTGGTTGTTGGTGCGCATGTCCAAATACGCGGAATGCGCTTTGTCCCTCATACAATTGTGTGGTTTTAAAAATATATATAAACAACCGCGAAATTTAGCGGGAGCTAACAGGTGTAATGCAATTTGATTTTTTTCTTCGTGTAATAAAAATGCACCACAAACCACAGTTACACAAAATTTTTCTCAGTGTGATATAACTGCATTAGTGTCATTTGGTCCAAGCGTGACGTCACATATTTGTTTCCCATATAAACAAAGCTTTGAATGACAGTATTTCGCTTCTTGTTGATATATCTTCTTTGGCCTGACATTGAGTTTCATTTTTGGTTATAATTTTTGACATATTTTCCTTGGTTTGCCATAGACCTATCAAGGTCATGTACCCCTTCGAGGGGCACACAGCAGGTTGGATTCTTCTAGAATCATATCAAAACACTAGTCTCTCTATAAAGCCATAAAAGAGAAAGAGATCTAGGCTTAAATTCAACCCAATGCAAATAATTATAGAATCTTTCTCCAAAGCTATCATCCTCTTGGTGTGACTGATGACAATTTTTGCTATGTAAATTTGAAAATGTCTAACCTGTTTTGGTTTGTGTGCCCTGTGTGACAATCAATCCTAATAGGTCTATGGGGCATCACTTTTATTTTAAAGATATTTTATATTGTAACCAAACAATAAAAAATCAATGTCAGGATCTGCTTCCTATAGAGCAACCTTTACAATTAGTGGCCTTAGGTCTATAACTTTTTTATTTATTAAAAGTTTGCATTTGCAACTGTTTCCTTCCCACACAGCACAAAAATCACATCAACATTAAATTAACGTGAACAAAAATAACAAAGTTTTCAAAACAAGAAGAAATCAAGCTATAAAAATCAATTTTTTGCTGAAGTTTCTGGTGCGGTGTATATAACGTGTTTTTTTCCCTCGTTATTTTCATGTACCAAATTCACACCTGAAAAGTCCTCAACAACATGTTCTAAAACGCCACTAGATTAAGACTTCTAAAACCTACTAACTTTCTGCGTCTTTTTTGGTCACGTTTTTTTAATAACATTTGTTTAACTTAAAAGAGATGCGAAATGAAGTTATAAAAGTTCACTAGTTTAAGACTACAACACTTCAAGACAATTTTAAAGATGGCGCTCAAGGCAAGACAAAATTAGGGTCACTGCATCCTGGAAGCCTGGCGTCTCCAGGGGTAGCGACACCAAACATAACCTCATTTACGAAAAACGCAAATCTGACACTGTCAGGAGTGTAGCTTTTTTTATGTTCAAAAAAATTTAATGGTTTACAAATGTTACGTAAAGAACTCTCCGTCACACCCGGTGTATATACATTTGACTGTCCAAATAAACAAACCTAAAAAAACTAAGTTTTTTATGATTTCAATATTTATTAGGACCCTGTGTTAGGACCCACACAGTGCAAAAAACCAAAAATATAGTTAGCATGTTTTATATATATTCTAAAATATAGAAAACTATTATGTTGGGTTTTGTATCATTTAATAAATTTCTTTATGCTCTTTAGGGAATAAAAGTGTACGTTTAACCACTTTTTCCATGGGCTAAGGTAGTATTTCTTGTCCCCAGTGATTAAAAGTAATTTCTTTAAAATCATAAAGGCAAAATATAGGTTTTTGGATTATTTTATTTTATCATAATACAAAAAACAAAAAGGAATCAAGATATATACACGATAACGTTTATTTTGTTGCTTCCAGCTTGCCGTAGCTTACTGTACTTTGCTGATGACTTGGTTCGTTTCGATTGTTGTTGTGTCCTTCGGCATAGAATATTGCTTCCATATAAACAAAGCATTTAACTTTCTAGACTTCTCCAGGATGTAAACCAGGAATACCTTTTCGGTAAAATTTTCTAAATTCTGTTTATTGCATCATTTTCGGTACTGAAAGCTGCTTTCTTCGGTGGCCTTTTCCATGCCCATCTCAAAGTAAGATTATGCTTTATTCTTTGGTCCCTTGTTTTTTCGATCTTCGACAAATGTAATTCGAACTTTTTCTCGACTAAACTTATTTAGTTTGTTATGAAATAAATATTATTTTTTCCACATTGTTTGTTAGCATCTGACTGACTTTTGTTTAATGTAATGCCATGACAACTATCACTGCCCACTGTTTTATTATATACGGGGGGTTGACATGCTAATACTACAGTACGGTAAGTGGTTTAATATTTATTTATTTAGTTTATGATTATTATTATTTTTAGTATATAAAAATAAACCTTGGCATTAAAGTGCCTTTTAGTCACTTAGCAAATTATAGCCCTCCTTCCGGTCGGGCATGAAATTCCCGCCGTGGGATTAAAAGTAAACACTGTACGCGCTAGGTTTATAATATACCTACTATTATTTTTATTCTTTTAAAAAAACGGGCGGCGAAGAAAAGATCGAAAGTACAAAAAGTCGAAAATACAAAAGTTCGAAAGTACAAAAGGTCGAAAATACAAAGGATTGATAAACAAAAGGTCCAAACAAAGATCATAAGTAGCTACACTGTGGTGTTTGCTCTGGGGGGTTGAATTTATACTAATTTCTAAGATTATATTAAAAATATAAAAATCCCCCTTATTGAGTTTTCCCCTTACTTTGAAGTCCCAGGGTTTCTGTCAAATTTCCTACAGAAAAGTGACAGAAAGAGATGCCTCGAGAGCCACTCAAAGAAATTAAGGAACTTAGAGTCCTCTGTGCCTCTCGGGAAGCTTTTATACAGTGCACTATAGGATAAAAAATCCAAATTTTGCCCAATATAGGAAGAAAATAGGTTTACCTTTTAGTTATAAAATTACCACCAAAAATATTTAAAATGACCAAGTCATCAATATTTTTAATAATAATATTTGAAATCTAAGTAGGCTGTGCTTGATGACAGCGCAAAGTCAGCTTATACGTCGAATAAAGTATTCCTTTGTTTTTTCTTTAAATATTTACTGATATTTCAAAAGGCGCTGTACTAAAGATATTAATTTAAAAGGGATTTTTTTTTATTACCCGTGTAGAACGAAGGTAAGATTGATTAATTATATGCCTTTTGTTTTTAGAAGCTTACCTATTTTTTATTTGCTGGTTTTAAATCAATATATAGCAGAAATCTGGCAAAAGAAATAAAATTGTTTGGTTAGGTTGAATTACAAAATGAGATCCTCAAGGATCCGATCAGGCCGATATGTAATAATATTCTTTAGAGTTTAGGCTAAAAGGCTGTTGAAAACCGTTTGCAACTATTTGCAACAAAGGAGTTTTTTTTTTACTTTTAGATGAACTCTGCATTAAAAATCAAGACCTTTTTGATGTGTGGTTGTCTTAGATAACACAAGTTTCCTTTGAATTAATTCATCATTTTTAGGTAATATTAGTTTCCCTGTGTTGCCAATTGCCTTTAAATTTGACAAACTTTGAGAACTACTGCTTTGAAACTGCTTATAGTTTCATGAGCACTTATCCTTGGTTTCCTATGCCAGTAAACAAGGTGCTTATTCAAAGCAAGCAGATTTAGCAGAATTGTTTATTACCAGCTGGGTTTTTGGGAAAGGAAGCCTCAGAAACGAGAAACAAGATCTACAAGCATGATTGGGAATACTATGCCCGAAAAAGTAGTAGAATAAATAATTTAACAGACATTTTCAATAGGGCAATGGATACTTCAGATCCGTTAATCTCAACTTTGTCACTTATATCACGAAAATCCAAACTGAAATCGAAAGTGTTACCTGAAGATGTTAGAAATTTTTTACAATCAATCAATGTAAGATGTTTCTTATGAATATAGAACTAGAACAAACAGTGTAATTCTGATTTGGCACTTTTGGGGAATTTAAGGTTATTTAAAGGAAAGAGATAAAATATGAAGTTAACTTTTACGGTGAAAACTACATATTATTAAGCTACAGGACGTTCTAAAAATTCTGCTTTTTGAAGTGTCTACAATCCTTTATGTCTGATTTTTTATGTGTTGTCTTTTTATATTTTAAAAAAAGTAAACCGTAACTTTGATCTGTTTGATTTTAAAAATCGACATTCAATTTGACTAAAATACAGCTCTACACATGCGGTTCTTATATCTCCTATGCAAGTTATTTTCAACACCCCAAAATTGCCCAATGGGGATCCCCCTGTACATAATAAAATCTTATATAATTTACTAAAATGATTTTAAACTCTTTAGTATACCACCTATAAAGGTCTTCAAAATATTGCTACTCTAAAAAATCGGTTTTGTTTGCTTAAATCATTCTAATATTGGCCAAAATAAAGACGTCTTATCCTACTGTGCGCAGCGAAAATCAATGCTGCAACAGTTTTAAAAGTGTTGGATATAAAAAATTTGCGAAGCAAATGTGTTAATGAACTAATTTGCGAAGCAAATTTTTCTCAACACAAATTTGCGAAGCAAATTTGTTAATAAACTAATTTGCGAAGCAAATTTTTTTCAACACAAATTTGCGAATAGATACGGATGTTTTTGCGTAGCGCAAATCATCCGTATGTTTATTGATTTTCGCTTGTGGCGAAAATCAATTACTTGAGCCGCCTCGGCCGTAACATTATTTTTATTATTTTTTTTATATTATTATTCCGTCCCTAGCACCCCTAGTGTATCGCCCTCGAATTTTGACGCTTACTCGGGAACGCTTCGACGTAGAAGGATGAAATTTGGCGCACTGATTAAGAACTTACGGGAGACCAAAAATATCAATTTTGGGTCAAATCGGAAAATTTTAAGTAGGGGGAATAGGGGAAAAGCCGTCAAAAAGTGACTTTTTTTGATGTACCTCCGTTGGCACACCATAAGTGTCCAGGGGATTATTCTAGAAACTTGAGATTTTGCAAAAGTGTACTCTTATGTGTGATCAGGAAGTCTATTGTTTTTCAGCCAGATCGGAAAAAGTCAAGTGCCTCATTTTGGGGCTCTTCTGAATCCTTGCAGTGACGCATTTTCACTGTACAATAAAATTGGTCAGAATTTCACTGTTTATTTGCCGTTTTTTAAAATATATCTGGTCATTACTCCAAAACTGTTTAATGGATTTTAACCAAATTTTAAACATTTGCGGACCTAAGGGAGTGTTCGGTAACCGTATAGTTGGTTTTTAAAATTAGTTTTTGGTTTTTGAGTTTTGAGGATTTTTCAAAAACTATGCAAGGTTTTTGCAGCCAAAAATACTGAATCGAGAAATTTTTTTGCCCTTACATTTTTTGACAGTTCTCAAACTGCTATCTTTTTAAGAAAATACCAAATTTTTTTTTACAAAAAGTTCGACTTTTTTAAGTTGTACCGTTTTTGAGTTTGAAAAATAAATACTAAAAAACACGCAAAAATCACAACGGAAATAACACGGATTAACACGCATTTTTACAAAAATCGCGATATCTTTAAAACAGTAGGTCCGAATTGGACAAAAATTACACTACTCACTTCGCCGAACCTTTCTACATAAAACTTTATTTATAGTTTTAACCTTAATGTAGAGGGCGCTGGTGTAGGGCACTTAACATTTATCAAAACGGTCCAAAATTAATAAAAATCTTATAAAATTAAAGGAATTTGCAAATATTTTTTGAAATATAATTCCAATAATAATAGGATTAATTTAATGTTAAAGAAGAGACAAAAATCTATAAAATGACATATGCCATTTTTAAGTTATGACAAAATTTTAGTTTCTAGGTTTATTTTTTGATCAAATACCGCGAAAAATATTTGTAAAACGTCAACGAAATAGAATTTTATACACAAATTGGTTGAAATTAAAACTTTTTTTGATGCATTGAATCTGTAGCATGAGAGGAGCCGGAGCTACAATTCGTTTCATTATAAAATAAATTATCTTGGACCGATAGTTTTAATAAAAATAGCTCAATAAATTTCATGTATTTTTATTAAAAAAATTACGATATCTTCAAAACCATACGTCAGATTTTGACGGAAGTTACACCATTCGCTTACTCGAACCTTTTTACATAGTAATCAGTCAACAGTTTTATCATTTTTATGGAGCGCGCTTAACAAAGTAATCAAAATTAAAAATTGTCGGTTCATAGATAAGAAATTCGCAAATGCCACATTTAACTATAGTATAGTATACTTTCATTTTAAAGAGCAGAATAAAATTTGCAAAATAGCAGATGTCATTTTTAAGTCAGTGTCTATTTAATTCTTCCTAGGTTAATTCTTTGGATTATATATTAGGCAGATTGTTTGGCAAAAACTAATATTAGTATTTTACACGCCAAATTCAAAGGATAAAAGTGACATTAATATTTTTTTAAAGCAATAAGTTTTTAGCATGAGGGGAGCGAGAGCTACATACTTTAGCGATAAAAAGGCACTTTAATTAAATTACATTATTATTAAAGTCCAGTGATAATAACATCAGTTGTAAGGGGTTGGCAAAGGCAAATAATGAGTAGTTATTAAATGAATTACACTTAGTTGACTAATTAACATTTTATTTTTGAATCAGTGTCCAATTCCATGGCTAAATATTAAAAAAAACAAAAATTTTTCGTGGCTAAACGTATATAAAAAGGTTTTGTTTCTCTTGTATTATTCCATGAGCATAGTTTCTTTTGTATTCGGTAGATGTCGCCACTTGTGCTTAAAGCGTATTGCAGACATTATTTTTCATTTCTCTTATCAATATCGTAAGATGAAATTTATATACCGTCTCTCCAACTTTACAAAGATGTTACATTGACCATGCACGGTTCTGAAGGGTTCCTTAAGCACGAAACAGTTAACTGTCAACACTTAATGGGTGGCCATTAGATCTTGAACCCCCGTGGGTGTACAGCATTCGAGATGCCCACGGAAAAACACAAGAGGAACAAAACCTTTCTACACCCGATTATCCACGAAAAAATTTTGTTTTCTTTATTCACGGGTACCAAACTTTACGTTTTAAATATATTTCGCAAAACATTTAAAAAAACTTTTCGAAACTAGTAAAAACCTTTAATTTTAAAATGTATATTGGAGAACTTGGCTATACTTTTATCTCAATTATTATATAGATTTCTCTTAGTTTCTGTCAGTCTGTCAAATCACAGCTCTCTAGCGTTTCTGGAAGTTGGTAATGTTACTTTTACATAACTTTACATGTATAGGGAAGGGGAGTAAATTATAATTTCGGGTTTTTTATTTTTTTCTATAGTTTTGTCATAGTTCCTATCAGTCTGCAAGGCATCTTTTTAGACTATATTGTGTATCCATTTGGATACGCAGTCCTTCAGATTGGATACCCAGTAAACAGGAAATGGATACCTACTTTTGGGCCTTGCCCTTTTTTAAAATATAATTAAAATATGATACCTAAAATACAGGGTGTAATTTAAATGATGAACCAATCTTTAAGAGATGGCGCGGAAGGTCCAAACTAGACAAAAAGTTCAAATAACTTTTTGCCAAGTTATAGTGTTTTTTAAGTTTGGAAAGTAGGGAAAAACGATGAATTTTAAAATATCAAATTGAACAACGTTGCTTTTTTCCAAGAAAATATAGATAGGTTAAGGATACAGTGTGTATTCGAATTAGTTGTCGCAAAGTGTCCATTTCAAAATTAAAAATTGTCGGTTCATAGATAAGAAATTCGCAAATGCCACATTTAACTATAGTATAGTATACTTTCATTTTAAAGAGCAGAATAAAATTTGCAAAATAGCAGATGTCATTTTTAAGTCAGTGTCTATTTAATTCTTCCTAGGTTAATTCTTTGGATTATATATTAGGCAGATTGTTTGGCAAAAACTAATATTAGTATTTTACACGCCAAATTCAAAGGATAAAAGTGACATTAATATTTTTTTAAAGCAATAAGTTTTTAGCATGAGGGGAGCGAGAGCTACATACTTTAGCGATAAAAAGGCACTTTAATTAAATTACATTATTATTAAAGTCCAGTGATAATAACATCAGTTGTAAGGGGTTGGCAAAGGCAAATAATGAGTAGTTATTAAATGAATTACACTTAGTTGACTAATTAACATTTTATTTTTGAATCAGTGTCCAATTCCATGGCTAAATATTAAAAAAAACAAAAATTTTTCGTGGCTAAACGTATATAAAAAGGTTTTGTTTCTCTTGTATTATTCCATGAGCATAGTTTCTTTTGTATTCGGTAGATGTCGCCACTTGTGCTTAAAGCGTATTGCAGACATTATTTTTCATTTCTCTTATCAATATCGTAAGATGAAATTTATATACCGTCTCTCCAACTTTACAAAGGTGTTACATTGACCATGCACGGTTCTGAAGGGTTCCTTAAGCACGAAACAGTTAACTGTCAACACTTAATGGGTGGCCATTAGATCTTGAACCCCCGTGGGTGTACAGCATTCGAGATGCCCACGGAAAAACACAAGAGGAACAAAACCTTTCTACACCCGATTATCCACGAAAAAATTTTGTTTTCTTTATTCACGGGTACCAAACTTTACGTTTTAAATATATTTCGCAAAACATTTAAAAAAACTTTTCGAAACTAGTAAAAACCTTTAATTTTAAAATGTATATTGGAGAACTTGGCTATACTTTTATCTCAATTATTATATAGATTTCTCTTAGTTTCTGTCAGTCTGTCAAATCACAGCTCTCTAGCGTTTCTGGAAGTTGGTAATGTTACTTTTACATAACTTTACATGTATAGGGAAGGGGAGTAAATTATAATTTCGGGTTTTTTATTTTTTTCTATAGTTTTGTCATAGTTCCTATCAGTCTGCAAGGCATCTTTTTAGACTATATTGTGTATCCATTTGGATACGCAGTCCTTCAGATTGGATACCCAGTAAACAGGAAATGGATACCTACTTTTGGGCCTTGCCCTTTTTTAAAATATAATTAAAATATGATACCTAAAATACAGGGTGTAATTTAAATGATGAACCAATCTTTAAGAGATGGCGCGGAAGGTCCAAACTAGACAAAAAGTTCAAATAACTTTTTGCCAAGTTATAGTGTTTTTTAAGTTTGGAAAGTAGGGAAAAACGATGAATTTTAAAATATCAAATTGAACAACGTTGCTTTTTTCCAAGAAAATATAGATAGGTTAAGGATACAGTGTGTATTCGAATTAGTTGTCGCAAAGTGTCCATTTTATACTATAGTGTAGAATACGGTTGATGCTATACCTTGGGTTAAAGTAACGATTATTTTGTGAACAGAAAAAGAACCTTTGGATCTCTTAGTTGATTTCAAGTTAAATCATTAACGTTAAAACAACGACCAACTAAGGCCCATGGTTAAATGGATAACGTTGTATAAACCCTAAAATGATTGATCATATTGGTGCATAATGGAGTCGCAACAACGTTGAGGCATGAGTCGTCCGTGTAACCATAGTTAGTTGCCTAACGAATTTAAATACGTCGGCAAAACGTTAAATTGCTGCTTGGGATTAAATTTACACAAAAGAAATTGAAATAGATTTGTGTACATGTCTAAAGGTCCTTAAAACAAATATAAAATAATAATGTTAGAACTATATTTTAACGATTTTTTAAAATTTGTTGAAGAAAAGAACAGATTTTTGTATGTCGATTTTCTTTTATGATTTTTAAGAAAGTTATAACAAAAAATATAATAATAGCTGTAAAGTTTGGCACCCTTTATCTAAAAAGCAAAGAAGTTTGATGAAAAATATAAAAAGAAAAAATCCTTCTTTTGATCCTTTCTACCACGTATTATTACACCCTTATATTATGGCAAAAAAAACAAACAAATATACAATATAGATATTTATTGTGTCAAAAAATAATAATTATATAAAGTAAGTAACTTTATGTTAAATGTTTGTATGTTATGGTAAGAATTTTAAGATATTTGAAAGTATCAAATTGGTCTGAAAAAAAACAATTTATAAAAGTGAGCGCTTTTCAAATATACCTGGTGGGCAACAAAACCCGACAAAATCTTTTTCGTTATAACTTTCCAACTATATCACCAATTTTATCAAAGCAAAGAGTAGTTGGCAGTGATTGATTGATCGGATATTTGTTTAAAAGTATATTTTTGTTCACCATCTTGACTCTTGAAAGAGGCTTGTTTATTCTTATGTTGGAAATGTGTGGAAATTTTGGATATTTTTTTTTTGTAGAAAACCTCTCTATATCTTTATTACGCACAACGAAATATGAATCGTTAAAAACGATTTCGGTCCCTAAAAATTAATTTTTGCTTCTATTATATGTAGAGATAGATCGCCCACAATTCTTCGATGTTCGAGACTATCTAAGCTACGGGTAAGTGCGGAGTCATTGATCAAATTGATAGCTCGTTTTTTCACGGTGTTCATAAAAGCATTAAGGTATGTTTGGGTGCCACACTTCATATATTAGTTCAAGGAAGATTCAGGAAAATCCACTTTTTAGAAGCATTTTATATTACTTTTTAGCAAGTGGGCAATTTCCCCTATTTTGACCCTGTTAAATCCGAATATCTCTGTTGCCAACTCGAAATATTGACAGGGGCTGAGATATTGAAGATGGCGGCCAAAGTGGCGGCGGAATTTTAAATTGCCACTGGAAAGTTCAAATTGTCACAGGTGTACATTCAAAATATATATTTGTATAATTAAAAAATAATAACATATTATCTTTTTTTAATGGTTGCAAAAACCTACAAAAACTCCCCCAGACCCCCCAAAATCTGAGGTTTTTTCAAATTTTCTTAAAAACTAAGCTTCTAAGAGAAAAATGTGTAATATACTTTATTGTAGACAATAAAATTCCCTTTTCAACATGGTATAACTTAATAAAGTTAGACTAATAACAAGCTCTTCAGCGGCGTCCGTTAATTGAAGTAATTAAAAAAAGTTGAAAAAATACCTATGTTTTTTCCAAGATTTATTTAATTTTTTTAAAAACTAATATCTACAGAAAACCACGTATTACATTTTGGTATACTGAATAAATTTTCCTTCAAAATGATGTATAACATGATTAAATCGGTTTTATAAATAAAACTTCAGAGGTATCCGTAAATTAAATTAATTTTGAAAAAACAGAAAATAAACCATTTTTGTTACAGGTTTTATCTAATTTTCTCAAAAACTAAGCTTAAGTTATTTTATATTTACCGCTCCAGTGGTGTTCTTAATTTAAAGAAATTATTTAAGATCAATCTAAATTAATCAGTTTTGTGTCTTATTAGCTTTTCGGTGGATAATAAAGAGCGGCGGATAAAAGGTCGAAAGTACAAAAGGTCGAAAGTACAAGAGGTCGAAAAAATAAGGTCGAAAGTACAAAAGGTCCAAAATACAAAAGGTCGAAAGTACAAAAGGCCGAAAGTACAAAAGATCAAAAAACAAAAGATTGAAAGTTCAAAAGGTCGAAAGTACAAAAGGTCGAAAGTACAAAAGATCGAAAGTACAAAAGATCGAAAGTACGGCCGCGGGTCCACATCGACTGGATACGGTAAATTTGTATTTTTAATATTTTGTTTTGTCGATTTTTTTTCGCCTGATAATAAAAAGTCTTTTTAAACAGTGTGTCACAAAATGTGACCCATACTAAAAAAAAACCAAAAACATCAAGGTTACTACTGTTACTTAGGTCGAAAAAATAAGGTCGAAAGTACAAAAGGTCGAAAATACAAAAGGTCGAAAGTACAAAAGATCAAAAAACAAAAGGTCGAAAGTTCAAAAGGTCGAAAGTATGAGTAATGCTTAAAAAAATAACCAAAAACACCTGTGTCAAAGTTACTACTGTTACTTTCTGCACAAAAATATTGCTTAGGGGGGCCATGGCCCCTATGCCCCCTCCCCTTATAACCACCGGTGTTTTTTTGCTTTAAAGAACTTATTTAGATAAATCAAAATATCTAATCTAATCAAAAAACAGTTTATTTTAATTTGGAAACATTTTATTTTAGTAGGTATAAATTACGAACCTTTTTGAAGTATTTATCATAACATTAACCTCACTTTTTAATATATCATTTAAAAAGAAATTGTCTTATCCTCAATAAAGAATAAAGGCACATTTTTTTCTGAAAATCTTAGAAAAGATATTTAAATATGCAAGAGAAACTGATTATTTTAGTTATTTTTGAAAATAAGTTTATATTAGTATGTCCCTGAAGCCTCAAATATGTTAACAACCCGACATTAGTTTTTAAAAGAAAATGTTATGTTCTAGAATAAAGTATACTACATATTTTTTCCTAAAAAGTGTAGTTTTTGAGAAAATTTTGAAAAACCTATAATAAACATGTTTTTTTCTAAATAATCCCAATTTACGTACGTCAATGAAGAGCTACTTGCTTTTCCTAACCTTATTGACCAATACATTGTTGGAAAGGGAATTTTATTCTCCACAAAAAACTGTTCTTTGCAATTTTTGATAAAAAGGTTAGTTTTCGAGAAAATTGCATAAAACTGAGAAATAAACAGGTTTTAGGGGGTTTGGGGGGATTTTCTCCGTCCCTGTCGATTTTTCGAGTTGGTAACCGAGATATTTGGATTCAGCAGGGTCAAATTAGGGGGAATTGGTCTGTTGCCAAAAAGTAATATGATTTGCTTCTAGACCGAAAACGGAAAGCCTTTCAAAATAATATGCTCTGATTATATGTGAGCAGTACTCCATAATTGGTCGAATCTGGGCTTTGTTGAATGTCAGCAATTGGCTTGCTGTATACAGATCAACGATCCTAAACACACAGGATTGCTTATTTCCATTTAACACTATGTTAGCGTCGTTCAAGCGAGACAAAGCTTACCTGCTTACGTCACCAGCGGAGCAGTTCCTTTGTTTGTATTGAGAGTTCGTGTGATTTTAAGGTGTTTTTGACGTTTTTACCTTCGTTTTTCAGCCGATATTTGACCTATTTAAAACTTTGCACAGTCGTAGATCTCCTTGGAGTTAACGATCCCTCCAAGTTTTATGGAATTCCAAAAAGTACTAAAGAAGTAACGAAATTTCAAAAAACGTCGAACTTGTCACTCGCTCACTCATTCATGTATAGATCATCAAAATTCTACTGTACTTCCAGACATGCTACAAAGGTGAAATTTGACAGACTGATAGAAATTACAGTCGAACCTCTATAACTCGAACTTCAAGGGACAACCAAATCAGTTCGAGTTGTGGAGAGTTCGACTTATAGAAATTCGAGTTAAAGAGGTTAAAATTCATATAAAAAGTGCAGGGACCACTTAAAAGGTTCGAGATACAGAGAGGTTCGAGTTATAGAGGTTCGAGTTAGAGAGGTTCGACTGTATGACCAAACCCCTGAAAAAAAAACCCAAAATTCTAATTTACTCCCTTTCCCTATACATGTAAAGTTCTGTAAGAGTAACATTGCCCACTTCCAGAAATGGCAGACTAATAGGAACTATGTTAAAACTATAGAAAAAAATTAAAAACCCCAAAATTATAATTTACTTTCCTCCCCTATAAATGTAAAGTAATGTAAATGTAACATTGCCCACTTCCGGACACGCTAGAGAGCTGAGCTTTGGAAGGAAAACTATAGAAAAAAATTAAAACACCCCAAAATTCTAATTTACTTCCCTCCCCTATAAATGTAAAGTTGTGTAAAAGTAACGTTGTTCATTTCCAGAAACGCTCGGGAGCTGAAATTTGGAAGGCTGATAGGAACTATGATAAAATTATAAAACAAAATTAAAAAACCCCAAAGTTTAATTAACTTCCCTCCCTTATAAATGTAAAGTTAATTTAGTGTAAATTAGCATTGTCCACTTCCAAAAATGCTAGAGAGCTGAGGTTTGGAAGACTGAGAGGAACTATGATAAAACTATAGGAAAAAATTTAAAAACACTAAGATTTTAATTTACTTTCCGTCCATTAACGTATTAATCGGTACGTTAATGTTTCCGTCCCTATAAATGTAAAATTATGTAAAATTACTATTGCCTACTTCCAGGAACACTAGAGAGCTGAGCTTTAGAAGGCTGATAAGAACTATGATAAAACCATAAAATAAAAAAACTCAACATTTTTAATAAGGCATTGCAAAAGTTTTAAACAATATTCCGCATATTTTACTACTTTAAAATTTAAATATATCGAAATCCTTTAAGAAAGGAGTGAAATCATAACAAAAACATTTCATGTAAAAAAAAAGAAGTACGCGAAAGTGGTATTCTGTAAAAAGAATTAAGATAAAAGTAAAGCAAAGTTCTACAATACAAATTTCAAAATGAATGGTTCTTACTAGTGTGGAAATGTTTTTCTAAACTTGGCTATTACGGCTGCAAATGACTTTTAGGAAACTGAACATAAAGAAGTTTGGCTGGAATAGCAAAGTTTAAAAAAACATTTTCAAACTAGTAAGAACCATTCATTTTGAAATTTGTATTGTAGAACTTGGCTTAATTTTTATCTCAATTCTTTTTACGGAATACCACTTTCGCATACTTGGCTATTTTTTTACATGAAATGTCTTTGTTATGATAAATCTTTAGAAATGTGAATTAAGTCAATTGATATAAAGAAAGCACATTAATTTATTGTTGGAATAAAAGCTTTGTGCTCCCTCTTTCAGTGTAGAAATATAAATATATATACTTTTATATTAATATATTTATATAAACTTTTAATTCTTTTTGGATTTTTGGAAACTCCTTGCTCATTAAATTAATCACATTGAAGAAAATTGGTAATTATGCCGCAAATGTACTTCTTTTATTAAACTGATAATTGGAAAGTTTATTTTGTAGACAGTTTCTCCAGTTTAGTTTCAGTTTTTTTCCTAAGTTTTTTGAGTCTCTTTATAGAAGTTTTCAGAAACATGTTACAAGAGAAAGAGTGAAAACGGGCGCTGGGTGGGATAAAAACAACTTATAACATAAACAATGTAAATCATTTGAAAAAAAACTTATGAAAATCTATTAGTTTAAAGCATAAGACGTTGAAAAACACATCTTATTTGGCTGTTTTTCCAAAAACTGACTGGTTTTTGACATAATAATATAATAAATATTGCAATACAAAATCTGTAATATCAAATAAATAACTTTTTGTTACTACATAATATAAGTGCTTTTTATTATATCCGCAACAAAAACAATACATTATACCTCTAATGATTTAAATTGATTAAACTTTTAGAAAAAATCCTACTTCTATTCTAAAACTTTCAACTATTTAAAAAAGAAACTCCAACATATCGTCTGGTAGGAAAATTCAGCTCTCAGAACAAACTCTTGATTTATCAAATCATTTGTTTTGAATGAATGAAATTATTAATTATATTTACTAACACGAATAAAAAATTTGTTTGCTAATAAGCAAGAAAAAAGCGAGAAAAACTCACGACTGCAATGTGTATTAAATGAAGCGCGCTGAGAAGAGGTCCACTAGTGACGTAAGCAAGGCGCCGCCTACCGCTGAAAGATTCGAACTAATAGGCAATTCTGTGTGTTTATAATTGTTGTATACAGATGTCTTGTACGAAATAGCACCCCAAGCTTTTGGGACGCCCTGTTACCTATATCTGTCACGTGACTGTGCCAAGACATGTTGGTCTCTGCAGTTACTCCTAAGATGTTCAACTGGTTCTGCAATGTGACAGCACTTCCAGATAGCATATTTGGCTCATCGGTGCTGACCTTTTTTGAAAATAGGGTTGCTTGGGTTTTCTGCGCGTTGAACTGTACAAGGTTTTTGTTGCCTCAGTCCCACGTGCGGAGAAACATGTGGGTGGTATGAATGAGGAAATTACATTGCTATAATCTGCAAAGCATTAAAGTGAATTTACTGTTTTATCTATGAGGTCATTTATGTAAATCAGAAAAAGTGTTGGCGAAAGTATTGCTTCAGAAGTGTGGCTCTTCTGTGGTATTGCTCCCTGTGGTATACCCGCATTTATTTGATAAGAGTTGCAGTTCTGGCCATCCAGTGCAATATAAATGGATCTGTCCTTAAGGTAACCTTCAAACCAAGTACAAAGTTTTGGCGACAATCCCATTGTTTTGAGCTTGTTGAGCAAATTTTCAGACTTTATCGAATACTTTAGATATATCTAAGGCAATTGTTCTTGTTTCACTCCGCAACTCAATCGCTTTTTGCCAGAAGTAAGTGTAGTTTCAATGTTTGAAAAATATTACTACACTCAAAGAATATATACATAAATATGGTTATAAGGCCTGTCTTACAATCACTAATAGTAAGCTGTTTAATATACTGTATAACCTGTAATTTTTTTGTCTGCTGTGAAAATATTTCTAAAATGTCGATATCTACATTTATATATAAGCACATAAATATTTACTTTTTAAATTAAAAAAATATGTTGTATATGCTACTTTTTCAACTACTATATTTGCGGGTTAGATTTTTATGGGGGGAGGAGTGCTGGCAAACTCTGAAGGGAGAGGCGGCGTATTTTTGAAAATAGAATAAAATGAAAATTATTATATAATTGATAAAAAAATTTTTTTAAGTCACAAGCTTTTATAAAATGCACTAAAAATTAAAAAATAATTTTCTAACATTCTATTATCATAATAATAAAAGCGATGGCCGACTGATGGAAAGTTTGACGATGTTAGCACGATAAGATATCCGTATCAAATAAATATCACTATTTGCAAAAATCAATCTAGCAGAAAAATGCAGAGGTACCAAACCCACCCAACCCGACCCAAGATACCCCAGAATTTCTCTGACATAGGTATAGCAATGGTATAACATTGCGGCATATCAAACATATCTTTGATGACCTGCTAGATCACAAATTTAGATTAACTTATGCTTTGATTTCCGGCCATCGCTTTTATTATTATGATAATATTAGAATGTTAGAAAATTATTTTTTAATTTTTATTGATTTTCGCTTGTGGCGAAAATCAATTACTTGAGCCGCCTCGGCCGTAACATTATTTTTATTATTTTTTTTTTATTATTCCGTCCCTAGCACCCCTAGTGTATCGCGCTCGAATTTTGACGCTTACTCGGGAACGCTTCGACGTAGAAGGATGAAATTTGGCGCACTGATTAAGAACTTACGGGGGGGTCAATTTTGGGTCAAATCGGAAAATTTCAAGTAGGGGAAATAGGGGAAAAACCGTCAAAAAGTGACTTTTTTTGATGTACCTCCGTTGGCACACCATAAGTGTCCAGGGGATTATTCTAGAAACGTGAGATTTTGCACAAGCGTACTCTTATGTGTGGTCAGGAAGCCTATTGTTTTTCAGCCAGATCGGAAAAAGTCAAGTGCCCCATTTTGGGGCTCTTCTGAATCCCTGCAGTTACGCATTTTCACTGTACAATAAAATTGGTCAGAATTTCACTGTTTATTTGCCGTTTTTTAAAATATATCTGGTCATTACTCCAAAACTGTTTAATGAATTTTAACCAAATTTTAAACATTTGCGGACCTAAGGGAGTGTTCGGTAACCGTATAGTTGGTTTTTTTAATTAGTTTTTGGTTTTTGAGTTTTGAGGATTTTTCAAAAACTATGCAAGGTTTTTGTTCTCGAACTGCTATCTTTTTAAGAAAATAACAAAATATATTTTTTAAAAAGTTCTACTTTTTTAAGTTGGACCGTTTTTGAGTTTGAAAAATAAATACTAAAAAACACGCAAAAATCACAACGGAAATAACACGCATTTTTACAAAAATCGCGATATCTTTAAAACAGTAGGTCCGAATTGGACAAAAATTACATTACTCACTTCGCCGAACCTTTCTACATAAAACTTTGTTTATAGTTTTAACCTTAATGTAGAGGGCGCTAGTGTAGGGCACTTAACATTTATCAAAACGGTCCAAAATTAATAAAAATCTTATAAAATTAAAGGAATTTGCAAATATTTTTTGAAATATAATTCCAATAATAATAGGATTAATTTCATGTTAAAGAAGAGACAATAATCTATAAAATGACATATGTCATTTTTAAGTTATGACAAAATTTTAGTTTCTAGGTTTATTTTTTGATCAAATACCGCGAAAAATATTTGTAAAACGTCAACGAAATAGAATCTTATACACAAATTGGTTGAAATTAAAACTTTTTTGATGCATTGAGTCTGTAGCATGAGAGGAGCCGGAGCTACAATTTGTTTCATTATAAAATAAATTATCTTGGACCGATAGTTTTTGATATTTATCCCAAAATATTTAAAAAGCTCAATAAATTTCATGTATTTTTATTTAAAAAATTACGATATCTTCAAAACCACACGTCAAATTTTGACGGAAGTTACACCATTCGCTTACTCGAACCTTTTTACATAGTAATCAGTCAACAGTTTTATCATTTTTATAGAGCGCGCTTAACAAACTAACCAAAATTAAAAATTGTCGGTTCATAGATAAGAAATTCGCAAATGCCACATTTAACTATAGTATAGTATACTTTCATTTTAAAGAGCAGAATAAAATTTGCAAAATAGCAGATGTCATTTTTAAGTCAGTGTCTATTTAATTATTCCTAGGTTAATTCTTTGGATTATATATTAGGCAGAATGTTTGGCAAAAACTAATATTGGTATTTTACACGCCAAATTCAAAGGATAAAAGTGACATTGATATTTTTTTAAAGCAATAAGTTTTTAGCATGAGGGGAGCGAGAGCTACATACTTTAGCGATAAAAAGGCACTTTAATTAAATTACATTATTATTAAAGTCCAGTGATAATAACATCAGTTGTAAGGGGTTGGCAAAGGCAAATAATGAGTAGTTATTAAATGAAATACACTTAGTTGACTAATTAACATTTTATTTTTGAATCAGTGTCCAATTCCAAGGCTAAATATTAAAAAATAAACAAAAATTTTTCATTGCTAAACATATATAAAAAGGTTTTGTTTCTCTTGTATTATTCCATAGTTTCTTTTGTATTCAGTAGATGTCGCCACTTGTGCTTAAAGCATACCGTATTGCAGGCATTATTTTTTATTTCTCTTATCAATATCGTAAGATGAAATTTATATACCGTCTCTCCAACTTTACAAAGGTGTTACATTGACCATGCACGGTTCTGAAGGGTTCCTTAAGCACGAAACAGTTAACTGTCAACACTTAATGGGTGGCCATTAGATCTTGAACCCCCGTGGGTGTACAGCATTCGAGCTGCCCACGGAAAAACACAAAAGGAACAAAACCTTTCTACACCCGATTATCAACGAAGAAATTTGGTTTTCTTTATTCACGGGTACCAAACTTTACGTTTTAAATATATTTCGCAAAACATTTAAAAAAACTTTTCGAAACTAGTAAAAACCTTTAATTTTAAAATGTATATTGGAGAACTTGGCTATACTTTTATCTCAATTATTATATAGATTTCTCTTAGTTTCTTTCAGTCTGTCAAATCACAGCTCTCTAGCGTTTCTGGAAGTTGGTAATGTTACTTTTACATAACTTTACATGTATAGGGAAGGGGAGTAAATTATAATTTCGGGTTTTTTATTTTTTCCTATAGTTTTGTCATAGAAAAACGGTGAAATTCCGGATGAATTAAAATGTTCAACTATAACCCCTGTACCAAAAATAAAAAACACAAAAAAATATGACGAAATGAGACCTATTAATGTTTTATGGGACATAGAAAAATTATTAGAGGAAGTGGTTTACGATCAATTTTTAGAATTTATAGATGAAAACGAAATTTTAGTAGCTCAACAATCAGGATTTAGAAAAAAATATTCAACAGAAATTGCCGTTCAGTATGTGGTGGAAAATTGGAGAAGGTGTTTTGAAACAAATGAAATAGTTATTGGGATATTCTTAGATTTTAAAAGGGCCTTTGAAACAATTGATAGAGAGAGACTTCTACAAAAACTTTATAACTATGGATTACGAGGAAAAGTTTTGGAATGGTTTAAAAATTATTTGTTTAACAGAAAACAACGTACTAAAATAATAAACACACTATCATCAAAAAAATAAATCAAAATTGGGGTACCTCAGGGAAGTAAATTGGGGCCATTATTATTTATTCTTTACATAAATGATTTACCATCCATTTTAAAATATAGTTTAATTCAGATGTTTGCGGATGATACGTTAATTTACTTAAAAGGCAATTCTTTGGAACATATTATTAATTTATTAAATTCTGACTTAAAATTAGTTTTAAATTGGTTAAATACAAACAAATTAAAATTAAATGTTAATAAAACGAAATGTATGACAATAAATTTGAAAAGTAATCCATTAAATTTAGAAATTCAAATAAACAATGAAAAATTGGAAATCGTGAATTCATTCAAATATCTAGGAATTATAGTAGACTCAAAATTAAAGTTTAATTTATACTACGATAATATCATCTCGAAAATAGCAGCAAAAATTGGATATTTAGGAAGAATAAGTCATTATTTATCATTTTTCTCAAAAAAATGTGTAAACAACACAAAAATTTTGCCATATTTTTTGTATTGCTCAACTATTTTATATTCAGCTAATGAAGACATTCTGGAAAAATTACAAATTTTACAAAATCGTGCAATGAGAATAATTTTAAATGCAGATAAATATACCAAAATAAAAACAATGTTAAAGAAATTAAACTGGCTAAATGTAAAAAATTTAATATTTTATAATGTTTGTATTTTTATTTATAAAATTAATAATAATTTACTACCAGATTCCTTAAAACAATTTATAAATCAAAATTATAATTATCATACTTACAATACCCGGACAAAAGAAGATTTTCATTTAAGCACTACATCAAAATTAGTTGTTCAAAAATCAATATTTTCAAAAGGCTTGAGTGAATACAATAAATTAAACGTGTCAATTAAAAATGAACCAAATTTAAAAAAAATTAAAAAAAGTATAAAAAAATATTTATTTTCAATACAATTTATATAAAGTTATTAAATTTTATTAATATAGTGTTAGTTTATACCTATTTATTTATTTGTTGTATAAATTTGAATTTTAAGTATAGTTTTAAGTTGATTTAAGAAAAAATTGTAGCAAGTATGCTAAATAAAAGCTTAAAACAAAAAAAAACCTCTATAAACTTAGCATTACCACTTAAGAATTGGATATTCGCAATATATGCATTAATTGTCGTGAATTTGTCGTAAATTTGTCGTATAAATGTTTCGTGAGAAGTTCACTTTTTTTCATAATTTCTAAAACAACGCAAAATCCTGGCGATCAATGAATATTTACACAAACACCACAAAAGGTTATATTGAAAAGTAAAAGCGGAATGTAATATAATGATTGTTTCACCAAAAATTTACAATTGCGCGACAAGGTTAAATATACTACATCTTGGTATTGTGAAAAAGCTTAAAGATCACTAAGATTTAGCTGGGAAATCTCAAAATTGCTCACTGCCCGGTTTCGGGAAAACGGATGACGCGTCAATTGTTTTTCTTTTACGACTAATTTACGACAAATTCACGACAATTAATGCATTTATTAGTTTTTGAAAATTTTAATTTTTTCCGGGGTGGTAGTGCTAAGTTGAGACTCAACTTAGCATTACATACCCTTTTCAGAAAAACGGGTGGCGCGACAAATTTTTTTCTTTCACGAAAAATTTACGACAAATTTACGACAATTATTCCATAGATTAGTTTTTAAAAATTTTAATTTTTTCTGGGGTGGTAATGCTAAGTTAAGACTCAACTTAGCATTACATACCCTTTTCAGGAAAACGGGTGGCGCGACAAATTTTTTTCTTTCACGAGAAATTTACGACAAATTCACGACAATTAATGCATATATTGCGAATATCCAATTCTTAAGTGGTAATGCTAAGTTTATAGAGGTGTGTCATAGTTCCTATCAGTCTGCAAGGCATCTTTTTAGGCTATATTGTGTATCCATTTGGATACGCAGTCCTTCAGATTGGATACCCAGTCAACAGGAAATGGATACCTACTTTTGGGCCTTGGCCTTTTATAAAATATAATTAAAATGTGATACCTAAAATACAGGGTGTAATTTAAATGATGAATGATGGTGCGGAAGGGCCAAAGCAGACAAAAAGTTCAAATAACTTTTTGCCAAGCTATAGCATTTTTTAAGTTTCGAAAGTAGGGAAAAACGATGAATTTTAAAATATCAAATTGAACAACGTTGCTTTTTTCCAAGAAAATGTAGATAGGTTAAGGATACAGTGTGGCCAGATAATCTTTGGAATACGTATAAATTTCTCAATTCTTTTAAGAATTAATAATTTTATGAGCTATTAAATTTACACAAAAGAAATTGAAATAGATTTTTGTACATGTCTAAAGGACCCTTAAAACAAATATAAAATAATAATATTAGCACTATATTTTAACGATTTTTGGTAATAATTTTAAGTCTATCTATCTATCTATCTATTTAGCTTTCTTCGATCCATCTTTGGACATAGGCCTCCCCCAATATCTTCCACTCTTCTCTGTCTGTCGCCATGTTCATCCATCTAGTCCCTGCATGTCTCTTCAAATCGTCCGCTATCTCATTTGGGATCTTCCCCTACTTCTTTTATTTTGCCAAGGTCTCCAGTCTACAATGCATTTGTTTCATCGACTGTCTTTCAGTTTGATATTTTGACCAGCACATTTCCATTTTAATTTTGCTACCTCTCCTCTGACATCCCTTACTTTTGTTTTATTTCTTATCCATTCATTCCTTTTTCTATCTGTTAGCTTTACATGTAACATTTGTCTTTCCATGGATCTTTGGGCTTTTGTTACCTTATCCATGTTTGATTTTGTAAGCGTCCAGGTCTGGGATCCATATGTGAGCACAGGAAGAATACATTGGTTATACACTTTCGTTTTAAGGTACTGAGGATATTTTTTATTATGTAGCTTAATTTACCGAATGCTGCCCAGGCCAATCTTACTCGTCTCTTGATTTCAGCTGTTTGCTTTTCTTTTTTTAGTTTAATAATTTGTCTCAGATATATATTCATCTACTTGTTCTATTTTTTCTTGGTTTATTCTGGTGATATCTTCATCTGTGTTTGTTATGATTTTAGTTTTAGTGTAGTTCATACTCAAGCCTATATTTTTAGCTGCTGTATCCAGTTCTCCCAGCATTTTTATAAGTTCCTTTTTCTTATCTGTTATTAAGGCAATATCGTCAGCATATCTTAGGTGGTTCAAGTATTGTCCGCTTACTCTGATGCCTATTTCTTCCCAGTCTAAGTTTTTAAAAACATCTTCTAGGGCCTGGTTGAATAGTTTAGGGGATATTGTGTCATCCTGCTGACACCTTTTCTTATGCGGATTGGCTTGGTCCCTTCGTGGATTTTGATTGATGTTGTTGCTTCGCTATATATATTGGCTATTAAATCTGTGTATCTGTGATCTATTCGGCTACTAATTAAAGATGCTTTTACTGCCCAGTGCTCAATACTATCAAAAGCTTTTTCAAAGTCTATAAACGCAATATAGAGTGGAATGTTGTATTCGTTGGCTCGCTCTATTAGAATTTTCGTGGTTAGCAGGTGGTCAACTGTATTGAAACCCTTTCTGAAGCCTGTTTGTTCTTTTGATTGATATCCGTCAATTTTTGTTGTTGGTCTATCTTTTAATATTTTCGTGAAAAGCTTATAAATTACATTGGGGAGTGTTATAGGTCGATAGTTTTTTAGGTCTGCCCTATCGCCTTTCTTGTGTAGAATAATGGTTACTGATTCTTTCCATTTGTTTGGGATTATTTTTTCTTTTAGAATTTTATTGAGGAGAATATACCACCGTACTTTAGCATTTCTGCCGTTACTCCGTCTTTTCCAGGTGATTTGTTATTTTTCATTTTCTTTAATGCTCTCTTTATTTCCGTTTTGATTATTTCGGGTTGTAATTCTGAGTTTATGTTCTTTATTTTTGTTTGGAGTTTCTTTATGGTTTCTTGCGATGGTTCCCTTGTTGTTTGGTATAATTTTGTATAGAATAGCGTGTGATATTTATAATATAGACATGGGCGCACCCAGCTAGCTTAATATTCGACATCATGAGGCTTCGATTTTCTGTTATGATTTTTAAGGAAGTTATAACAAAAAATAAAAAAGTAGCTGTTAAGTTTGGCACCCTTTATCTAAAAAACAAAGAAGTATAATGCAAAATATAATAAGTCCTTCTTTTGATCTTTTCTACCACCTATTAAAGTTTGCTATTATTACATCCTGATATTATGTTAAATCTTTGTATGTTATGGTAAGAATTTTAAGATATTTGAAAGTATCAATTTGGTCTGAAAAAAAACCATTTATAAAAGTGAGCGCTTTTCAAATATACCTGGTGGGCAAAAAAACCCGACAAAATGTTTTTCGTTATAACTCTCCAACTATAACACCAATTTTACCAAAGCAAAGAGTAGTTGGTAGGGATTGATTGATCGAACATTATGTCGGAAATGTTGGATATATTTTTGTTTGTAAGAAAGCTCTATCTTTGTTAAGCACAACGAGATAGGAATCGTTAAAAACGATTTCGGTCCCTAAAAATTGATTTTTGCTTCAACTATATTGTTTTACAGGTTGTAACGATTGTCTTCTAAATCCTGTCTGTATTAATTTCCTTATAAATAAATTTTTGCCGAACCGATTTTAATAAAATATAAAATGGAACAGATTGATTGCTTTTAAAAGATCACTATTAAAATTTGCCGTCATTGTAAAATCCAAAATGGCGGTCATAAAAACTTTAATTTTTAAAAAGGCTGTTTATTCTTATATTTTTTGAAATTTTTTTGATTTTTTTCGGAAAAGTTTTACAGATTTTGCGATTGCCTTGACATTTCTATGTGTATTTATTTCCTCATAAATTCATTATTACTAAACTGACAATAAAATAAAAAGCATCATGTTGAAATTCTCCGCCAACTCTAAATATTGACCCTGCATAAAGGATAGTTGTTTCTTAAGTTACGATACATTTTTCGACCCTCTTCTGAATTTATTTCTTAGATCCACCACTCACAACGAGGTACTAATCATAAAAAAATAAATCCTCGCAACATACAAAGAAGTGATCCTTTCAAGAAGGACAAATTTGACTTTTTTTCCAACATCTTGGATTTAAAATTGTCGAAAAATTTCAATAGTTTTGTTCAAAGAGCAATACTTCTTTTTTTATTACTGAAATCGGTTTAGTGAATTTATAAGTAAATTATTGCAGACAGAAGTTAAAGCAACAGTTGGAATAACAATTATTATTTAAAGAACCACTAAACGGATGTTGTAGATTTTATAGAATAAAATATTGATGAATTTATGAGGAAATGATACTTGATCAAGTATCAGGGAAAATATGTACTTTTTGAGACCGTGAGTCTGTCGCATGAGCAAAGCGAGAGTTACACATTTTAGGGATGAAAAATTCCCTTTTTAATAACTGTGTATGAGTTCGATATTAACTTAAATTGATACTGGTAAATTAAATTTGCCAAGCGAATTATTGACAAAAGTAACTTTGTGAAGTAAATTTTATTAACACAAATTTATGAACCAATAATAATTCTCCAAATTCTTGTTTTGAAACTTGTAGACAATGATTTTGTTTCCAATCCCCCAAATGTTAGTGTACGATATCAATAGAAATACTGTTAAACATATGTTTATAAATAATTAAACACAAAATCTCGCCGCAGCGAAAATCAATGCTGCAACAGTTTTAAAAGTGTTGGATGTAAAAAATTTTTCTCAACACAAATTTGCAAAGCAAATTTGTTAATAAACTAATTTGCAAAGCAAATTTTTCTCAACACAAATTTGCGAAGCAAATTTGTTAATAAACTAATTTGCGAAGCAAATTTTTTTCAACACAAATTTGCGAAGCAAATTTGTGATACGGATGTTTTCGCGTAGCGGAAATCATCCGTATGTTTATTGATTTTCGCTTGTGGCGAAAATCAATTACTTGAGCCGCCTCGGCCGTAACATTATTTTTATTATTTTTTTTATTATTCCGTCCCTAGCACCCCTAGTGTATCGCGCACGAATTTTGACGCTTACTCGGGAACGCTTCCACGTAGAAGGATGAAATTTGGCGCACTGATTAAGAACTTACGGGAGACCAAAAATTTTAATTTTGGGTCAAATCGGAAAATTTCAAGTAGGGGAAATAGGGGAAAAACCGTCAAAAAGTGACTTTTTTTGATGTACCTCCGTTGGCACACCATAAGTGTCCAGGGGATTATTCAAGAAACTTGAGATTTTGCACAAGTATACTCTTATGTGTGGTTAGGAAGCCTATTGTTTTTCAGCCATATCGGAAAAAGTCAAGTGCCCCTTTTTGGGGCTCTTCTGAATCCCTGCAGTGACGCATTTTCACTGTACAATAAAATTGGTCAGAATTTCACTGTTTATTTGCCGTTTTTTAAAATATATCTGGTCATTACTCCAAAACTGTTTAATGGATTTTAACCAAATTTTAAACATTTGCGGACCTAAAGAAGTGTTCGGTAACCGTATAGTTGGTTTTTAAAATTAGTTTTTGGTTTTTGAGTTTTGAGGATTTTTCAAAAACTATGCAAGGTTTTTGCAGTCAAAAATACTGAATCGAGAAATTTTTTTGCTCTTACACTTTTTGACGGTTCTCGAACTGCTATCTTTTTAAGAAAATACCAAAATATTTTTTTAAAAAAGTTCGACTTTTCTAAGTTGTACCGTTTTTGAGTTTGAAAAATAAATACTAAAAAACACGCAAAAATCACAACGGAAATAACACGCATTAACACGCATTTTTACAAAAATCGCGATATCTTTAAAACAGTAGGTCCGAATTGGGCAAAAATTACACTACTCACTTCGCCGAATCTTTCTACATAAAAATTTATTGATAGTTTTAACCTTAATGTAGAGGGCGCTGGTGTAGGGCACTTAACATTTATCAAAACGGTCCAAAATTAATAAAAATCTTATAAAATTAAAGGAATTTGCAAATATTTTTTGAAATATAATTCCAATAATAATAGGATTAATTTCATGTTAAAGAAGAGACAAAAATCTATCAAATGACATATGTCATTTTTAACTTATGACAAAATTTTAGTTTCTAGGTTTTTTTTTTTGATCAAATACCGCGAAAAATATTTGTAAAACGTCAACGAAATAGAATCTTATACACAAATTGGTTGAAATTAAAACTTTTTTGATGCATCGAGTCTGTAGCATGAGAGAAGCCGGAGCTACAATTCGTTTCATTATAAAATTAATTATCTTGGACTGATAGTTTTTGATCCTTATCCCAAAATATTTAAAAAGCTCAATAAATTTCATGTATTTTTATTTAAAAAATTACGATATCTTCAAAACCATACGTCAGATTTTGACGGAAGTTACACCATTCGCTTACTCGAACCTTTTTACATAGTAATCAGTCAACAGTTTTATCATTTTAATAGAGCGCGCTTAACAAAGTAACCACAATTAAAAATTGTCGGTTCATAGATAAGAAATTCGCAAATGCCACATTTAACTATAGTATAGTATACTTTCATTTTAAAGAGCAGAATAAAATTTGCAAAATAGCAGATGTCATTTTTAAGTCAGTCTCTTAATTCTTCGTGGGTTAATTCTTTGGATTATATATTAGGCAGAATGTTTGCCAAAAACTAATATTAGTATTTTACACGCCAAATTCAAAGGATAAAAGTGACATTAATATTTTTTTAAAGCAATAAGTTTTTAGCATGAGGGTAGCGAGAGCTACGTACTTTAGCGATAAAAAGGCACTTTAATTAAATTACATTATTATTAAAGTCCAGTGACAATAACATCAGTTGTAAGGGGTTGGCAAAGGCAAATAATGAGTAGTTATTAAATGAATTACACTTAGTTGACTAATTAACATTTTATTTTTGAATCAGTGTCTAATTCCAAGGCTAAATATTTAAAAAAAAACAAAAATTTTTCGTGGCTAAACGTATATAAAAAGTTTTTGTTTCTCTTGTATTATTCCATGAGCATAGTTTCTTTTGTATTCGGTAGATGTCGCCACTTGTGCTTAAAGCATACCGTATTGCAGGCATTATTTTTTTCTCTTATCAATATCGTAAGATGAAATTTATATACCGTCTCTCCAACTTTACAAAGGTTACATTGACCATGCACGGTTCTGAAGGGTTCCTTAAGCACGAAACAGTTAACTGTCAACACTTAATGGGTGGCCATTAGATCTTGAACCCCCGTGGGTGTACAGCATTCGAGCTGCCCACGGAAAAACACAAGAGGAACAAAACCTTTCTACACCCGATTATCCACGAAAAAATTTTGTTTTCTTTATTCACGGGTACCAAACTTTACGTTTTAAATATATTTCGCAAAACATTTAAAAAAACTTTTCGAAACTAGTAAAAACCTTTAATTTTAAAATGTATATTGGAGAACTTGGCTATACTTTTATCTCAATTATTATATAGATTTCTCTTAGTTTCTGTCAGTCTGTCAAATCACAGCTCTCTAGCGTTTCTGGAAGTTGGTAATGTTACTTTTACATAACTTTACATGTATAGGGAAGGGGAGTAAATTATAATTTCGGGTTTTTTATTTTTTCCTATAGTTTTGTCATAGTTCCTCATCAGTCTGCAAGGCATCTTATTAGACTATATTGTGTATCTATTTGGATACGCAGTCCTTCAGATTGAATACCCAGTAAACAGGAAATGGATACCTACTTTTGGGCCTTGGCCTTTTATAAAATATAATTAAAATATGATACCTAAAATACAGGGTGTAATTTAAATGATGAACCAATCTTTAAGAGATGGTGCGGAAGGTCCAAAGCAGACAAAAAGTTCAAATAACTTTTTGCCAAGTTATAGCATTTTTTAAGTTTGGAAAGTAGGGAAAAACGATGAATTTTAAAATATCAAATTGAACACCGTTGCTTTTTTCCAAGAAAATATAGATAGGTTAAGGATACAGTGTGGCCAAATAATCTTTGGAATACGTATAAATTTCTTAATTCTTTTAAGAATTAATATTTTTATGAGCTATTGAGCTATTAAATTTACACAAAAGAAATTGAAATAGGTTTTTGTACATGTCTAAAGGACCATTAAAACAAATATAAAATAATAATATTAGCACTATATTTTAACAATTGTTGGTGATAATTTTAAGTCTATCTATCTATCTATCTATTTAGCTTTCTTCGATCCATCTCTGGACATAGGCCTCCCCCAATATCTTCCACTCTTCTCTGTCTGTCGCCCTGTTCATCCATCTAGTCCCTGCATGTCTCTTTAAATCGTCCGCTATCTCATTTGGGGTATTCCCCTACTTCTTTTATTTTGCCAAGGTCTCCGGTCTACAATGCATTTGTTCCATCGATTGTCTTTCAGTTTGATATTTTGACAAGCAAATTTCCATTTTAATTTTGCTACCTCTCCTCTGACATCCCTTACTTTTGTTTTATTTCTTATCCATTCATTCCTTTTTCTATCTGTTAGCTTTACATGTAACATTTGTCTTTCCATGGATCTTTGGGCTCTTGTTACCTTATCCATGTTTGATTTTGTAAGCGTCCAGGTCTGGGATCCATATGTGAGCACAGGAAGATAATTTTTTATTATGTAGCTTAATTTACCGAATGCTGCCCAGGCCAATCTTACTCGTCTCTTGATTTCAGCTGTTTGGTTTTCTTTTTTTAGTTTAATAATTTGTCTCAGATATATATTCATCTACTTGTTCTATTTTTTCTTGGTTTATTCTGGTGATATCTTCATCTGTGTTTGTTATGATTTTAGTTTTAGTGTAGTTCATACTCAAGCCTATATTCTTAGCTGCTGTATCCAGTTCTCCCAGCATTTTTATAAGTTCCTTTTTCTTATGTGTTATTAAGGCAATATCGTCAGCATATCTTAGGTGGTTCAAGTATTGTCCGCTTACTTTGATGCCTATTTCTTCCCAGTCTAAGCTTTTAAAAACATCTTCTAGGGCCTGGTTAAATAGTTTAGGGGATATTGTGTCATCCTGTCTGACACCTTTTCTTATGCGGATTGGCTTGGTCCCTTCGTGGATTTTGATTGATGTTGTTGCTCCGCTATATATATTGGCTATTAAATCTGTGTATCTGTGATCTATTCGGCTACTAATTAAAGATGCTTTTACTGCCCAGTGCTCAATACTATCAAAAGCTTTTTCAAAGTCTATAAACTCAATATAGAGTGGAATGTTGTATTCGTTGGCTCGCTCTATTAGAATTTTCGTGGTTAGCAGGTGGTCAACTGTATTGAAACCCTTTCTGAAGCCTGCTTGTTCTTTTGATTGATATCCGTCAATTTTTGTTGTTAGTCTGTCTTTTAATATTTTCGTGAAAAGCTTATAAATTACATTGGGGAGTGTTATAGGTCGATAGTATTTTAGGTCTGCCCTATCGCCTTTCTTGTGTAGAATAATGGTTACTGATTCTTTCCAGTTATTTGGGATTATTTTTTCTTTTAGAATTTTATTGAGGAGAATATGGAGGGTATTAACTACAGTTTTACCACCGTACTTTAGCATTTCTGCCGTTACTCCGTCTTTTCCAGGTGATTTGTTATTTTTCATTTTCTTTAATGCTCTCTTTATTTCCGTTTTGCTTATTTCGGGTTGTAATTCTGAGTTTATGTTCTTTATTTTTGTTTGGAGTTTCTTTATGGTTTCTCGCGATGGTTCCCTTGTTGTTTGGTATAATTTTGTATAGAATAGCTGTGTGATATTTATAATATAGACATGGGCCCACCCAGCTAGCTTAATATTCGACATCATGAAGCTTCGGGTCCCCCCAAGAGGCCTCGCCCCCCCCCCAAGACATATTCCTGGGTGCGCCACTGATATAGATAATATATAGAGTCGGTCTTAGACATTTCATATTCCTGTTATTTTCTATAACTCTTTCAACTTTTATTTCGTGGCTCTTTTTTTATTTTCTTTTATCATTTTTCTTATAGTTTTATTTATTTCTGTGTATTCTATTGATGTTCCCTTTCCTCCTTTCTCCAGGTTCCGCCTTTTTTCGATGAGTTTCTTTATCTCTTCTGATATAAAATTTTCTCTCTTTTCACCCTTTTGTGCCATATCTTGTCCGACTTGGGTCATAGTTCTTATTAGCGTATCATTTATTTCATCTATATTTTCGTTTTCGCATTTCATTAAGGTTGTGCCCCTGTCATTCCTTTCGCCATATCCAAAATCCAAAATATTGGATATTAATTTTGAGTATTTCTATTTATTTTCAAATAATTTTACCATTTAATTATTACCCTTATTGTCATGCATAATTTCAGAAAATGTCGATTTTCTCTTATGATTTTTAAGGAAGTTATAACAAAAAATAAAATAGTAGCTGTTAAGTTTGGCACCCTTTATCTAAAAAACAAAGAAGTATAATGCAAAATATAATAAGAAAAAGTCCTTTTGATCTTTTCTACCACCTATTAAAGTTTGCTATTATTACATCCTGATATTATGTTAAATGTTTGTATGTTATGGTAAGAATTTTAAGATATTTGAAAGTATCAATTTGGTCTGAAAAAAAAACCATTTATAAAAGTGAGCGCTTTTCAAATATACCTGGTGGGCAAAAAAACCCGACAAAATGTTTTTCGTTATAACTCTCCAACTATAACACCAATTTTACCAAAGCAAAGAGTAGTTGGCAGGGATTGATTGATCGAACATTAGGTCGGAAATGTTGGATATTTTTTTGTTTGTAAGAAAGCTCTATCTTTGTTAAGCACAATGAGATAGGAATCGTTAAAAACGATTTCGGTCCCTAAAAATTGATTTTTGCTTCAACTATATTATTTTACAGGTTGTAACGATTGTCTTCTAAATCCTGTCTGTATTAATTTCCTTATAAATAAATTTTTGCTGAACCGATTTTAATAAAATATAAAGTGGAACAGATTGATGCTTCTAAAAGATCACTATTAAAATTTGCCGTCATTGTAAAATCCAAAATGGCGGTCATAAAAACTTTAATTTTTAAAAAGGCTGTTTATTCTTATATTTTTTGAAAATTTTTTGATTTTTTTCGGAAAAGTTTTACAGATTATGCGATTGCCTTGCCATTTCTATGTGCATTCATTTCCTCATAAATTCATTATTACTAAACTGACAATAAAATAAAAAGCATCATGGTGAAATTCTCCGCCAACTCTAAATATTGACCCTCCATAAAGGATAGTTGTTTCTTAAGTTACGATACATTTTTCGACCCTTTTTTGAATTTATTTATTAGATCCACCACTCACAACGAGGTACTAATCATAAAAAAATAAACTCGCAACATACAAAGAAGTGATCCTTTCAAGAAGGACAAATTTGACTTTTTTTCCAACATCTTGTATTTAAAATTGTCGAAAAATTTCAATAGTTTTGTTCAAAGAGCAATACTTCTTTTTTTATTATTGAAATCGGTTCAGTGAATTTATAAGTAAATTATTGCAGACAGAAGCACTGGCGGATCCAGGGGGGGGGGGCACTAGGGGCACTTGCCCCCCCCCCCCCGAGAATTTTTTGACTATACAAGTAAAAATTAAGGTTTTTGCTAATAAAAATGCAAAATTTTTCAAAAATTATATACCGTTTTTTACCAACAGAGAATGTCACCTAAAGTGAGCCCCCCCGCCCCCGAGAAGCACTTCTGGATCCGCCCTTGGACAGAAGTTAAAGCAACAGTTGGAATAACAATTATTATTTAAAGAACCACTAAACGGATTTTATAGATTTTATAGAATAAAATATTAATGCATTTATGAGAAAATGATACTTGATCAAGTATCAAGGAAAATATGTAATTTTTTGAGACCGTGAGATTTACACATTTTAGGGATAAAAAATTCCCTTTTTAATAACTGTGTATGAGTTCGATATTAACTTAAATTAATACAGGTAAATTAAATTATCAAAGCGAATTATTGACAAAAGTAACTTTGTGAAGTAAATTTTATTAACACAAATTTATGAACCAATAATAATTCTCCAAATTCTTGGTTTGAAACTTGTAGACAATGATTTTGTTTCCAATCCCCCAAATGTTATTGTACGATATCAATAGAAATACTGTTAAACATATTTTTATAAATAATTAAACACAAAATCTCGCCGCAGCGAAAATCACTGCTGCAACAGTTTTAAAAGTGTTGGATGTAAAAAATTTGCGAAGCAAATGTGTTAATGAACTAATTTGCGAAGCAAATTTTTCTCAACACAAATTTGCAAAGCAAATTTGTTAATAAACTAATTTGCAAAGCAAATTTTTCTCAACACAAATTTGCGAAGCAAATTTGGTAATAAACTAATTTGCGAAGCAAATTTTTTTCAACACAAATTTGTGATACGGATGTTTTCGCGTAGCGAAAATCATCCGTATGTTTATTGATTTTCGCCTGTGGCGAAAATCAATTACTGGAGCCGCCTCGGCCGTAATATTATTTTTATTATTTTTTTTTTATTATTATTCCGTCCCTAGCACCCCTAGTGTATCGCGCTCGAATTTTGACGCTTACTCGGGAACGCTTCCACGTAGAAGGATGAAATTTGGCGCACTGATTAAGAACTTACGGGAGCCCAAAAATGTCAATTTTGGGTCAAATCGGAAAATTTCAAGAAGGGGAAATAGGGGAAAAACCGTCAAAAAGTGACTGTTTTTGATGTACCTCCGTTGGCACACCATAAGTGTCCAGGGGATTATTCTAGAAACTTGAGATTTTGCACAAGTGTACTCTTATGTGTGGTCAGGAAGCCTATTGTTTTTCAGCCAGATCGGAAAAAGTCAAGTGCCCCATTTTGGGGCTCTTCTGAATCCCTGCAGTGACGCATTTTCACTGTACAATAAAATTGGTCAGAATTTCACTGTTTATTTGCCGTTTTTTAAAATATATCTGGTCATTGCCAAAACTGTTCAACCCATTTTAACCAAATTTTAAACATTTGCGGACCTAAGCGAGTGTTCGGTAACCGTATAGTTGGTTTTTAAAATTAGTTTTTGGTTTTTGAGTTTTGAGGATTTGTCAAAAACTATGCAAGGTTTTTGCAGTCAAAAATACTGAATCGAGAAATTTTTTTGCCCTTACACTTTTTGACAGTTCTCGAACTGCTATCTTTTTAAGAAAATACCAAAATATATTTTTTTAAAAGTTCAACTTTTCTAAGTTGTACCGTTTTTGAGTTTGAAAAATAAATACTAAAAAACACGAAAAAATCACAACGGAAAAACACGCATTAACACGCATTTTTACAAAAATCGCGATATCTTTAAAACATTAGGTCCGAATTGGACAAAAATAACACTACTCACTTCGCCGAACCTTTCTACATAAAACTTTATTTATAGTTTTAACCTTAATGTAGAGGGCGCTGGTGTAGGGCACTTAACATTTATCAAAACGGTCCAAAATTAATAAAAATCTTATAAAATTAAAGGAATTTGCAAATATTTTTTGAAATATAATTCCAATAATAATAGGATTAATTTCATATTAAAGAAGAGACAAAAATCTATAAAATGACATATGTCATTTTTAAGTTATGACAAAATTTTAGTTTCTAGGTTTATTTTTTGATCGAATACCGCGAAAAATATTTGTAAAACGTCAACGAAATAGAATCTTATACACAAATTGGTTGAAATTAAAACTTTTTTTGATGCATTGAGTCTGTAGCATGAAAGGAGCCGGAGCTACAATTCGTTTCATTATAAAATAAATTATCTTGGACCGATAGTTTTTGATATTTATCCCAAAATATTTAAAAAGCTCAATAAATTTCATGTATTTTTATTTAAAAAATTACGATATCTTCAAAACCATACGTCAGATTTTGACGGAAGTTACACCATTCGTTTACTCGAACCTTTTTACATAGTAATCAGTCAACAGTTTTATCATTTTTATAGAGCGCGCTTAACAAAGTAACCAACATTTAAAATTGTCGGTTCATAGATAAGAAATTCACAAATGCCACATTTAACTATAGTATATACTTTCATTTTAAAGAGCAGAATAAAATAGCAGATGTCATTTTTTAGTCAGTGTCTATTTAGTTCTTCCTAGGTAATTCTTTGGATTATATATTAGGCAGAATGTTTGGCAAAAACTAATATCAGTATTTTACATGCCAAATTCAAAGGATAAAAGTGACATTAATATTTTTTTAAAGCAATAAGTTTTTAGCATGAGGGGAGCGAGAGCTACATACTTTAGCGATAAAAAGGCACTTTAATTAAATTACATTATTATTAAAGTCCAGTGATAATAACATTAGTTGTAAGGGGTTGGCAAAGGCAAATAATGAGTAGTTTTTAAATGAATTACACTTAGTTGACTAATTAACATTTTATTTTTGAATCAGTGTCCAATTCCAAGGCTAAATAAAAATAAAAAAAAATTTTCGTGGCTAAACGTATATAAAAAGGTTTTGTTTCTCTTGTATTATTCCATGAGCATAGTTTCTTTTGTATTCGGTAGATGTCGCCACTTGTGCTTAAAGCATACCGTATTGCAGGCATTATTTTTCATTTCTCTTATCAATATCGTAAGATGAAATTTATATACCGTCTCTCCAACTTTACAAAGGTGTTACATTGACCATGCACGGTTCTGAAGGGTTCCTTAAGCACGAAACAGCTAACTGTCAACACTTAATGGGTGGCCATTAGATCTTGAACCCCCGTGGGTGTACAGCATTCGAGCTGCCCACGGAAAAACACAAGAGGAATAAAACCTTTCTACACCCGATTATCCACGAAAAAATTTTGTTTTCTTTATTCACGGGTACCAAACTTTACGGTTTAAATATATTTCGCAAAACATTTAAAAAAACTTTTCGAAACTAGTAAAAACCTTTAATTTTAAAACGTATATTGGAGAACTTGGCTATACTTTTATCTCAATTATTATATAGATTTCTCTTAGCTTCTGTCAGTCTATCAAATCACAGCTCTCTAGCGTTTCTGGAAGTTGGTAATGTTAATTTTACATAACTTTACATGTATAGGGAAGGGGAGTAAATTATAATTTCGGGTTTTTTACTTTTTCCTATAGTTTTGTCATAGTTCCTATCAGTCTGCAAGGCATCTTTTTAGAGTATATTGTGTATCCATTTGGATACGCATTCCTTCAGATTGGATACCCAGTAAACAGGAAATGGATAACTACTTTTGGGCCTTGGCCTTTTAGAAAATATAATTAAAATATGATACCTAAAATACAGGGTGTAATTTAAATGATGAACCAATCTTTAAGAGATGGCGCGGAGGGTCCAAACCAGACAAATAGTTCAAATAACTTTTTGCCAAGTTATAGCATTTTTTAAGTTTGGAAAGTAGGGAAAAACGATGAATTTTAAAATATCAAATTGAACAACGTTGCTTTTTTCCAAGAAAATATAGATAGGTTAAGGATACAGTGTTGCCAAATAATCTTTGGAATATGTATAAATTTCTCAATTTTTTTAAGAATTAATATTTTTATGAGCTATTCAATTTACACAAAAGAAATTGAAATTGATTTTTGTACATGTCTAAAGGACCCTTAAAACAAATATAAAATAATAATATTAGCACTATATTTTAACGATTTTTGGTAAAAATTTTAAGTCTATCTATCTATTTAGCTTTCTTCGATCCATCTTTGGACATAGGCCTCCCCCAATATCTTCCACTCTTCTCTGTCCGTCGCCCTGTTCATCCATCTAGTCCCTGTATGTCTCTTCAAATTGTCCGCTATCTCATTTGGCGTCTTCCCCTACTTCTTTTATTTTGCCAAGGTCTCCAGTCTATAATGCATTTGTTCCATCGATTGTTCAGTTTGATATTTTGACCAGCAAATATCCATTTTAATTTTGCTACCTCTGCTCTGACATCCCTTACTTTTGTTTTATTTCTTATCCATGCATTCCTTTTTCTATCTGTTAGCTTTACATGTAACATTTGTCTTTCCATGGATCTTTGGGCTTTTGTTACCTTATCCATGTTTGATTTTGTAAGCGTCCAGGTCTGGGATCCATATGTGAGCACAGGAAGAATACATTGGTTATACACTTTCGTTTTAAGGTACTGAGGATATTTTTTATTTTTTATTATGTAGCTTAATTTACCGAATGCTGCCCAGGCCAATCTTACTCGTCGATTTCAGCTGTTTGGTTTTCTTTTTTTAGTTTAATAATTTGTCTCAGATATATATTCATCTACTTGTTCTATTTTTTCTTGGTTTATTCTGGTGATATCTTCATCTGTGTTTGTTATGATTTTAGTGTTAGTGTAGTTCATACTCAAGCCTATATGTTTAGCTGCTGTATCCAGTTCTCCCAGTATCTTTATAAGTTTCTCTTTCTTATCTGTTATTAAGGCAATATCGTCAGCATATCTTAGGTGGTTCAAGTATTGTCCGCTTACTTTGATGCCTATTTCTTCCCAGTCTAAGTTTTTAAAAACATCTTCTAGGGCCTGGTTAAATAGTTTAGGGGATATTGTGTCATCCTGTCTGACACCTTTTCTTATGCGGATTGGCTTGGTCCCTTCGTGGATTTTGATTGATGTTGTTGCTTCGCTATATATATTGGCTATTAAATCTGTGTATCTGTGATCTATTCGGCTACTAATTAAAGATGCTTTTACTGCCCAGTGCTCAATACTATCAAAAGCTTTTTCAAAGTCTATAAACGCAATATAGAGTGGAATGTTGTATTCGTTGGTCATAGTTCTTATCAGCGTATCATTTATTTCATCTATATTTTCGTTCGTTAGCTGTTCATTTAGCATTTCTTTGTATATGGCTTTATTTTCTGTAAGTTTACTCATGTCATGTTGTTTATTTTTAGTGTTCATTTTCCTTTCTGACCATCCTGTGATCACTGCCTGTTGTAAGGCTATTTAGGACTGTTACATCTCTAACAATGCTTTTTCAGTAGTCAGGCTGAGCCACGTCCACTTTCGTTGCGGTTTCTTCCTATAGAACTAATTAATTGCATACATGTGTCTTTCCTCTAGATAGTTCATTAAAGTTGTGCCCCTGTCATTCCTTTCGCCATATCCAAAATCCCCTATTTTGGATATTAATTTTGAGTATTTCTATTTATTTTCAAATAATTTTATCATTTAATTATTACCCTTATTGTCATGCATAATTTCAGAAAATGTCGATTTTCTGTTATGATTTTTAAGGAAGTTATAACAAAAAATAAAATAATAGCTGTTAAGTTTGGCACCCTTTATCTAAAAAACAAAGAAGTATAATGCAAAATATAATAAGAAAAAGTCCTTCTTTTGATCTTTTCTACCACCTATTAAAGTTTGCTATTATTACATCCTGATATTATGTTAAATGTTTGTATGTTATGGTGAGAATTTTAAGATATTTGAAAGTATCAATTTGGTCTGAAAAAAACCATTTATAAAAGTGAGCGCTTTTCAAATATACCTGGTGGGCAAAAAATCCCGACAAAATGTTTTTCGTTATAACTCTCCAACTATAACACCAATTTTACCAAAGCAAAGAGTAGTTGGCAGGTATTGATTGATCGAACATTATGTCGGAAATGTTGGATATTTTTTTGTTTGTACGAAAGCTCTATCTTTGTTAAGCACAACGAGATAGGAATCGTTAAAAACGATTTCGGTCCCTAAAAATTGATTTTTGCTTCAACTATATTGTTTTACAGGTTGTAACGATTGTCTTCTAAATCCTGTCTGTATTAATTTACTTAAAAATAAATTTTTGCCGAACCGATTTTAATAAAATATAAAGTGGAACCGATTGATTGCTTTTAAAAGATCACTATTAAAATTTGCCGTCATTGTAAAATCGAAAATGGCGGTCATAAAAACTTTAATTTTTAAAAAGGCTGTTTATTCTTATATTTTTTGAAAATTTTTTGATTTTTTTCGGAAAAGTTTTACAGATTATGCGATTGCCTTGCCATTTCTATGTGCATTCATTTCCTCATAAATTCATTATTACTAAACTGACAATAAAATAAACAGCATCATGGTGAAATTCTCCGCCAACTCTAAATATTGACCCTCCATAAAGGATAGTTGTTTCTTATGTTACGATAAATTTTTCGACCCTTTTTTGAATTTATTTATTAGATCCACCACTCACAACGAGGTACTAATCATAAAAAAATAAATCCTCGCAACATACAAAGAAGTGATCCTTTCAAGGAGGGCAAATTTGACATTTTTTCCAACATCTTGGATTTAAAATTGTCGAAAAATTTCAATAGTTTTGTTCAAAGAGCAATACTTCTTTTTTTATTATTGAAATCGGTTCAGTGAATTTATAAGTAAATTATTGCAGACAGAAGCACTGGCGGATCCAGGGGGGGGGGCACTAGGGGCACTTGCCCCCCCCCCCCCGAGAATTTTTTGACTATACAAAAAATAAGTAAAAAGTAAGGTTTTTGCTAATAAAAATGCAAAATTTTTCCCCGAGAAGCACTTCTGGATCCGCCCTTGGACAGAAGTTAAAGCAACAGTTGGAATAACAATTATTATTTAAAGAACCACTAAACGGATTTTATAGATTTTATAGAATAAAATATTAATGCATTTATGAGAAAATGATACTTGATCAAGTATCAAGGAAAATATGTAATTTTTTGAGACCGTGAGTCTGTCGCATGAGCAAAGCGAGAGTTACACATTTTAGGGATGAAAAATTCCCTTTTTAATAACTGTGTATGAGTTCGATATTAACTTAAATTAATACTGGTAAATTAAATTTGCAAAGCGAATTATTGACAAAAGTAACTTTGTGAAGTAAATTTTATTAACACAAATTTATGAACCAATAATAATTCTCCAAATTCTTGGTTTGAAACTTGTAGACAATGATTTTGTTTCCAATCCCCCAAATGTTATTGTACGATATCAATAGAAATACTGTTAAACATATTTTTATAAATAATTAAACACAAAATCTCGCCACAGCGAAAATCAATGCTGCAACAGTTTTAAAAGTGTTGGATGTAAAAAATTTGCGAAGCAAATGTGTTAATGAACTAATTTGCCAAGCAAATTTTTCTCAACACAAATTTGCGAAGAAAATTTGTGATACGATACGATTACTTGAGCCGCCTCGGCCGTAACATTATTTTTATTTATTTATTTTTATTGATTTTCGCTTGTGGCGAAAATCAATTACTTGAGCCGCCTCGGCCGTAACATTATTTTTTTTTTATTATTCCGTCCCTAGCACCCCTAGTGTATCGCGCTCGAATTTTGACGCTTACTCGGGAACGCTTCGACATAGAAGGATGAAATTTGGCGCACTGATTAAGAACTTACGGGAGACCAAAAATGTCAATTTTGGGTCAAATCGGAAAATTTCAAGTAGGGGAAATAGGGGAAAAACCGTCAAAAAGTGACTTTTTTTGATGTACCTCCGTTGGCACACCATAAGTGTCCAGGGGATTATTCTAGAAACTTGAGATTTTGCAAAAGTGTACTCTTATGTGTGGTCAGGAAGCCTATTGTTTTTCAGCCAGATCGAAAAAAGTCAAGTGCCCCATTTTGGGGCTCTTCTGAATCCCTGCAGTGACGCATTTTCACTGTACAATAAAATTGGTCAGAATTTCACTGTTTATTTGCCGTTTTTTTAAATATATCTGGTCATTACTCCAAAACTGTTTAATGCATTTTAACCAAATTTTAAACATTTGCGGACCTAAGGGAGTGTTTGGTAACCGTATAGTTGGTTTTTAAAATTAGTTTTTGGTTTTTGAGTTTTGAGGATTTTTCAAAAACTATGCAAGGTTTTTGCAGCCAAAAATACTGAATCAAGAAATTTTTTTGCCCTTACATTTTTTGACAGTTCTCGAACTGCTATCTTTTTAAGAAAATACCAAAATATTTTTTTTAAAAAGTTCGACTTTTCTAAGTTGTACCGTTTTTGAGTTTGAAAAATAAATACTAAAAAACACGCAAAAATCACAACGTAAATAACACGGATTAACACGCATTTTTACAAAAATCGCGATATCTTTAAAACAGTAGGTCCGAATTGGACAAAAATTACACTACTCACTTCGCCGAACCTTTCTACATAAAACATTATTTATAGTTTTAACCTTAATGTAGAGGGCGCTGGTGTAGGGCACTTAACATTTATCAAAACGGTCCAAAATTAATAAAAATCTTATAAAATTAAAGGAATTTGCAAATATTTTTTGAAATATAATTCCAATAATAATAGGATTAATTTCATGTTAAAGAAGATACAAAAATCTATAAAATGACATGTGTCATTTTTAAGTTATGACAAAATTTTAGTTTCTAGGTTTATTTTTTGATCAAATACCGCGAAAAATATTTGTAAAACGTCAACGAAATAGAATCTTATACACAAATTGGTTGAAATTAAAACTTTTTTTGATGCATTGAGTCTGTAGCATGAGAGGAGCCGGAGCTACAATTCGTTTCATTATAAAATAAATTATCTTGGACCGATAGTTTTTGATATTTATCCCAAAATATTTCAAAAGCTCAATAAATTTCATGTATTTTTATTTAAAAAATTACGATATCTTCAAAACCATACGTCAGATTATGACGGAAGTTACACCATTCGCTTACTCGAACCTTTTTACATAGTAATCAATCATTTTTTTATTTTTATAAAGCGCGCTTAACAAAGTAACCAAAATTAAAAATTGTCGGTTCATAGATAAGAAATTCGCAAATGCTAACTATAGTATAGTATACTTTCATTTTAAAGAGCAGAATAAAATTAGCAAAATAGCAGATGTCATTTTCTATTTAATTCTTCCTAGGTTAATTCTTTGGATTATATATTAGACAGAATGTTTGGCAAAAACTAATATTAGTATTTTACACGCCAAATTCAAAGGATAAAAGTGACATTAATATTTTTATAAAGCAATAAGTTTTTAGCATGAGGGGAGCGGAAGCTACATACTTTAGCGATAAAAAGGCACTTTAATTAAATTACATTATTATTAAAGTCCAGTGATAATAACATCCGTTGTAAGGGGTTGGCAAAGGCAAATAATGAGTAGTTATTAAATGAATTACTAATTAATATTTTATTAACATTTAAAGGTTTTGTTTCTCTTGTATTATTCCATGAGCATAGTTTCTTTTGTATTCGGTAGATGTCGCCACTTGCGCTTAAAGCATACCGTATTGCAGGCATTATTTTTCATTTCTCTTATCAATATCGTAAGATGAAATTTATATACCGTCTCTCCAACTTTACAAAGGTGTTACATTGACCATGCACGGTTCTGAAGGGTTCCTTAAGCACGAAACAGTTAACTGTCAACACTTAATGGGTGGCCATTAGATCTTGAACCCCCGTGGGTGTAGAGCATTCGAGCTGGCCACGGAAAAACACAAGAGGAACAAAACCTTTCTACACCCGATTATCCACGAAAAAATTTTGTTTTCTTTATTCACGGGTACCAAACTTTACGTTTTAAATATATTTCGCAAAACATTTAAAAAAACTTTTCGAAACTAGTAAAAACCCTTAATTTTAAAATGTATATTGGAGAACTTGGCTATACTTTTATCTCAATTATTATATAGATTTCTCTTAGTTTCTGTCAGTCTGTCAAATCACAGCTCTCTAGCGTTTGGCAGTTGGTAATGTTACTTTTACATAACTTTACATGTATAGGGAAAGGGAGTAAATTATAATTTCGGGTTTTATATTTTTTCCTATAGTTTTGTCATAGTTCCTATCAGTCTGCAAGGCATCTTTTTAGACTATATTGTGTATCCATTTGGATACGCAGTCCTTCAGATTGGATACCCAGTATACAGGAAATGGATACCCACTTTTGGGCCTTGGCCTTTTATAAAATATAATTAAAATATGATACCTAAAATACAGGGTGTAATTTAAATGATGAACCAATCTTTAAGAGATGGTGCGGAAGGTCCAAAGCAGACAAAAAGTTCAAATAACTTTTTGCCAAGTTATAGCATTTTTTAAGTTTGGAAAGTAGGGAAAAACGATGAATTTTAAAATATCAAATTGAACAACGTTGCTTTTTTCCAAGAAAATATAGATAGGTTAAGGATACAGTGTGGCCAAATAATCTTTGGAATACGTATAAATTTCTCAATTCTTTTAAGAATTAATATTTTTATGAGCTATTAAATTTACACAAAAGAAATTAAAATAGATTTTTGTACATGTCTAAAGGACCCTTAAAACAAATATAAAATAATAATATTAGCACTATATTTTAACGATTTTTGGTAATAATTTTAAGTCTATCTATCTATCTATCTATTTAGCTTTCTTCGATCCATCTTTGGACATAGGCCTCCCCCAATATCTTCCACTCTTCTCTGTCTGTCACCCTGTTCATCCATCTAGTCCCTGCATGTCTCTTCAAATCGTCCGCTATCTCATTTGGGGTCTTCCCCTACTTCTTTTATTTTGCCAAGGTCTCCAGTCTACAATGCATTTGTTCCATCGATTGTCTTTCAGTTTGATATTTTGACCAGCAAATTTCCATTGTAATTTTGCTACCTCTCCTCTGACATCCCTTACTTTTGTTTTATTTCTTATCCATTTATTCCTTTTTCTATCTGTTAGCTTTACATGTAACATTTGCCTTTCCATGGATCTTTGGGCTTTTGTTACCTTATCCAGGTTTGATTTTGTAAGCGTCCAGGTCTGGGATCCATATGTGAGCACAGGAAGAATACATTGGTTATACACTTTCGTTTTAAGTTACTGAGGATATTTTTTATTATTTATTATGTAGCTTAATTTACCGAATGCTGCCCAGGCCAATCTTACTCGTCTCTTGATTTCAGCTGTTTGGTTTTCTTTTTCTAGTTTAATAATTTGTCTCAGATATATAATCATCTACTTGTTCTATTTTTTCTTGGTTTATTCTGGTGATATCTTCATCTGTGTTTGTTATGATTTTAGTTTTAGTGTAGTTCATACTCAAGCCTATATTTTTAGCTGCTGTATCCAGTTCTCCCAGCATTTTTATAAGTTCCTCTTTCTTATCTGTTATTAAGGCAATATCGTCAGCATATCTTAGGTGGTTCAAGTATTGTCCGCTTACTTTGATGCCTATTTCTTCCCAGTCTAAGTTTTTAAAAAGATCTTCTAGGGCCTGGTTAAATAGTTTAGGGGATATTGTGTCATCCTGTCTGTCAGCTTTTCTTATGCGGATTGGCTTGGTCCCTTCGTGGATTTTGATTGATGTTGTTGCTTCGCTATATATATTGGCTATTAAATCTGTGTATCTGTGATCTATATATATATATATTTATCGGTTTCACAACGTTCTACGTCTTCCGATACCCAATCTCCACTCGTTTCTGTTTGCCCATAATTCATCATCTAGGCCTCTTATTCTTATTTCACTGTCTATTCCTTCTCTCCAGCTTCTCCTTGGCCGTCCTCGTTTTCTTCGGCCAGTTGGTTTCCATTGTAGTATTTGTTTAGGTAGTCTTTCGTCATTCATTCTTTGTACATGTCCGTACCACACCAGTTGTTTTGTTCTTATATCATCCACTAAAGTACGTTCACCTACTGTCATAATTTCTCTTATTCTTTGATTTGTAACTCTTTCTCTTTTTGATTTCCCTGCTGCTCTTCTCCAATAGTCCATCTCCGTAGCGGAAAGCATTTTTTCTGTTCTATCCTTGATTGGCCATACTTCTGAGCCGTATGTAATAATACTTTTTATAATGGTGTTATATATAAGCTTTTTGTTATGTTTTGATATACTTTGGTCCCAAATTATTCCATTTAATAAAGTTATTGCTTTTCTTCCTTGTACGTTTCGATCTTTTATAGCTTTGTCTAGTGTTCCGTCAGCTGTAATTTTTAGACCTAAGTATTTATACTCATCACAGGAGTGAATTCGCTGCCCGGTATTTAAGATTAGATCCTGTTTCATTCCACCGATACACATATACTCTGTCTTATTGAGATTAACCTCTAGTCCCCACTTATTGTACTCTTCTATTAGTTTTCGTGTCATATATTCGAGGTCGTCATAATCCTGAGCCACTACTATCTGATCATCGGCGAAACATAAAGTATACAAGGTGGTTTCGTCCAACGGAATTCCCATGTTTTGGCATTTTCTCTTCCATACTTTAAGGACTTGTTCCAAGTATATCTTGAAGAGCGTAGGCGAGATACAGCAACCCTGTTTAAGACCTTTATTTACTTGAAAGCCTTTGGTTAGTTTTGCTTTTATTTTAACTTTTGCCTTACTATTGCGGTATAACTCTTGGATGGCCTTAATTAGTTGTACGCTTATGTTTGTGTTTTCCAACGCTTTCCAAAGTAGATTTAGTGGTATACTATCATATGCCTTCTGCAAATCCACGTAAAGCAGATGCAGCTCTTGACCGTATGCCATTTTCTTTTCAATAACTTGGGTTATACAAAAGAGATGATCTGAAGTCGATCTACCCGCCCTGAAACCAGCCTGTTCTTCTGCCTCCATGTCTTTATATTCGCTCCCCACCTTATTTCTTATTATTTTACCGTATATTCTGCTTAGCGTACTAGTCACAGATATACCTCTATAATTGTCACATATATCTTTCCTTCCTCTTTTGTGTACTGTGGATATATATGACGTTTTCCACTCAGTTGGGACTACAGTTCCATTTAAATATTTTTGGAAAAGATTCCGTAATCTCCAAAACAGTTCTTCAGTGCCATATTTAATAAGTTCGGCTGGGATATTTCCGGGTCCGGCAGATTTACCGCTTTTTAAGGTTGTGCACACGTTTTTGACCTCAGAGATTGTGAGGGGTACTGGAGATCCCATCGTTCTATTTATATTGTCTCTTGCGTCTTCCTTGAATTCTGCTCTATCTTCAGTTAAAAGTTTTTTAAAATGCTCATCCCATTCTTTGTCTGGTATTGGTGAAATGATATCTCTGCATGTTTCTTTTTTAATCGATCTTATAGTTTTCCAGCTTTCGGTACTTCTCCTACCTCCTAAGTAAGAATCTATTTTCTGACACTTTTGCGTCCACGAATGATTTTTCTTATCACTGATCATTCTTCTCACCTTTGATTGCGCGATTTTGTATTCTTGTCTGCTTCTATCTGTCTTTTGGGATAAGTAGGTGTGATATAATTTCCTTTTTTCCTCTATTTCTCTCTCAATCTCAGCATCCCACCAGTATGGTTTTCTTCTTTTAGAAGTTTCTTCCACTAATCCTAGTGCTTCTTTTGCAGCTTGGTGGATGCTTAATGTAATACATTCGTATTCCTCATCTGGGGTTTCACCTGAACTTGTATTAAGTTTTTCGTTCAGTCTCTTTTTGTATAAGTTTTTTACGCTGTCATGTTCTAGGCTTAGTAGATTATATTTACAGTGATCAATTTCTTCAATCACTGTATCATCAAGATGTTGTTGATGCAGGCTTCGGCCTTGATAAGGAAAGAGAATTTTGGACTCCAGAAAATAGTGATCACTTCCGCATGTTGATCCACGCTTTGTTCTGACATCTTGAATTTTTAGTTTTGTCTTTTGTTTAGTGATAAGATAATCAATGACGGATTTCAGGTTTTGTGAGGGTTTGGTCCAGGTATATTTGTGTATTTCCTTATGTTGAAAAAAACCGTTTTGGATTTTTAGGTTTAATTGCTCACATACTGTAATTAGCCGGTTTCCATTGTCATTAACAAGATTTTCTCCATATTGGCCAACTGTCAGATCATTAACTCTGTTACCAGTTCTACTATTTAAATCTCCCAATATGACAATTTCTCTAGATGCACTTACTGCTGATATTTCATTGTGTATTTCTTCAAAAAAATTGTCTTTCACGGCTACATTTGCATCGTCGTTATACGCATAGATTCCAAAAATCATAGGTCTCATTCCTTTTATTGTTATATTCATTTTAATTAGCCTTTCATTGACTGCTTCCCAGTTGGTGATAAATTTTCTAAATCTTTTGTTGACCAAAATAGATACTCCTTGTTGGGCATGTTTTTCTTTTGCCACTCCGCTATAGAAATGGTCATATTGTCCTAGGTTTTCAGATCCTTTTCCTTTCTTTTTCGTTTCTGTTAGTACAGCAAGGTCTACCTTCATTCTGCTGCACTCATGTACTATTTCATTCATTTTTCGATTCATTCCTTGTACGTTCCATGTACCAAAAATCATATTCCTGTTTCTTTGCTTGGTTCGTCTTAGGTTTTTCATTTCTTTCCGAGGCGTTTGATTGGGTTTTTTAACAGTGTACGTTTTTTCCGGGTATCAGAGAGTTAGTCTGATGCCCCAACCCCCAACCTGGAGGACCAGGTGATTTTTGATCGAGGTTTTCTTCCCCTAGCCTTTGACGATTCCAACGCCGGTACTACAAGGCAGTAGTCTTTTATACTATCCCTAAAAGAAAGGGTTGCCACCTACGCTATGATCACCGTACCGAGGTCCATTCTCTCCGCCTTTCATATCGATGTGGTCTTCTCCCGTAACCCTGGGAAAGGGACCCCATACAGGTGCTAACTCTCCGGGTCGAAGAGTACCTGGAATCTACGGAGGGCAGGGGTCGATTCATTTCCCCTGATAGACATCTGACGAGGTCTACCCGTACCCGTATCTGTGATCTATTCGGCTACTAATTAAAGATGCTTTTACTGCCCAGTGCTCAATACTATCAAAAGCTTTTTCAAAGTCTATAAACGCAATATAGAGTGGAATGTTATATTCGTTGGCTCGCTCTATTAGAATTTTCGTGGTTAGCAGGTGGTCAACTGTATTGAAACCCTTTCTGTCTTTTTCAGGTGATTTGTTATTTTTCATTTTCTTTAATGCTCTCTTTATTTCCGTTTTGCTTATTTCGGGTTGTAATTCTGAGTTTATGTTCTTTATTTTTGTTTGGAGTTTCTTTATGGTTTCTCGCGATGGTTCCCTTTTTGTTTGGTATAATTTTGTATAGAATAGCTGTGTGATATTTATAATATAGACATGGGCGCACCCAGCTAGCTTAATATTCGACATCATGAGGCTTCGTCCCCCCCCCAAGAGGCCTCGCCCCCCCCAAGACATATTCCTGGGTGCGCCACTGATATAGATAATATATAGAGTCGGTCTTAGACATTTCATATTCCTGTTATTTTCTATAACTCTTTCAACTTTTATTTCTTGGCTCTTTCTTTTATTTTCTTTTATCATTTTTCTTATAGTTTTATTTATTTCTGTGTATTCTATCGATGTTCTCTTTCCTCCTTTCTCCAGGTTCCGCCTTTTTTCGATGAGTTTCTTTATCTCTTCTGATATAAAATTTTCTCTCTTTTCACCCTTTTGTGCCACATCTTTTCCAACTTGGGTCATAGTTCTTATCAGCGTATCATTTATTTCATCTATATTTTCATTTTCGCATCCTAAGTTTTGGGTTAGCTGTTCATTTAGCATTTCTTTGTATATGGCTTTATTTTCTGTAAGTTTACTCATGTCAAGTTGTTTATTTTTATTGTTCATTTTCCTTTCTGACCATCCTGTGATCACTGCCTGTTGTAAAGCTATTTAGGACTGTTACATCTCTAACAATGCTTTTTCAGTAGTCAGGCTGAGCCACGTCCACTTTCGTTGCGGTTTCTTCCTATAGAACTAATTAATTGCATACATGTGTCTTTCCTCTAGATAGTTCATTAAGGTTGTGCCCCTGTCATTCCTTTCGCCATATCCAAAATCCCCTATTTTGGATATTAATTTTGAGTATTTCTATTTATTTTCAAATAATTTTATCATTTAATTATTACCCTTATTGTCATGCATAATTTCAGAAAATGTCGATTTTCTGTTATGATTTTTAAGGAAGTTATAACAAAAAATAAAATAATAGCTGTTAAGTTTGGCACCCTTTATCTAAAAAACAATGAAGTATAATGCAAAATATAATAAGAAAAAGTCCTTCTTTTGATCTTTTCTACCACCTATTAAAGTTTGCTATTATTACATCCTGATATTATGTTAAATGTTTGTATGTTATGGTAAGAATTTTAAGATATTTGAAAGTATCAATTTGGTCTGAAAAAAAACCATTTATAAAAGTGAGCGCTTTTCAAATATACCTGGTGGGCAAAAAATCCCGACAAAATGTTTTTCGTTATAACTCTCCAACTATAACACCAATTTTACCAAAGCAAAGAGTAGTTGGCAGGTATTGATTGATCGAACATTATGTCGGAAATGTTGGATATTTTTTTGTTTGTACGAAAGCTCTATCTTTGTTAAGCACAACGAGATAGGAATCGTTAAAAACGATTTCGGTCCCTAAAAATTGATTTTTGCTTCAACTATATTGTTTTACAGGTTGTAACGATTGTCTTCTAAATCCTGTCTGTATTAATTTCCTTATAAATAAATTTTTGCCGAACCGATTTTAATAAAATATAAAGTGGAACAGATTGATTGCTTTTAAAAGATCACTATTAAAATTTGCCGTCATTGTAAAATCGAAAATGGCGGTCATAAAAACTTTAATTTTTAAAAAGGCTGTTTATTCTTATATTTTTTGAAAATTTTTTGATTTTTTTCGGAAAAGTTTTACAGATTATGCGATTGCCTTGCCATTTCTATGTGCATTCATTTCCTCATAAATTCATTATTACTAAACTGACAATAAAATAAACAGCATCATGGTGAAATTCTCCGCCAACTCTAAATATTGACCCTCCATAAAGGATAGTTGTTTCTTATGTTACGATAAATTTTTCGACCTTTTTTTGAATTTATTTATTAGATCCACCACTCACAACGAGGTACTAATCATAAAAAAATAAATCCTCGCAACATACAAAGAAGTGATCCTTTCAAGGAGGGCAAATTTGACATTTTTTCCAACATCTTGGATTTAAAATTGTCGAAAAATTTCAATAGTTTTGTTCAAAGAGCAATACTTCTTTTTTTATTATTGAAATCGGTTCAGTGAATTTATAAGTAAATTATTGCAGACAGAAGCACTGGCGGATCCAGGGGGGGGGCACTAGGGGCACTTGCCCCCCCCCCGAGAATTTTTTGACTATACAAAAAATAAGTAAAAAGTAAGGTTTTTGCTAATAAAAATGCAAAATTTTTCCCCGAGAAGCACTTCTGGATCCGCCCTTGGACAGAAGTTAAAGCAACAGTTGGAATAACAATTATTATTTAAAGAACCACTAAACGGATTTTATAGATTTTATAGAATAAAATATTAATGCATTTTTGAGAAAATGATACTTGATCAAGTATCAAGGAAAATATGTAATTTTTTGAGACCGTGAGTCTGTCGCATGAGCAAAGCGAGAGTTACACATTTTAGGGATGAAAAATTCCCTTTTTAATAACTGTGTATGAGTTCGATATTAACTTAAATTAATACTGGTAAATTAAATTTGCAAAGCGAATTATTGACAAAAGTAACTTTGTGAAGTAAATTTTATTAACACAAATTTATGAACCAATAATAATTCTCCAAATTCTTGGTTTGAAACTTGTAGACAATGATTTTGTTTCCAATCCCCCAAATGTTATTGTACGATATCAATAGAAATACTGTTAAACATATTTTTATAAATAATTAAACACAAAATCTCGCCACAGCGACAATCAATGCTGCAACAGTTTTAAAAGTGTTGGATGTAAAAAATTTGCGAAGCAAATGTGTTAATGAACTAATTTGCGAAGCAAATTTTTCTCAACACAAATTTGCGAAGAAAATTTGTGATACGATACGATTACTTCAGCCGCCTCGGCCGTAACATTATTTTTATTTATTTATTTTTATTGATTTTCGCTTGTGGCGAAAATCAATTACTTGAGCCGCCTCGGCCGTAACATTATTTTTATTATTATTTTTTTATTATTCCGTCCCTAGCACCCCTAGTGTATCGCGCTCGAATTTTGACGCTTACTCGGGAACGCTTCGACGTAGAAGGATGAAATTTGGCGCACTGATTAAGAACTTACGGGAGACCAAAAATGTCAATTTTGGGTCAAATCGGAAAATTTCAAGTAGGGGAAATAGGGGAAAAACCGTCAAAAAGTGACTTTTTTTGATGTACCTCCGTTGGCACACCATAAGTGTCCAGGGGATTATTCTAGAAACTTGAGATTTTGCAAAAGTGTACTCTTATGTGTGGTCAGGAAGCCTATTGTTTTTCAGCCAGATCGGAAAAAGTCAAGTGCCCCAAGGGCTCTTCTGAATCCCTGCAGTGACGCATTTTCACTGTACAATAAAATTGGTCAGAATTTCACTGTTTATTTGCCGTTTTTTAAAATATATCTGGTCATTACTCCAAAACTGTTTAATGGATTTTAACCAAATTTTAAACATTTGCGGACCTAAGGGAGTGTTCGGTAACCGTATAGTTGGTTTTTAAAATTAGTTTTTGGTTTTTGAGTTTTGAGGATTTTTCAAAAACTATGCAAGGTTTTTGCAGCCAAAAATACTGAATCGAGAAATTTTTTTGCCCTTACATTTTTTGACAGTTCTCGAACTGCTATCTTTTTAAGAAAATACCAAAATATATTTTTTAAAAAGTTCAACTTTTCTAAGTTGTACCGTTTTTGAGTTTGAAAAATAAATACTAAAAAACACGAAAAAATCACAACGGAAATAACACGCATTAACACGCATTTTTACAAAAATCGCGATATCTTTAAAACATTAGGTCCGAACTGGACAAAAATAACACTACTCACTTCGCCGAACCTTTCTACATAAAACTTTATTTATAGTTTTAACCTTAATGTAGAGGGCGCTGGTGTAGGGCACTTAACATTTATCAAAACGGTCCAAAATTAATAAAAATCTTATAAAATTAAAGGAATTTGCAAATATTTTTTGAAATATAATTCCAATAATAATAGGATTAATTTCATGTTAAAGAAGAGACAAAAATCTATAAAATGACATGTGTCATTTTTAAGTTATGACAAAATTTTAGTTTCTAGGTTTATTTTTTGATCAAATACCGCGAAAAATATTTGTAAAACGTCAACGAAATAGAATCTTATACACAAATTGGTTGAAATTAAAACTTTTTTTGATGCATTGAGTCTGTAGCATGAGAGGAGCCGGAGCTACAATTCGTTTCATTATAAAATAAATTATCTTGGACCGATAGTTTTTGATATTTATCCCAAAATATTTCAAAAGCTCAATAAATTTCATGTATTTTTATTTAAAAAATTACGATATCTTCAAAACCATTCTGGTTTATTCTGGTGATATCTTCATCTGTGTTTGTTATGATTTTAGTTTTAGTGTAGTTCATACTCAAGCCTATATTTTTAGCTGCTGTATCCAGTTCTCCCAGCATTTTTATAAGTTCCTCTTTCTTATCTGTTATTAAGGCAATATCGTCAGCATATCTTAGGTGGTTCAAGTATTGTCCGCTTACTTTGATGCCTATTTCTTCCCAGTCTAAGTTTTTAAAAAGATCTTCTAGGGCCTGGTTAAATAGTTTAGGGGATATTGTGTCATCCTGTCTGTCAGCTTTTCTTATGCGGATTGGCTTGGTCTCTTCGTGGATTTTGATTGATGTTGTTGCTTCGCTATATATATTGGCTATTAAATCTGTGTATCTGTGATCTATTCGGCTACTAATTAAAGATGCTTTTACTGCCCAGTGCTCAATACTATCAAAAGCTTTTTCAAAGTCTATAAACGCAATATAGAGTGAAATGTTATATTCGTTGGCTCGCTCTATTAGAATTTTCGTGGTTAGCAGGTGGTCAACTGTATTGAAACCCTTTCTGTCTTTTTCAGGTGATTTGTTATTTTTCATTTTCTTTAATGCTCTCTTTATTTCCGTTTTGCTTATTTCGGGTTGTAATTCTGAGTTTATGTTCTTTATTTTTGTTTGGAGTTTCTTTATGGTTTCTCGCGATGGTTCCCTTTTTGTTTGGTATAATTTTGTATAGAATAGCTGTGTGATATTTATAATATAGACATGGGCGCACCCAGCTAGCTTAATATTCGACATCATGAGGCTTCGGGCCCCCCCCAAGAGGCCTCGGGCCCCCCCCCCAAGACATATTCCTGGGTGCGCCACTGATATAGATAATATATAGAGTCGGTCTTAGACATTTCATATTCCTGTTATTTTCTATAACTCTTTCAACTTTTATTTCTTGGCTCTTTCTTTTATTTTCTTTTATCATTTTTCTTATAGTTTTATTTATTTCTGTGTATTCTATCGATGTTCTCTTTCCTCCTTTCTCCAGGTTCCGCCTTTTTTCGATGAGTTTCTTTATCTCTTCTGATATAAAATATTCTCTCTTTTCACCCTTTTGTGCCACATCTTTTCCAACTTGGGTCATAGTTCTTATCAGCGTATCATTTATTTCATCTATATTTTCGTTTTCGGTTAGCTGTTTATTTAGCATTTCTTTGTATATGGCTTTATTTTCTGTAAGTTTACTCATGTCAAGTTGTTTATTTTTATTGTTAATTTTCCTTTCTGACCATCCTGTGATCACTGCCTGTTGTAAAGCTATTTAGGACTGTTACATCTCTAACGATGCTTTTTCAGTAGTCAGGCTGAGCCATGTCCACTTTCGTTGCGGTTTCTTCCTATAGAACTAATTCATTGCATACATGTGTCTTTCCTCTAGATAGTTCATTAAGGTTGTGCCCCTGTCATTCCTTTCGCCATATCCAAAATCCCCTATTTTGGATATTAATTTTGAGTATTTCTATTTATTTTCAAATAATTTTATCATTTAATTATTACCCTTATTGTCATGCATAGGGGGCAATTCTTCAAAATTTGAAATAATTTGAAATAATCTGACGAAATTTGAAACAACAGAATTTAGGTGTAAATCTTGACAACACTGCAATTTCAGCTTTGTGTAAAACGTCTTACACCACACGGTAATGGGCCAACTTAGGAAATTATGAAAACCCCAAAAATTTAAAATATGCGGGAAAATTTAATCTAAAACCTACCTTGAAACTCGGCTACTGATAATCCACAAGTTCTTGATAAATTGTATTTTTCCGAGCACCTCATCATACAACGGTTTTTCTATCTGGCAAATTTGACAACTGTCAGTCAAAGATCACCAAGGGGACTGTCAGTTACGAAATACTATGTTGCCAATTCATTGTTTCCAAGTGAAACCAATAAAGGTACCGTTCACAAGTTGGATTCACTTTTTAAATATGTTGTTAAAATATTTTTACGAAAAACTCTTACAACGTAACGTGCAAGGTGGTACCTAAGGGGGGATCAATCTCCCCCCAATATTTTTAGGAATAAAAAGTAATCAAACATTTAGTAGTGATAATAATAGTAGAGATATGGATAATTCGCATTTTTTACGGCGGAATTGATTCTGATTTTTGAGATTTTTGCTTATAATAGCTGAAAACTTGCTCAAACTAAAGTTTGGTTAAGTATTTTGTTTTCTAAAAAATTTAAATCTTAAAGGTATTTTTTTATACCTAAATGCATGGAGAGTGGAAAAAAATTTTGTTTTCTAAATCTCATAATTTTATTCATAAACATTTGTGTGTTTTAAATAATATTACTTGACTTGACTGCAAAATCAATCCAAGATTTGAGCAGCTGCTAAAAAATTGTTTTTTTTGTCGTGTTTTTGAACTTGATTTTAAAATAAATTTGAATGAAAAAGGAAGCTTGGCTGACTTATTTTTTAGCCACTCATAGGTAGGGAGGCTATTGGGGACCGTCAAAAAAAACCTTTTTATTTTTGCTCAAAATAAGTTTGGGCCAAAAAAATCAAAATGGCTGTCTGTCTTTATTCATAGTTCTTTTAAAAATAAAACCAAATAATTTAAATAATTAGGCACTTTGTCTGCAAGTTTAATGAAAATTTTTACTTGGTTTTATTTTTATGTTAAAAAAAAACAAATTCATTTTTTTTACCCTTATTATATTTGTTATAATCAAAACCTTAAAAACTATTTTATTTTTTTTTATTACTTTTTCAAATTAGGTAGCTATTCAATGAACCTACAGAGTAAATAATTTTGCACTGGAATTTATTCTTTAGCTTTTTAACTATTTCTTCAATTTCAATATATTTTAATTATAGTATCTAAGGTTTTAAACCCGTTATATTTTGTTTGTGTATTTTATTCCGGGATTAACATTAATATTGATAAAGGTACACAATTGACAGGGTGCAAAATTTTTTGCCGACTTTTTTGGACGATAGCTTTTCTAAAAGGTTCGATGTCATCACATTTCGTCCATTTCCTAATACAAAAAGCAAATTTTGCATTTTTTTTTAATTAAACCAAACCTCACCTTTGTCGATTGATGGCAAACTTATCCTAACCTGTTAATTCAACTCTGGTTAATTGATCGAAAAAGTGACCTAACCGGTCCATTGGACACTTTTTTTTTGGTGGAAAAGGGGCGTGTATGGACAGGTAATGATAAGTTTGCGATCAATTGAAGGGGCGACGGACGAAACATCGAGACACAAAATGTCGAAAGTACAAAATGTCGAAGAAACAAAAATACCAATAGTTGAAAAATTTAAAAGACAGAAAATAAAACCTAACCAGGTCAGGTTAGGTTTTAAAGTATATTACAAAAAAAAGGCACCTGATCTGGTCAGGTTAGTTTCTATTAATATATCTAATAACCCAAGCTTTCGACATTCTGGACTTTCAACATTTTGTAATTCTTCTTCATTCGCACACACAGTTTCCAATAGAATCTACATTTATTTTTATTTTAATATTTATTTTTATCCTTATAAACCCAACAGCAACGTCTTTTAGACGAAAATTGTTCGTAGCACCCCTGTAATCTTCCGCCGGCGGCGACTGTAGCAAGTATTTCTGATTACCCTATCCAAAACCTCTTGGGCCGTCACTGAATAACAGCAGTTTCTATATGGGAGGATCCCCCAGAATAAAAAACTATATACGTGCCTAGCTTTGATAAGAAAAGTAAAAAAATAATAACCACTTCAATAATTTGACCAGTATCCACATTTATTTTTATTTTAATATTTATTTTTATCCTTATAAACCCAACAGTAACGTCTTTTAGACGAAAATTGTTCGTAGCACCCCTGTAATCTTCCGCCGGCGGCGACTGTAGCAAGTATTTCTGATTACCCTATCCAAAACCTCATGGGCCGTCACTGAATAACAGCAGTTTCTATATGGGAGGATCCCCCAGAATAAAAAACTATATACGTGCCTAGCTTTGATAAGAAAAGTAAAAAAATAATAACCACTTCAATAATTTGACCAGTATCTCACTTAGTCAGATTTTTCTGGCAGATTTTAAAGAAATAATTTGACATTCCCTTAAAAATCCGTTCAAATATAACGGTGGCAACAGCGTAGAGCTAATTTTGTAGCGACCCTTCCACGACATGCAGTTAGTCCCTCTTTGTTAATTTTACCGTGAAAAACAAAGAAATAAAGTAAACTTAGCTGACCTCATAAAGAAAACGAATATGACTCATAAATTTGAAAGAAATGTGACGAAATGTGACGAAATCTGACATTTCAGTTTGTGTGGTTAATGCTTATCTGCTTTGAATTTATTTACAATTTTTAAATTAAAAATTTTTAATAAATTAGGCGTTTTTAATTAAAAAAATATATTATATTGTGAAGCTACATCTATCAAAAAGTGGGAAATGGCCTTTTAAGTAAGTTTTTAAGTTTAAAATTGCCTTTTAAACGAGAAATCTTAAGCGCCAGATTATGTCACATTTTTTCAAATTTCGTCAAATTTTTTGAAATGTAAAGAATTGACCCCATAATTTCAGAAAATGTCGATTTTCTGTTATGATTTTTAAGGAAGTTATAACAAAAAATAAAATAATAGCTGTTAAGTTTGGCACCCTTTATCTAAAAAACAAAGAAGTATAATGCAAAATATAATAAGAAAAAGTCCTTCTTTTGATCTTTTCTACCACCTATTAAAGTTTGCTATTATTACATCCTGATATTATGTTAAATGTTTGTATGTTATGGTAAGAATTTTAAGATATTTGAAAGTATCAATTTGGTCTGAAAAAAAACCATTTATAAAAGTGAGCGCTTTTCAAATATACCTGGTGGGCAAAAAATCCCGACAAAATGTTTTTCGTTATAACTCTCCAACTATAACACCAATTTTACCAAAGCAAAGAGTAGTTGGCAGGTATTGATTGATCGAACATTATGTCGGAAATGTTGGATATTTTTTTGTTTGTAAGAAAGCTCTATCTTTGTTAAGCACAAAATTGATTTTTGCTTCAACTATATTGTTTGACAGGTTGCAACGATTGTCTTCTAAATCCTGTCTGTATTAATTTTCTTATAAATAAATTTTTGCCGAACCGATTTTAATAAAATATAAAGTGGAACAGATTGATTGCTTTTAAAAGATCACTATTAAAATTTGCCGTCATTGTAAAATCCAAAATGGCGGTCATAAAAACTTTAATTTTTAAAAAGGCTGTTTGTTCTTATATTTTTTGAAAATTTTTTGATTTTTTTCGGAAAAGTTTTACAGATTATGCGATTGCCTTGCCATTTCTATGTGCATTCATTTCCTCATAAATTCATTATTACTAAACTGACAATAAAATAAAAAGTATCATGGTGAAATTCTCCGCCAACTCTAAATATTGACCCTCCATAAAGGATAGTTGTTTCTTATGTTACGATAAATTTTTCGACCCTTTTTTGAATTTATTTATTAGATCCACCACTCACAACGAGGTACTAATCATAAAAAAATAAATCCTCGCGACATACAAAGAAGTGATCCTTTCAAGAAGGACAAATTTGACTTTTTTTCCAACATCTTGGATTTAAAATTGTCGAAAAATTTCAATAGTTTTGTTCAAAGAGCAATACTTCTTTTTTTATTATTGAAATCGGTTCAGTGAATTTATAAGTAAATTATTGCAGACAGAAGTTAAAGCAACAGTTGGAATAACAATTATTATTTAAAGAACCACTAAACGGATTTTATAGGTTTTATAGAATAAAATATTAATGAATTTATGAGGAAATGATACTTGATCAAGTATCAAGGAAAATATGTAATTTTTTGAGACCGTGAGTCTGTCGCATAAGCAGCACATTTTAGGGATGAAAAATTCACTTTTTATTAACTGTGTATTCGATATTAACTTAAATTAATACTGGTAAATTAAATTTGCAAAGCGAATTATTGACAAAAGTAACTTTGTGAAGTAAATTTTATTAACACAAATTGATGAACCAATAATAATTCTCCAAATTCTTGGTTTGAAACTTGTATACAACGATTTTGTTTCCAATCCCCCAAATGTTATTGTACGATATCAATAGAAATACTGTTAAACATATTTTTATAAATAATTAAACACAAAATCTCGCCGCAGCGAAAATCAATGCTGCAACAGTTTTAAAAGTGTTGGATGTAAAAAATTTGCGAAGCAAATGTGTTAATGAACTAATTTGCGAAGCAAATTTTTCTCAACACAAATTTGCAAAGCAAATTTGTTAATAAACTAATTTGCAAAGCAAATTTTTCTAAACACAAATTTGCGAAGCAAATTTGTTAATAAACTAATTTGCGAAGCAAATTTTTTTCAACACAAATTTGCGAAGCAAATTTGTGATACGGATGTTTTCGCGTAGCGAAAATCATCCGTATGTTTATTGATTTTCGCTTGTGGCGAAAATCAATTACTTGAGCCGCCTCGGCCGTAACATTATTTTTATTATTTTTTTTAATATTCCGTCCCTAGCACCCCTAGTGTATCGCGCTCGAATTTTGACACTTACTCGTGAACGCTTCGACGTAGAAGGATGAAATTTGGCGCACTGATTAAGAACTTACGGGAGACCAAAAATGTTAATTTTGGGTCAAATCGGAAAATTTCAAGTAGTGGAAATAGGGGAAAAACCGTCAAAAAGTGACTTTTTTTGATGTACCTCCGTTGGCACACCATAAGTGTCCAGGGGATTATTCTAGAAACTTGAGATTTTGCACAAGTATACTCTTATGTGTGGTCAGGAAGCCTATTGTTTTTCAGCCAGATCAGAAAAAGTCAAGTGCCCCATTTTGGGGCTCTTCTGAATCCCTGCAGTGACGCATTTTCACTGTACAATAAAATTGGTCAGAATTTCACTGTTTATTTGCCGTTTTTTAAAATATATCTGGTCATTACTCCAAAACTGTTTAATGCATTTTAACCAAATTTTAAACATTTGCGGACCTAAGGGAGTGTTCGGTAACCGTATAGTTGGTTTTTAAAATTAGTTTTTGGTTTTTAAGTTTTGAGGATTTTTCAAAAACTATGCAAGGTTTTTGCAGTCAAAAATACTGAATCGAGAAATTTTTTTGCCCTTACACTTTTTGACAGTTCTCGAACTGCTATCTTTTTAAGAAAATACCAAACTATTTTTTAAAAAAAGTTCGACTTTTTTAAGTTGTACCGTTTTTGAGTTTGAAAAATAAATACTAAAAATTACACGCATTTCTACAAAAATCGCAATATTTTTAAAACAGTAGGTCCGAATTGGACAAAAATTACACTGCTCACTTCGCCAAACCCTTCTACATAAAACTTTATTTATAGTTTTAACCTTGATGTAGAGGGCGCTGGTGTAGGGCACTTAACATTTATCAAAACGGTCCAAAATTAATAAAAATCTTATAAAATTAAAGGAATTTGCAAATATTTTTTGAAATATAATTCCAATAATAATAGGATGAATTTCATGTTAAAGAAGAGACAAAAATCTATAAAATGACATATGTCATTTTTAAGTTATGACAAATTTTTAGTTTGTAGGTTTATTTTTTGATCCAATACCGCGAAAAATATTTGTAAAACGTCAACGAAATAGAATATTATACACAAATTGGTTGAAATTAACACTTTTTTTGATGCATTGAGTCTGTAGCATGAGAGGAGCCGGAGCTACAATTAGTTTTATTATAAAATAAATTATCTTGGACCGATAGTTTTTGATATTTATCCCAAAATATTTAAAAAGCTCAATAAATTTCATGTATTTAAAAAAATTACGATATCTTCAAAACCATACGTCAGATTTTGACGGAAGTTACACCATTCGCTTACTCGAACCTTTTTACATAGTAATCAATCAACAGTTTTATCATTTTTATAGAGCGTGCTTAACAAAGTAACCAAAATTAAAAATTGTAGGTTCATAAATAAGAAATTCGCAAATGCCACATTTAACTATAGTATAGTATACTTTCATTTTAAAGAGCAGAATAAAATTTGCAAAATAGCAGATGTCATTTTTAAGTCAGTGTCTATTTAATTCTTCCTAGGTTAATTCTTTGGATTATATATTAGGCAGAATGTTTGGCAAAAACTAATATTAGTATTTTACACGCCAAAGGATAAAAGTGACATTAATATTTTTTTAAAACAATAAGTTTTTAGCATGAGGGGAGCGAGAGCTACATACTTTAGCGATAAAAAGGCACTTTAATTAAATTACATTATTATTAAAGTCCAGTGATAATAACATCAGTTGTAAGGGGTTGGCAAAGGCAAATAATGAGTAGTTATTAAATGAATTACACTTAGTTGACTAATTAACATTTTATTTTTGAATCAGTGTCCAATTCCAAGGCTAAATATTTAAAAAAAAACAACAATTTTTCGTGGCTAAACGTATATAAAAAGGTTTTGTTTCTCTTGTATTATTCCATGAGCAAAGTTTCTTTTGTATTCGGTAGATGTCGCCACTTGTGCTTAAAGCATACCGTATTGCAGGCATTATTTTTCATTTCTTTTATCAATATCGTAAGATGAAATTTATATACCGTCTCTCCAACTTTACAAAGGTGTTACATTGACCATTCACGGTTCTGAAGGGTTCCTTAAGCTCGAAACAGTTAACTGTCAACACTTAATGGGTGGCCATTAGATCTTGAACCCCCGTGGGTGTACAGCATTCGAGCTGCCCACGGAAAAACACAAGAGGAACAAAACCTTTCTACACCCGATTATTCACGAAAAAATTTTATTTTCTTTATTCACGGGTGCCAAACTTTACGTTTTAAATATATTTCGCAAAACATTTAAAATACTCTGCCAATCTATGGGCATCTAAGCTCACACTGGATGCTATAGTTATAGTGTATCTAAGTGAAAGCTAATATAACTAAAAACTGAAGTATATTTTGCTGAACTCCAGACTCAATTACCTTTCGTTTGATACCACACAAGCCATGTTTTGACTTAAACTCTAATTTTTCAAATCTACCCCCACCCTCTTTTTAAAAACTAAAATGTATTTTTCTTAACTCCAGACTCAATTACCTTTCGTTTGATATCACACACGCCATATTTCCACTTAAACACTAAATTTTGAAATTTACCCCCACCCTTTTTTTTTAAATAAACTAAAATGTATTTTGTTTAACTCCAGACTCAATTACCTTTCGTTTGATATAACACACGCTATATTTTTACATAAACTCTAATTTTTGAAATCTACCCCCACCCTTTTATTTGGCTTGTGTTTGGTGGATTTTGTTCATTTTTAAATGGGACCATCTCGACCCAAAACCCAGCCTGGGTACCAAATTTCATTAAAATCGGGCAAGCCGTTTTTGAGTTATGTGCGTTGGTCGTTACAGACAGACATACAGACAGACAGACAGACAGACAGACAGACAGACAGACATACAGACAGACAGACAGACAGACAGACAGACGGCGCAACAAAAAAGTTTCAAACTCATCTGAAACGCAAAGATATATAAAAAATTTTGAAATCGGAGCAACTTTTTTTTTTCGAAAAATTTAGGATCACCATAGCTCACACTACTATAGTATAGTAGTAGTGTGAGCTAAAAACTTTTCGAAACTAGTAAAAACCTTTAATTTTAAAATGTATATTGGAGAACTTGGCTATACTTTTATCTCAATTTTTATATAGATTTCTCTTAGTTTCTGTCAGTCTGTCAAATCACAGCTCTCTAGCGTTTCTGGAAGTTGGTAATGTTACTTTTACATAACTTTACATGTATAGGGATGGGGAGTAAATTACAATTTCGGGTTTTTTATTTTAGCTCACACTACTACTATAAGTAGTGGAGCTATGGTGATCGTAATTTTTTCGAGAAAAAACAAGTTGCTCCGATTTCAAAAATTTTTATATATCTTTGCGTTTCAGATGATTTTGAAACTTTTTTGTTTTGCTGTCTGTCTGTCTGTCTGTCTGTCTGTCTGTATGTCTGTCTGTATGTCTGTCTGTATGTCTGTCTGTAACGACCAACCCGTATAACTCAAAAACCGCTTGTCTGATTTTAATGAAATTTGGTACCTAATTTGGGTCTTGGGCCGTGATGGTCCCATTTAAAAATGAACAAAATCCACCGAACGCAAGCCAAATAAAAGGGTGGGGGTTCATTCCAAAAATTAGAGTTTATGTGAAAATATGGCGTGTGTGATATCAAACGAAAGGTAATTAAGTCTGGAGTTAAAAAAAAATAATTTTAGTTTATTTTTAAAAAAAGGGTGGGGGTAGATGTCAAAAATTAGAGTTTAAGTGAAAATATGGCGTGTGTGATATCAAACGAAAGGTAATTGAGTCTGGAGTTAAACAAAATACATTTTAGTTTTTTTTTAAAGGGTGGGGGGTAGATTGAAAAAACTTGAGTTTAAGTCAAAACATGGCTTGTGTGGTATCAAACGAAAGGTAATTGAGTCTGGAGTTGAAAAAAATATATTTCAGTTTTTGATTATATTAGCTCACACTATAACTATAGTACCTAGTGTGAGCTTAGGTGCCCATAGATTGGCAGAGTATTTTCCTATAGTTTTGTCATAGTTCTTATCAGTCTGCAAGGCATCTTTTTAGACTATATTGTGTATCCATTTGGATACGCAGTCCTTCAGATTGGATACCCAGTAAACAGGAAATGGATACCTACTTTTGGGCCTTGGCCTTTTATAAAATATAATTAAAATATGATACCTAAAATACAGGGTGTAATTCAAATGATGAACCAATCTTTAAGAGATGGTGCGGAAGGTCCAAAGCAGACAAAAAGTTCAAATAAATTTTGGCCAAGTTATAGCATTTTTTAAGTTGGGAAAGTAGGGAAAAACGATGAACTTTTAAAATATCAAATTGAACAACGTTGCTTTTTTCCAAGAAAATATAGATAGGTTAAGGATATATGGCCAAATAATCTTTGGAATAGGTATAAATTTCTCAATTCTTTTAAGAATTAATATTTTTATGAGCTATTAAATTTACACAAAAGAAATTGAAATAGATTTTTGTACATGTCTAAAGGACCCTTAAAACAAATATAAAATAATAATATTAGCACTATATTTTAACGATTTTTGGTAATAATTTTAAGTCTATCTATCTATCTATCTATTTAGCTTTCTTCGATCCATCTTTGGACATAGGCCTCCCCCAATATCTTCCACTCTTCTCTGTCTGTCGCCCTGTTCATCCATCTAGTCCCTGCATGTCTCATCAAATTGTCCGCTATCTCATTTGGGGTCTTCCCCTACTTCTTTTATTTTGCCAAGGTCTCCAGTCTACAATGCATTTGTTCCATCGATTGTCTTTCAGTTTGATATTTTGACCAGCAAATTTCCATTTTAATTTTGCTGCCTCGACTCTGACATCCCTTACTTTTGTTTTATTTCTTATCCATTCATTCCTTTTTCTATCTGTTAGCTTTACATGTAACATTTGTCTTTCCATGGATCTTTGGGCTTTTGTTACCTTATCCATGTTTAATTTTGTAAGCGTCCAGGTCTGGGATCCATATGTGAGCACAGGAAGAATACATTGGTTATACACTTTCGTTTTAAGGTACTGAGGATATTTTTTATTTTTTATTATGTAGCTTAATTTACCGAATGCTGCCCAGGCCAATCTTACTCGTCTCTTGATTTCAGCTGTTTGGTTTTCTTTTTTTAGTTTAATAATTTGTCTCAGATATATATTCATCTACTTGTTCTATTTTTGCTTTGTTTATTCTGGTGATATCTTCATCTGTGTTTGTTATGATTTTAGTTTTAGTGTAGTTCATACTCAAGCCTATATTTTTAGCTGCTGTATCCAGTTCTCCCAGCATTTTTATAAGTTCCTTTTTCTTATCTGTTATTAAGGCAATATCGTCAGCATATCTTAGGTGGTTCAAGTATTGTCCGCTTACTTTGATGCCTATTTCTTCCCAGTCTAAGTTTTTAAAAACATCTTCTAGGGCCTGGTTAAATAGTTTAGGGGATATTGTGTCATCCTGTCTGACACCTTTTCTTATGAGGATTGGCTTGGTCCCTTCGTGGATTTTGATTGATGTTGTTGCTTCGCTATATATATTGGCTATTAAATCTGTGTATCTGTGATCTATTCGGCTACTAATTAAAGATGCTTTTACTGCCCAGTGCTCAATACTATCAAAAGCTTTTTCAAAGTCTATAAACGCAATATAGAGTGGAATGTTGTATTCGTTGGTCATAGTTCTTATCAGCGTATCATTTATTTCATCTATATTTTCGTTCGTTAGCTGTTCATTTAGCATTTATTTGTATATGGCTTTATTTTCTGTAAGTTTACTCATGTCAAGTTGTTTATTTTTATTGTTAATTTTCCTTTCTGACCATCCTGTGATCACTGCCTGTTGTAAAGCTATTTAGGACTGTTACATCTCTAACAATGCTTTTTCAGTAGTCAGGCTAAGCCATGTCCACTTTCGTTGCGGTTTCTTCCTATAGAAATAATTAATTGCATACATGTGTCTTTCCTCTAGATAGTTCATTAAGGTTGTGCCCCTGTCATTCCTTTCGCCATATCCAAAATCCCCTATTTTGTATATTAATTTTGAGTATTTCTATTTATTTTCAAATAATTTTACCATTTAATTATTACCCTTATTGTCATGCATAATTTCAGAAAATGTCGATTTTCTGTTATGATTTTTAAGGAAGATATAACAAAAAATAAAATAATAGCTGTTAAGTTTGGCACCCTTTATCTAAAAAACATGAAGTATAGTGCAAAATATAATAAGAAAAAGTCCTTCTTTTGATCTTTTCTACCACCTATTAAAGTTTGCTATTATTACATCCTGATATTATGTTAAATGTTTGTATGTTATGGTAAGAATTTTAAGATATTTGAAAGTATCAATTTGGTCTGAAAAAAAAAACCATTTATAAAAGTGAGCGCTTTTCAAATATACCTGGTGGGCAAAAAATCCCGACAAAATGTTTTTCGTTATAACTCTCCAACTATAACACCAATTTTACCAAAGCAAAGAGTAGTTGGCAGGGATTGATTGATCGAACATTATGTCGGAAATGTTGGATATTTTTTTGTTTGTAAGAAAACTCTATCTTTGTTAAGCACAACGAGATAGGAATCGTTAAAAACGATTTCGGTCCCTAAAAATTGATTTTTGCTTCAACTATATTGTTTTACAGGTTGTAACGATTGTCTTCTAAATCCTGTCTGTATTAATTTCCTTATAAATACATTTTTGCCGAACCGATTTTAATAAAATATAAAGTGGAACAGATTGATTGCTTTTAAAAGATCACTATTAAAATTTGCCGTCATTGTAAAATCCAAAATGGCGGTCATAAAAACTTTAATTTTTAAAAAGGCTGTTTATTCTTATATTTTTTGAAAATTTTTTGATTTTTTTCGGAAAAGTTTTACAGATTATGCGATTACCTTGCCATTTCTATGTGCATTCATTTCCTCATAAATTCATTATTACTAAACTGACAATAAAATAAACAGCATCATGGTGAAATTCTCCGCCAACTCTAAATATTGACCCTCCATAAAGGATAGTTGTTTCTTATGTTACGATAAATTTTTCGACCCTTTTTTGAATTTATTTATTAGATCCACCACTCACAACGAGGTACTAATCATAAAAAAATAAATCCTCGCAACATACAAAGAAGTGATCCTTTCAAGGAGGGCAAATTTGACATTTTTTCCAACATCTTGGATTTAAAATTGTCGAAAAATTTCAATAGTTTTGTTCAAAGAGCAATACTTCTTTTTTTATTATTGAAATCGGTTCAGTGAATTTATAAGTAAATTATTGCAGACAAAAGCACTGGCGGATCCAGGGGAGGGGGGGGGGCACTAGGGGCACTTGCCCACCCCCGAGAATTTTTTGACTATACAAAAAATAAGTAAAAAGAAAGGTTTTTGCTAATAAAAATGCAAAATTTTTCAAAAATTATATACCGTTTTTTACCAACAGAGAATGTCACCTAAAGTGAGCCCCCCCGCCCCCGAGAAGCACTTCTGGATCCGCCCTTGGACAGAAGTTAAAGCAACAGTTGGAATAACAATTATTATTTAAAGAACCACTAAACGGATTTTATAGATTTTATAGAATAAAATATTAATGCATTTATGAGAAAATCATACTTGAGTCTGTCGCATGAGCAAAGCGAGAGTTACACATTTTAGGGATAAAAAATTCCCTTTTTAATAACTGTGTATGAGTTTGATATTAACTTAAATTAATACTGGTAAATTAAATTTGCAAAGCGAATTATTGACAAAAGTAACTTTGTGAAGTAAATTTTATTAACACAAATTTATGAACCAATAATAATTCTCCAAATTCTTGGTATGAAACTTGTAGACAATGATTTTGTTTCCAATCCCCCAAATGTCATTGTACGATATCAATAGAAATACTCTTAAACATATTTTTATAAATAATTAAACACAAAATCTCGCCGCAGCGAAAATCAATGCTGCAACAGTTTTAAAAGTGTTGGATGTAAAAAATTTGCGAAGCAAATGTGTTAATGAACTAATTTGCGAAGCAAATTTTTCTCAACACAAATTTGCAAAGCAAAGCAAATTTGTTAATAAACTAATTTGCAAAGCAAATTTTTCTCAACACAAATTTGCGAAGCAAATTTGGTAATAAACTAATTTGCAAAGCAAATTTTTTTCAAAACAAATTTGCGAAGCAAATTTGTGATACGGATGTTTTCGCGTAGCGAAAATCATATGTTTTTTAATTCTGTCCCTAGCACCCCTAGTGTATCGCGCTCGAATTTTGACGCTTACTCGGGAACGCTTTGACGTAGAAGGATGAAATTTGGCGCACTGATTAAGAACTTACGGGAGACCAAAAATGTCAATTTTGGATCAAATCAGAAAATTTCAAGTAGGGGAAATAGGGGAAAAACCGTCAAAAAGTGACTTTTTTTGATGTACCTCCGTTGGCACACCATAAGTGTCCAGGGGATTATTCTAGAAACTTGAGATTTTGCACAAGTATACTCTTATGTGTGGTTAGGAAGCCTATTGTTTTTCAGCCATATCGGAAAAAGTCAAGTGCCCCATTTTGGGGCTCTTCTGAATCCCTGCAGTGACGCATTTTCACTATACAATAAACTTGGTCAGAATTTCACTGTTTATTTGCCGTTTTTTAAAATATATCTGGTCATTACTCCAAAACTGCTTAACCCATTTTAACCAAATTTTAAACATTTGCGGACCTAAGGGAGTGTTCCGTAACCGTATAGTTGGTTTTTAAAATTCGTTTTTGGTTTTTGAGTTTTGAGGATTTTTTAAAAACTATGCAAGGTTTTTGCAGTCAAAAATACTGAATCGAGAAATTTTTTTGCCCTTACACTTTTTGACAGTTCTCGAACTGCTATCTTTTTAAGAAAATACCAAAATATTTTTTGAAAAAAGTTTTTGAGTTTGAAAAATAAATATTAAAATACCCGCAAAAATCTCAATCGAAATAACACGCATTTTTACAAAAATCGCGATATCTTTAAAACAGTAGGTTTATTTTTAAATTATATACCGCGAGAAATATTGGTAAAGAGTTAACGAAATACAATATTATAGACAAATTGGTTAAAATTTAAACTCTTTTTGATGCACTGTTTTTGTAGCATGAAAGGAGCGGGAGCTACAATTTGTTGCATTATAAAAAATTATCTGGGACCTATGGTTTTTGAAATTTAACGCAAAATGTTTAAAAAGCTCCATAAATTTCAAGTATTGTTATTTAAAAAAATTACAATATTTTCAAAACCATGCGTCAGATTTTGACGTATACCATTCGCTTACTCGGACCCTTTTACATAATAATCAGTTAACAGTTTTTTCATTTTCATAGAGCGCGCTTAACAAAGTAACCAGAAGTAAAAATTTTCTTGTAGATATTAAGAAATTCGCAAATGCCACATTAAACTATATAGTATAGTATACTTTCATTTTAAAGAGCAGAGTAAAATTTGCAAAATACCAGATGTCATTTTTAGGACAGTGTCTAATTTTAAGTTCCTAGGTTAATTCTTTAGGACTATATATTATGCAAAATCTTTGGCAAAAACTAATATTAGGTAGTATTTTACATGACAAATATAACGGATAAAAGTGACTTTAATATTTTTTAAAGCAATAAGTTTTTAGCATGACCGGAGTGAGAGCTACATATTTTAGCGGTAAACAGGCACTTTTTTTTTGCAGTGATAATCACAGTTAGCAGTTGTAAGGGGCTGACAAAGGCGAATAATGAGTTATTAAATAAATTAAACTTGGTTTTGACTAATTTACAACGTACTTTAACTTCATATAAGGTAAAAATTTGTTAAATGGCACATGGTTTATTTTTAAATCAGTGTCCAATTTCAAGCTTCCAGGCTAATTTTTGGATAAATTTATTTAAAAAGAAACAAACATTTTTCGTGGTTAAAGCATATACAAAAAGGTTTTGTTTCTCTTGTATTTTTTCGTGGGCAAAATTTCTTTTGTATGAAGATGAAATTTATATACTGTCTCTCTAGCGAAACAGTTAATAGGTGTCCATTAGGTCTTGGACCCCTTGCTTTCGTGCTGCCCACGGAAAAAATACAAGAGAAACAAAACCTTTTTATGCCTGCTTATCCACGAATATTTTTGTTCTTTTTGGTCACGGATTCTTTTTAGTCACGGATCCTAAACTGTAACGTTTTAAATATATTTCGCAAAACAATAATAATGGGATATTACCTTCAAATGCAGTGGATAAAAGGGAATTTGATTTTTTTTTAAAGAAATAGGTTTTTAGAATGAGCGAGGCCCAAAGGAATGTTAGGTAACTCTCCAATTGAATTTTTTAAATTTTGAGTTTTGACGATTTTTCAAAAACTATGTAGATTTTTGCAGCCACAATACTAAATCGAAATTTTTGCCCTTTCACTTTTTTGCAGTTCCTAAGCCGCTATCTTTTTAAGGAAAGACCCCTGTTCAACGATGCATTGGTCGATGAGATTAGGAAAAGCAAGTAGCTCTTCAGTGGCGTCCGTAAATTGGGGTTATTTCGAAAAAACATGTTTATTTTAGGTTTTATAAAATTTACTCAAAAATTACACTTTTTCTATTGTAGAAAATATAATTTCCTTTTAAAAGCTTTAATATAATTATGGAAGCACCCAGGGGGGAAGCCGGGGCCCGGGCCCCCCAAGCCTTAGATTTTTTTACACATTTTCCACATTTTTCATGAAAAAACACAAAAAATAGCTTAAAACTGGACCCCCCCCAAGAGGCCTCGGGCCCCCCCTAAGACATATTCCTGGGTGCGCCACTGATATAATGTGGGGTTTATTTCACAGGTAAGCCTACAGGGGCGTACCTATAAAAATAAATTTTCAACAATAACCAAAATAATTAATTTTTATTACATATTTTAAAAAAAAACTACTTTTTACCTTATTATATCCTACATCCCTTTTTTTCAAAAAAATTTCACAAAAATATTTTTTAGTAATTTTTGACAGTGACGCGTAAAATATATTTGGCAATATATTTGGCAAAATATTTAAGAAAACTTTTAAAAACTAGTAAAAACTTTTCATTTTAAATTTTATATTGGAGAACTTATTAAATTATTTTTCCATGGGCATAGTTTCTTTTGTATTCGGAAGATGTCGCCACTTGTGTATAAAGCATACAGTATTGCAGGCATTATTTTTCATTTCTCTTACCAATATCGTAAGATGAGTTTTATATATACCGTCCCTCTAACTTTACAAAGGTGTTACATTGACCATGCAGTGTTCTGAAGAGCCCTTTAAGCACGTAACAGTTCAACACTTAATAGGTGGTCATTAGATCTTGGACCCCCGTGGGTGTACAGCTTTCGAGCTGCCCGCGGAAAACCACAAGAGGAACAAAACCTTTCTACACCCGATTATCCACGAAAAATTTTTGTTTTCTTTATTCACGGGTACTAATCTTTACGTTTCAAATATATTTCGCAAAACATTTAAGAAAACTTTTCCAAACTAGTAAAAACCTTTAATTTTAAAATGTATATTGGAGAACTTGGCTATACTTTATCTCAATTATTATATTGATTTCTCTTAGTTCCTGTCAGTCTGTCAAATCTCAGCTCTCTAGCGTTTCTGGAAGTTGGTAATGTTACTTTTACATAACTTTACATGTATAGGGAAGAGGAGTAAATTATAATTTCGGATTTTTTACTTTTTTCCTAGAGTTTTGTCATAGTTCCTATCAGTCTGCAAGGCATCTTTTTAGACTATATTGTTTATCCATTTGGATACGCAGGCCTTCAGATTCGATACCCAGTTTTATAAAATATAATTAAAATATGATACCTAAAATACAGGGTGTAATTTAAATGATAAACCAATCTTTAAGAGATGGTGCGGAAGGTCCAAAGCAGACAAAAAGTTCAAATAACTTTGGGCCAAGTTATAGCATTTTTTAAGTTTGGAAAGTAGGGAAAAACGATGAATTTTAAAATATCAAATTGAACAACGTTAGTGTGGCCAAATAATCTTTGGAATAGGTATAAATTTCTCAATTCTTTTAAGAATTAATATTTTTATGAGCTATTAAAGTTACACAAAAGAAATTGAAATAGATTTTGTACATGTCTAATGGCCCCTTAAAACAAATATAAAATAATAATATTAGCACTATATTTTAACGATTTTTGGTAATAATTTTGAGTATTTCTATTTATTTTCAAATAATTTTACCATTTAATTATTACCCTTATTGTCATGCATAATTTCAGAAAATGTCGATTTTCTGTTATGATTTTTAAGGAAGTTATAACAAAAAATAAAATAATAGCTGTTAACTTTGACACCCTTTATCTAAAAAACAAAGAAGTATGATGCAAAATATAATAAGAAAAAATCCTTCTTTTGATCTTTTCTACCACCTATTAAAGTTTGCTATTATTACATCCTGATATTATGTTAAATGTTTGTATGTTATGGTAAGAATTTTTAGATATTTGAAAGTATCAATTTGGTCTGAAAAAAAAACCATTTATAAAAGTGAGCGATTTTCAACTCTCCAACTATAACACCAATTTTACCAAAGCAAACAGGAGTTGGCAGGGATTGATTGATCGAACATTATGTTGGAAATGTGTGGAAATGTTGGATATTTTTTTGTTTGTAGAAAAGCTCTATCTTTGTTAAGCACAACGAGATAGGAATCGTTAAAAACGATTTCGGTTCCTAAAAATTGATTTTTGCTTCAACTATATTGTTTTACAGGTTGTAACGATTGTCTTCTAAATCCTGTCTGTATTAATTTCCTTATAAATAAATTTTTGCCGAACCGATTTTAATAAAATATAAAGTGGAACAGATTGATTGCTTTTAAAAGATCACTATTAAAATTTGCCGTCATTGTAAAATCGAAAATGGCGGTCATAAAAACTTTAATTTTTAAAAAGGCTGTTTATTCTTATATTTTTTGAAAATTTTTTGATTTTTTTCGGAAAAGTTTTACAGATTATGCGATTGCCTTGCCATTTCTATGTGCATTCATTTCCTCATAAATTCATTATTACTAAACTGACAATAAAATAAAAAGCATCATGGTTAAATTCTCCGCCAACTCTAAATATAATATGGCTTACTAAATCAAAATTTGACCTTCCATAAAGGATAGTTGTTTCTTATGTTACGATAAATTTTTCGACCCTTTTTTGAATTTATTTATTAGATCCACCATTCACAACGAGGTACTAATTATAAAGAAATAAATCCTCGCAACATACAAAGAAGTGATCCTTTCAAGAAGGACAAATTTGACTTTTTTTCCAACATCTTGGATTTAAAATTGTCGAAAAATTTCAATAGTTTTGTTCAAAGAGCAATATTTCTTTTTTTATTATTGAAATCGGTTCAGTGAATTTATAAGTAAATTATTGCAGACAGAAGTTAAAGCAACAGTTGGAATAACAATTATTATTTAAAGAACCACTAAACGGATTTTATAGATTTTATAGAATAAAAGATTAATGAATTTATGAGGAAATGATACTTGATCAAGTATCAAGGAAAATATGTAATTTTTTGAGACCGTGGGTCTGTCGCATGAGCAAAGCGGGAGTTACACATTTTAGGGATGAAAAATTCCCTTTTTAATAACTGTTTATGAATTCGATATTAACTTAAATTAATACTGGTAAATTAAATTTGCAAAGCGAATCATTGACAAAAGTAACTTTGTGAAGTAAATTTTATTAACACAAATTTATGAACCAATAATAATTCTCCAAATTCTTGGTTTGAAACTTGTAGACAATGATTTTGTTTCCAATCCCCCAAATATTATTGTACGATATCAGTAGAAATACTGTTAAACATATTTTTATAAATAATTAAACACAAAATCTCGCCGCAGCGAAAATCAATGCTGCAACAGTTTTAAAAGTGTTGGATGTAAAAAATTTGCAAAGCAAGTATGTTAATAAACTAATTTGCGAAGCAAATTTTTCTCAACACAAATTTGCGAAGCAAATTTGTTAATAAATTAATTTGCAAAGTAAATTTTTTTCAACATAAATTCGCGAAGCGAAGCAAATTTGTGATACGGATGTTTTCGCGTAGCGAAAATCATCCGTATGTTGATTGATTTTCGCTTGTGGCGAAAATCTCAACAGAAATAACACGCATTTTTACAAAAATCGCGATATCTTTAAAACAGTGGGTCCGAATTGGACAAAAATTACACTACTCACTTCGCCGAACCTTTCTACATAAAACTTGATTTATAGTTTTAACCTTAATGTAGAGGGCGCTGGTGTAGGGCACTTAACATTTAACAAAACGGTCCAAAATTAATAAAAATCTTATAAAATTAAAGGAATTTGCAAATATTTTTTAAAATATTATTGCAATAATAATAGGATTAATTTCTTGTTAAAGAGCAGAACAAAATCTATAAAATGACATATGTCATTTTTAAGTTATGGCAAATTTTATGTCCGTAGGTTTATTTTTAAATTATATTCCGCGAGAAATATAGTTAACGAAATACAATATTATAGACAAATTGGTTAAAATTTAAACTCTTTTTGATGCACTGTTTTTGTAGCATGAAAGGAGCGGGAGCTACAATTTGTTGCATTATAAAAAATTATCTGGGACCTATGGTTTTTGAAATTTAACGCAAAATGTTTAAAAAGCTCCATAAATTTCAAGTATTGTTATTTAAAAAAATTACAATATCTTTAAAACCATGCGTCAGATTTTGACGTAAGTTATACCATTCGCTTACTCGGACCTTTTTACATAATAATCAGTCAACAGTTTTTTCATTTTCACAGAGCGCGCTTAACAAAGTAACCAGAAATAAAAATTTTCTTGTAGATATTAAGAAATTCGCAAATGCCACATTAAACTATAGTAAAGTAATACTTTCATTTTAAAGAGCAGAGTAAAATTTGCAAAATACCAGATGTCATTTTTAAGACAGTGTCTAATTTTAAGTTCCTAGGGTAATTCTTTGGACTATATATTATGCAAAATGTTTGGCAAAAACTAATATTAGGTAGTATTTTACATGACAAATGCAACGGATAAAAGTGACCTTAATATTTTTTAAAGCAATAAGTTTTTTGCTTGACCGGAGTGAGAGCTACATATTTTAGCAATAAAAAGGCACTTTTATTATATTATCTTAAAATTAAATTAAATTTTTCGATAAATTATTATTAAAGTACAGTGATAATAACAGTTAGCAGTTGTAAGGGGCTGACAAAGGCAAATAATAAGTTAATAAATAAATTAAACATAGTTTTGACTAATTTATAACGTACTTTAATTTAATATAAGGTAAAAATTTGTTAAATGGTACATGGTTTATTTTTAAACCAGTGTCCAATTTCAAAGCATATACAAAAAGGTTTTGTTTCTCTTGTATTTTTTCTTGGGCAAAGTTTTTTTTGTATTTGGTAGATGTCGCTACATGTGTTTAAAGAATAAGGTATCGCATGCATTATTTTTCATTTCTCTTACCAATATCGTAAGATGAGATCTATATCTGTCTCTCTAGCGAAAGAGTTAATAGGTGTCCATTAGGTCTTGGACCCCTTGAGTGTACAGCTTTCGAGCTGCCCACGGAAAAAATGCAAGAGAAACAAAACCTTTTTATACCTGCTTATCCACGAATATTTTTGTTCTTTTTGGTCACGGATTCTTTTTAGCCACGGATCCTAAACTGTAACGTTTTAAATATATTTCGCAAAACAATAATAATGGGATATTACCTTCAAATGCAGTGGATAAAAGTGAATTTGATTTTTTTCTTAAAGAAATAGGTTTCTAGCATGAGCGAGGCCCAAAGGAATGTCAGGTATAGTTTTTGCAAAGTCAGTTGAACAAAGGTTAAAGCCGACCATCGGCATATCCTTTAAAGAAAGTGACATGGGCGGCGGTAGATATACTCATGAAAATTATTTCATTTAATTATGGCGTAAACTAAAGAATTAAAAATAGATAATAAAACTTTTTATTCCTACACCTACAGAAACGACACTGATTTATTTTCTAACTCTGCATACAGCCGACTAAAGGGGTCTCGAAACAAAAACCTGAAAGCAATTAAAAGCGGATCTCAAAAAAATCTGCCAATCAGGTGTCTTTTATCCACCTGTGCTGGGTCGGTCAGAAACACAAACTTTGTGCTCGGACCGCAAAGAGTCGCGCCTTTTCTCTGTCGCTAGGGTTGAAATTATACCAGGAAGTTTTTATATGAATTTGCATAACTTTTGAAGGGCAGATTGAAGCAAAATTTCATGAAATCGATAGAACCCCGTATTAGGAGCATTTCAGGTGACTTTGCAAAAACTATAACTCTCCAATGGAATTTTTTAAATTATGAGATTTGACGATTTTTCAAAAACTATGTAGATTTTTGCAGCCAGAATACTAAATCGAAATTTTTGCCCTTTCACTGTTTTGCAGTTCCTAAGCCGCTATCTTTTTAAGAAAAGACCCCTGTTGAACGATGTATTGGTCGATGAGATTAGGAAAAGCAAGTAGCTCTTCAGTGGCGTCCGTAAATTGGGATTATTTCGAAAAAACATGTTTATTTTAGGTTTTATAAAATTTACTAAAAAATTACACTTTTTTTATTGTAGAATATATAATTTCCTTATAAAAGCTTTAATATAATGTAGGGTTTATTTCACAGGTAAGCCTACAGGGGCGTACTTATAAATATAAAATTTCAACAGTAACCAAAATAATCAATTTTTATTACATATTTTGTCTATTTAAAAAAAAACTACGTTTTACCTTATTATATCCTACAGTCCTTTGTTTTCAAGAAAATTCTATAAAAAAAATTTTTTGGTAATTTTTGACAGTGACCCAAATATACGGACATCAAATCCTTTACGTTTTAAATATATTTCGCAATATATTTCGCAAAATATTTAAGAAAACTTTTCCAAACTAGTAAAAACTTTTCATTTTAAAATGTATATTGGAGAACTTATTAAATTATTTTTCCATGGGCATAGTGTATAATGTATTGCAGGCATTATTTTTCATTTCTCTTATCAATATCGTAAGATGAGATTTATATACCGTCTCTCTAACTTTACAAAGGTGTTACATTGACCATGCAGTGTTCTGAAGAGTCCTTTAACCACGCAACAGTTAACTGTCAACACTTAATAGGTGGCCATTAGATCTTGGACCCCCGTGGGTGTCCAGCTTTCGAGCTGCCCACGGAAAACCACAAGAGGAACAAAACCTTTCTACACCGATTATCCACGAAAATTTTTTTATTTACGGGTACCAAACTTTACGTTTTAAATGTATTTCGCAAAACATTAAAAAAAACTTTCCAAACTAGTAAAACCTTTAATTTTAAAATGTATATTGAAGAACTTGGCTATACTTTTATCTCAATTATTATATATATTTCTCTTAGTTTCTGTCAGTCTCTCAAATCTCAGCTCTCTAGCGTTTCTGGAAGTAATGTTATTTTTACATAACTTTACATGTATACGGAAGGGGAGTAAATTATAATTTCGGGTTTTTTGTTTTTTCCTATAGTTTTGTCATAGTTCCTATCAGTCTGCAAGGCATCTGTTTAGACTATATTGTGTATCCATTTGGATACGCAGGCCTTCAGATTGGATACCCAGTAAATAGGAAATGGATACCAATTTTGAGCCTTGTCCTTTTATAAAATATAATTAAAATATGATACCTAAAATACAGGGTGTAATTTAAATGATGAACCAATCTTTAAGAGATGGTGCGGAAGGTCCAAAGCAGACAAAAAGTTCAAATAACTTTTGGCCAAGTTATAGCATTTTTTAAGTTGGAAAAGTAGGAAAAAACGATGAATTTTTAAAATATCAAATTGAACAACGTTGCTTTATTCCAAGAAAATATAGATAGGTTAAGGATACAGTGTGGCCAAATAATCTTTGGAATAGGTATAAATTTCTCAATTCTTTTAAGACTTAATATTTTTATGAGCTATTAAATTTACACAAAAAAAATTGAAATAGATTTTTGTACATGTCTAAAGGCCCCTTAAAACAAATATAAAATAATAATATTAGCACTATATTTTAACGATTTTTGGTAATAATGTTGAGTATTTCTATTTATTTTCAAATAATTTTACCATTTAATTATTACCCTTATTGTCATGCATAATTTCAGAAATTGTCGATTTTCCGTAATGATTTTTAAGGAAGTTATAACAAAAAAAAATAATAGCTGTTAAGTTTGGCACCCTTTATCTAACAAATAAAGAAGTATGATGCAAAATATAATAAGAAAAAATCCTTCTTTTGATCTTTTCTACCACCTACTAAAGTTTGCTATTATTACACCCTGATATTATGTTAAATGTTTGTATGTTATGGTAAGAATTTTAAGATATTTGAAAGTATTATTTTGGTCTGAAAAAAAAAACAATTTATAAAAGTGAGCGCTTTTCAAATATACCTGGTGGGCAAAAAAACCCGACAAAATGTTTTTCGTTATAACTTTCCAACTATAACACCAATTTTACCAAAGCAAAGAGTAGTTGGCAGGGATTGATTGATCGGACATTTGTGTAAAAGTATATTTGTTCTCGCCCTTTCGTAAATTAAAATATTCCAGGAAAATAACGAAAATCAGTTTGACAACATTGTATTTGTTCCGCTGCAAATTTATTTTTCTTTTCATAAAAGACTCGGGTTTTGGCCACCTTCGGATAAGGTGAAAAACATATATTAGGCGGTTTCATAAAATTTTGTGGTGAAAGAAAAACGTCTTTTCTGCATCGAATAAAGAGTGGTCCTTTTTGGTTTACAAATAAGCAAGCGACACCAGTATTCACTCAACCTTACAATTTTTCCTTTTACCTTTCCCTCCTATTTTCACAATTTTCCGAGTGAAAAATAATTAGGACAGAAGATCTACATAAACGTGGTGAGTACAAAAAATTTATCGTTTATTGGTGTTCATCAGCTTTTCATTGACTATCGTAGGAACATTGGCCTTGCGAGCCAGGATAATCAGCGCGATAAGTTTTTGTTGTCTTGTTTACGCGGTATATTTAATTTAATTTTATAGAAATACCTACACATATTTATAGAGGTTTCGAATGAAATTTTTTATCTCTTTATTTTAGCAGGTTTATAAAAGACAAAAAAGCGGTTACCGGGTTAATCTTTTTTTGTATTTATGCAGTTTTGGACAGCGGGAAAATACAGCGTTGTCAAACAATCTAAAAATAAGAGGTTTTGAGGAAAATTTTCACCATAATATTTTTTCTTTGAAAAGTAATTCTAATTAATTGCGGGTTAATTGGGTTACATTTGCGGGAGGTTTTAGTAATTATTTTACAAAATGGCTAGCACGTCGGAACGTCAGCTAAAGACTCTTACGGCGAAAAAAGAGTCTTTGTTTAGCATTTTGCAAAAACTTTATGATATGTCCAGAGACTTATCCACAGAAAACTTAAAAACTAAATTTAGAACTTTGCATGCAAGTTTTGAGGAAACAAAAACTAACATTTACTCAATCTTGGATGAAATCAATGAGGTTCAGTTTGAAATAGACGAGAATTACACGCCAAATTATAAGGTTTTGGAATCTATTAATGAACTTTGTTGTTATATCCAGACCGCGGCGGAAAAAATAAAGGTACCTACTCAAGTTCCTACAAATAGTGGTGGTTCTTCCCGTGCGAACACTAACCCAAGTGGAGCTCCGACTTTGCGTAGATCATTACAAATACCAGATCTTCATTTACCGGAGTTTAATGGGGAGATTCGGCAGTGGGAGACCTTTCACGCGTTATATAAGAGTTTGGTGCATACTAATCCTAATTTAACGGATTTGGATCGGATCCATTTATTGATTGGGTGTTTAAGGGGATCTGCTCAGGGGGTATATGCAGGTATCGCGATTGTGCCCAATAATTATAATATTATTTATCAAGCACTATGTGATAAATATGAAAACAAACGGATTTTAGCTAATACCTACCTGCAACAAATCATGGATTTTAAAACCTTTAATACGGAATCGGAAAGAAATTTAACTACATTTTTAGAACGATTTGATACATCAGTGGCGGCACTAAAAAATATAAATTTACCGGATTTAACGGATTTTATTTTAATTTATGTTGCTTTATCTAAACTGGATAGCGACACGGTACGGGCCTTTGAGATTGATCAACGAGGCAAAGATATTCCGACTTATGGGGATTTAATTGAGTTTATTAAGGGGCAGACGCGTATTCTCCATATGAACAAGCCATCTAGTAGTACGGGTGGAAAATCAGCAGTTAAAAGTTTTTTCGTTGGAGAAAATAAAAATAAAACAAATATGTGTTCATTTTGTAAAAAGTCTGGACATTATATAGGGCGATGCGATAAATTCAAACAACTTACGGCTTTTAAAAGGTATGAAGTGGTGAGGGAGAATAATTGGTGTTTTTTGTGCCTATCTTCATCTCATGGAGTTCGAAATTGTCCATCAGAACGAGCATGCACCGTATGTTCCAAAAAACATCACGTGTTACTCCACTTTGCTAAAACCCCACAAGAATCGGATCAGTCACGTGGAAATACAGTATCGGAAATTTCAAGAGAGGGTAATTTTTCGGGAAATAGTGCGCAAGAAAATTTTGAATCCCATCTTTGCGCTTCGAGTGCGGAGAAAAGAGCCTTTAATTATACAACGTTATTGTCTACGGTGGTCGTTTCGGTGGTAAATGGTTGCATGCCAAATAGTACCGCTAGATTTATTTTGGATTCAGGGAGTCAGACAAATTTATTAACTTTAAATTGTTGCAAAAAATTAGGGTTACATATTTCAAAAAATTTTTCATCTTTAAACGGTTTAGGCGGAAATAAACAAAGCGTAAGAGGGATGACTACGCTGTCGATTGCTTCGCGGTACAACTCAAATAAAAAATATACTATTGATGCGCTTTTAGTAGAAAAAATTACGGATAATTTACCAAAGGTATGCGTGGATGTGGGCGCGATTCCGGAGTTGGATAACATTTATTTGGCGGATAACGAGTTTGACAAACCGGGAGAAATACACGGAATAATCGGAGTAGAACTTTTTGGCATTATTTTGGGCAAAAATCGGATCACGGGAACAATGGGTTCTCCAGTAGCGGTTGAAACGGATTTTGGATATGTCGTCATGGGTCAGGTTCCGGTTTTATCAAGAACGGCATCTCCCTCGGTTTATTTTTCTTTACGAGAGGAACAATCAATTGAGCAACTTTTAAATAAGTTTTGGGAAGTCGACCAGGTGCCAAATCGACCTTTATTAATTCCAGAAGAGAAAGAATGTGATGACATTTTTAAGTCAACATACAGTAGGGACAAAGACGGACGTTTCACGGTAGCGCTTCCTTTTAGAGTTTCCCCGGAGAGTTTGGGCGATTCATACATTAGTGCAAAATCACGGTTATTATCTTTAGAAAGACGGTTAATAAAGGATCAAAATTTGCGTGTCGAATACAATAAAGTTATGCAAACGCTCTTGGATGATGGGCATATGGCGCCAGCTACAAGCGGGGATCAAGATTTGTCATATTATATGGCACATCACCCAGTGATTAAAATTGGTAGCTCTAGTACCCCTGTGAGGGTAGTGCTGGACGCAAGCGCTCCTTGTGATAATCACGTTTCGCTAAATGATATTTTATACTGCGGCCCAAAATTACAAGCGAATATTGTTTCGTTGCTTTTAAATTTTCGGTTGTTTCAAATTGCATTGACTTCGGATATAAAAAAGTTGTATTTACAAATAAAAATAGTTCCTGAGCATTGGCAATTTCAAAAATTATTATGGCGGTTTAATCCAGAAAACGAAATCCAAACTTATGAGATGCGGGTGGTTGCGTTTGGGTTAAAATCTTCACCTTACTTGGCGCTACGGACGGTTAAACAGCTGGTCGAGGAAGAGGGCGATAAATTTCCTATGGCGGGTAAATATGTATTACGAGATCTGTACATGGATGATTTTTGTTGCAGTATTGACTCGGAAGATCAAGCTGTTCGGTTATTTCAAGAGTCAGTTAGTTTATTTAAATCAGGCGGGTTCGATTTAGTTAAATGGTCATCTAATTCGGTGTCAGTTTTAGAAAAAATACCAGTTGAAAAAAGGCTTTCGGAGACTGTTGTTTTTAAGACCGACACAAAAATTTTAGGTATTCAATGGAATCCGGAAAATGACACTTTTGGCTTTAAGGTTAGAATTCCAGAGCCAAAATGTACAAAACGTGCCATATTGTCAGCGGTTGCTCAATGTTTCGATCCTATTGGACTTTTGGCACCATTCATTTTGTGGTTAAAAGCATTGATTAAGGAACTTTGGCTATTGAAATTAGGGTGGGACGAAGAACCCCCAGAAAATGATAAGAAAAAATGGCAATTAGCGCGGTCCGAATGGGCTGAACTCGGAGAATTTCAAGTTCCAAGACATTTGGGTGCAAGTGAAAAGCAGCCAGTGATTATTATTGCTTTTGCGGATGCCAGTTTAATCGGTTACGGTTCAGTAGTTTATTTAAAAACGGGGTTTTCTTTCGGAAAAAAAGATATCAATATCCGCTAGTTTGTGCGAAATCTAAGGTTAGTCCGACTAAAACTATAACTATTCCCAGAATAGAACTGCTGGCCTGTCATTTACTATCAAAGCTGGTAAAAGAAGTTGTAGAAAATTATCGAGATCGTGTTTTAATTTCAAAGATATTTGCATTTTCAGATTCATCGACGGTTATTAGCTGGTTAAACACTCCTTTTTTAAAAGATATTTTCGTGGCGAATCGGATTTTACAAATAAAGGAAAATGTAAAAAATGCAATTTGGAATCACGTAGAGGGTATTCAAAACCCAGCTGATGCTTTATCGCGCGGACTTAGCCCTTCTCAATTAGTTTCGAATCCTTTATGGTTAAAGGGACCCTCATGGATCAGTCAGCCAGAAGAAGAGTGGCCCGAGTTTTTGAATATCGGGGGAAACTTTTCGGTTGATCGAGAGGAATCAGAGGTTTTTACGGTTAAAATGGAGGAAAGTTCTAATGCATTTTTTGAGTTAATGGAGCGAATGTCTTCTTTTTCCAAAATGATTAGAACAACGGTTTTTATTTTGCGGTTTTTAAAGGTATTACCTAGAAGGCAGGGCATTGTTTTAGCGAGTGAGTCACAACAGGCGGAGCTAACGCTTATAAAATTAATCCAAGCCAAGCATTTTAAAAGCGAAATTAATCAGTTGAACTCGGGAGGCAAATGTAAAACGACATTAAAAAGACTTAATCCTTTTTTGCAGGATGGATTGTTGAGGGTTCGGGGTAGAATTGGTAACTCCAACCTAGATTTTTCTAAAAAACATCCACTTATTTTGCCTGCGAAGGACATTTTTACGGAAAAACTGGTTGAGTTTCATCATATTATTAACATGCATACGGGGGCCTACTTACTGGAGGCACTCTTACGTCAAAAATATTGGATTTTGGGGGGTAGAAATTTGATTCGAAGTAAAATATACAAATGTAATCGCTGCTTTCGATTGAACCCAAAACATTTAACACCTTTGATGGGAAACTTACCCCTTCCAAGAGTACAAGAAGTTAAAGCTTTTACGAACAGTGGCGTAGATTATTTCGGTCCAGTTAGAATTTGTATGGGGAAAAGAAAAAATGCTCCCGTCTATAAGGGTTATGTAAGTCTGTTTGTGTGTATGTCTGTTAAGGCGCTGCATTTGGAGTTGGTTAGCTCGCTATCTACAGACTGTTTTTTGCAAGCATTCAAGCGGTTTATATCTCGTCGAGGGCCAGTTAGGGCACTTTATTCGGACCAAGGACGGAATTTTGTAGGAGCTAAATCAGTCCTAAGCGAGTTAAAAGGACTCATGTGCTCTCCAGAATATATTAGCGCATTTGAAACTGAGCTCGGAGTGCACGGTATAGAGTGGCATTTTAATAGCCCAGCAGCACCGGAACAAGGAGGTCTTTGGGAAAGCAACGTCAAATCGGTGAAAAATCATCTTTATCGGGTTATCGGAGACCAGTTGCTAACCTTTGAGGAGTTTTCCACTTTGTTGACGGAAGTTGAGGCACTGTTGAACTCAAGGCCTTTGTGTCTGTTATCAGCAGATCCCAGTGCGCCAGAGGCTTTAACGCCCGCTCATTTTTTAACCTTAGCGCCATTACGTGGGTTTCCGGTAGAGAACGTTATGGGTGTGCCACTTAATAGATTGGATCGGTTCCAACTAGTGGATCGGATGGTACAAGATTTTTGGAGTAGATGGCGTTTAGAGTACTTGAGTAGTTTACAAATTCGAAAAAAGTGGAATGAACCTATTACTAATGTAACGGAAGGTACGGTAGTTATTCTCAAAACGGATAACGCTCCACCATTACATTGGCCATTGGCTATAATAACAAAAGTTCATCCAGGCAGTGACGGCGTTGTGCGCAACGTTACTCTAAAAACAAGCAAAGGCACTTTTACTAGGCCTGTAGTAAAATTGTGCCCTCTGCCAACACAGTAGTTTTTTTTTTATGTTGTTTTGCTGGTTTTGTCAGCTTCAATAAGTTGATTTAGTTTTAAAAAAAAATATATATATTCTCTATTTTTATAATTATTTTTATTATTATTATTTATTTTTTTGTTTAGGTTTTGGTTATTAAGGTTACGGGAAACCTTGCGGGTTTAGAGTTAGATGAGTTATTGTTAGTTTCTGTTTTTTTTGTCTAATATGACTGAAAAACTATTTTTCAGGGTTGGGGGTATGTTCTCGCCCTTTCGTAAATTAAAATATTCCAGGAAAATAACGAAAATCAGTTTGACAACATTGTATTTGTTCCGCTGCAAATTTATTTTTCTTTTCATAAAAGACTCGGGTTTTGGCCACCTTCGGATAAGGTGAAAAACATATATTAGGCGGTTTCATAAAATTTTGTGGTGAAAGAAAAACGTCTTTTCTGCATCGAATAAAGAGTGGTCCTTTTTGGTTTACAAATAAGCAAGCGACACCAGTATTCACTCAACCTTACAATTTTTCCTTTTACCTTTCCCTCCTATTTTCACAATTTTCCGAGTGAAAAATAATTAGGACAGAAGATCTACATAAACGTGGTGAGTACAAAAAATTTATCGTTTATTGGTGTTCATCAGCTTTTCATTGACTATCGTAGGAACAATATTTTTGTCCACCATCCTGACCCTTGAAAGAGGCTTGTTTATTGTTAAGTTGGAAATGTGTGGAAATTTTGGATATTTTTTTTGTTTGTAGAAAAGCTCTATCTTTGTTAAGCACACCGAGATCTGAATCGTTAAAAACGATTTCAGTCCCTAAAGATTGATTTTTTCTTCAACTATATTGTTTTACAGGTTGTAACGATTGTCTTCTAAATCCTGTCTTCCTCATAAATAAATTTTTGCCGAACCGATATTAATAAAATATAAAGTGGAACAGATTGATTGCTTTTAAAAGATCACTATTAAAATTTGCCGTCATTGTAAAATCCAAAATGGCGGACATAAAACTTTACTTTTTAAAAAGGCTGTTTATTCTCATATTTTTTGAAAATTTTTTGATTTTTTCGGAAAAGTTTTACAGATTATGCGATTGCCTTGCCATTTCTATGTGCATTCATTTCCTCATAAATTCATTATTACTAAACCGACAATAAAATAAAAGGTAAATCAAAAAGAATGAAAAATAGGTGAAACCTATTTTTCATTCTCGAGTGAACGACAGCGAACCAAGGAAACTTAGTCCATAGCGGGACGAAAACGTCCACCGGTCTATAAGGAAGAAAAACTTTTCGTCACAGTTCAACCAGACCATGCTGTCACCGTCTCCACGGTATCGGTTTGTAACCGAAAACAATGACCGGTGGACGTTTTCGTCCCGCCATGGACTAAGTTTCCTTGGTTCGCTGTCGTCCACTCGTAGAATGAAAAATAGGTTTCACCTATTTTTCATTCTTTTTGATTTACCTTGTATCTTGTAGTCAGTTTGTTCCACTTTGTGTCAGGCAAGCCACGCTGAGGATGGAAATGCCTTTTTCCGAAACACCGGTGTCCGTGGTTGACTATACCCCTATGAAGTTGCCTTTTATACTTGATTAATAAAATAAAAAGCATCATGGCGAAATTCTCCTCCAACTCTAAATATAATATGGCTTACTAAATCGAATTTGACTCTCCATAAAGGATAGTTGTTTCTTATATTACGAGAAATTTTTCGACCCTTTTTTGAATATATTTATAAAATCCACCACTCACAACGAGGTACTAATCATATAAAAATAAATCCTCGCAACATACAAAGAAATGATCATTCCAAGAAGGACAAACTTGACTTTTTTTCCAACATCTTGGATTTAAAAATGTAGGAAAATTTCAATAGTTTTGTTCAAAGAGCAATATTTCTTTTTTTATTATTGAAATCGGTTCAGTGAATTTATAAGGAAATTATTGCAGACAGAATTTAAACAAACAGTTGGAATAACAATTATTTAAAGAACCACTAAACGGATTTTATAGATTTTATAGAATAAAAGATTAACTAATTTATGAGGAAATGATACTTGATTAAGTATCAAGGAAAATATGTAATTTTTTGAGACCGTGAGTCTGTCGCAAAAATGCACTTTTTAATAACTGTGTATGAGTTCGATATTAACTTAAATTAATACTGGTAAATTAAATTTGCAAAGCAACTTATTGACAAAAGTAACTTTGCGAAGCAAATTTTATTAACACAAATTTATGAATAAATAATAATTTTCCAAATTCTTGGTTTGAAACTTGTAGACAATGATTTTGTTTCCAATCCCTAAAATGTTATTGTACGATATAAATGGAAACACTGTTAAACATATTTTTTATAAATAATTAAACACAAAATCTCGCCGCAGGCGAGAGGCTTAGCGAAAATCAATGCTGCAACAGTTTTAAAAGTGTTGGATGCAAAAAATTTGCGAAGCAAATTATTCTCAACACAAATTTGCGAATCAAATTTGTTTATAAACTAATTTGCGAAGCAAATTTTTCTCAACACAAATTTGTTTGCGAAGCAAATTTGTTAATAAACTAATTTGCGAAGCAAATTTGTGATATAAAATATAATTAAAATATGATACCTAAAATACAGGGTGTAATTTAAATGATGAACCAATCTTTAAGAGATGGTGCGGAAGGTCCAAAGCAGACAAAAAGTTCAAATAACTTTTTGCCAAGTTATAGCATTTTTTAAGTTTGGAAAGTAGGGAAAAACGATGAATTTTAAAATATCAAATTGAACAACGTTGCTTTTTTCCTAGAAAATATAGATAGGTTAAGGATACAGTGTGGCCAAATAATCTTTGGAATACGTATAAATTTCTCAATTCTTTTAAGAATTAATATTTTTATGAGCTATTAAATTTACACAAAAGATAATTTTAAGTCTATCTATCTATCTATCTATTTAGCTTTCTTCGATCCATCTTTGGACATAGGCCTCCCCCAATATCTTCCACTCTTCTCTGTCTCTTCAAATCGTCCGCTATCTCATTTGGGGTCTTCCCCTACTTCTTTTATTTTGCCAAGGTCTCCAGTCTACAATGCATTTGTTCCATCGATTGTCTTTCAGTTTGATATTTTGACAAGCAAATTTCCATTTTAATTTTGCTACCTCTCCTCTGACATCCCTTACTTTTGTTTTATTTCTTATCCATTCATTCCTTTTTCTATCTGTTAGCTTTACATGTAACATTTGTCTTTTCATGGATCTTTGGGCTTTTGTTACCTTATCCATGTTTAATTTTGTAAGCGTCCAGGTCTGGGATCCATATGTTAGTACAGGAAGATTATTTTTTATTATGTAGCTTAATTTACCGTATGCTGCCCAGGCCAATCTTACTCGTCTCTTGATTTCAGCTGTTTGGTTTTCTTTTTTAGTTTAATAATTTGTCTCAGATATATATTCATCTACTTGTTCTATTTTTTCTTGGTTTATTCTGGTGATATCTTCATCTGTGTTTGTTATGATTTTAGTTTTAGTGTAGTTCATACTCAAGCCTATATTTTTAGCTGCTGTATCCAGTTCTCCCAGCATTTTTATAAGTTCCTTTTTCTTATCTGTTATTAAGGCAATATCGTCAGCATATCTTAGGTGGTTCAAGTATTGTCCGCTTACTTTGATGCCTATTTCTTCCCAGTCTAAGTTTTTAAAAACATTTTCTAGGGCCTGGTTAAATAGTTTAGGGGATATTGTGTCATCCTGTGTGACACCTTTTCTTATGCGGATTGGCTTGGTCCCTTCGTGGATTTTGATTGATGTTGTTGCTTCGCTATATATATTGGCTATTAAATCTGTGTATCTGTGATCTATTCGGCTACTAATTAAAGATGCTGTTACTGCCCAGTGCTCAATACTATCAAAAGCTTTTTCAAAGTCTATAAACGCAATATAGAGTGGAATGTTGTATTCGTTGGCTCGCTCTATTAGAATTTTCGTGGTTAGCAGGTGGTCAACTGTATTGAAACCCTTTCTGAAGCCTGCTTGTTCTTTTGATTGATATTTGTCAATTTTTGTTGTTAGTCTGTCTTTTAATATTTTTGTGAAAAGCTTATAAATTACATTGGGGAGTGTTATAGGTCGATAGTTTTTTAGGTCTGCCCTATCGCCTTTCTTGTGTAGAATAATGGTTACTGATTCTTTCCAGTTGTTTGGGATTATTTTTTCTTTTAGAATTTTATTGAGGAGAATATGGAGGGTATTAACTACAGTTTTACCACCGTACTTTAGCATTTCTGCCGTTACTCCGTCTTTTCCAGGTGATTTGTTATTTTTCATTTTCTTTAATGCTCTCTTTATTTCCGTTTTGCTTATTTCGAGTTGTAATTCTGAGTTTATGTTCTTTATTTTTGTTTGGAGTTTCTTTATGGTTTCTCGCGATGGTTCCCTTGTTGTTTGGTATAATTTTGTATAGAATAGCTGTGTGATATTTATAATATAGACATGGGCGCACCCAGCTAGCTTAATATTCGACATCATGAGGCTTCGGCCCCCCCCCCCCAAGAGGCCTCGCCCCCCCCCCCCAGACATATTCCTGGGTGCGCCACTGATATAGATAATATATAGAGTCGGTCTTAGACATTTCATATTCCTGTTATTTTCTATAACTCTTTCAACTTTTATTTCTTGGCTCTTTTTTTATTTTCTTTTATCATTTTTCTTATAGTTTTATTTATTTCTGTGTATTCTATTGATGTTCCCTTTCCTCCTTTCTCCAGGTTCCGCCTTTTTTCGATGAGTTTCTTTATCTCTTCTGATATAAAATTTTCTCTCTTTTCACCCTTTTGTGCCACATCTTGTCCGACTTGGGTCATAGTTCTTATTAGCGTATCATTTATTTCATCTATATTTTCGTTTTCGCATCTTAAGTTTTGGGTTAGCTGTTCATTTAGCATTTCTTTGTATATGGCTTTATTTTCTGTAAGTTTACTCATGTCAAGTTGTTTATTTTTATTGTTAATTTTCCTTTCTGACCATCCTGTGATCACTGCCTGTTGTAAAGCTATTTAGGACTGTTACATCTCTAACAATGCTTTTTCAGTAGTCAGGCTGAGCCATTTCCACTTTCGTTGCGGTTTCTTCCTATAGAACTAATTAATTGCATACATGTGTCTTTCCTCTAGATAGTTCATTAAGGTTGTGCCCCCGTCATTCCTTTCGCCATCATTTAAGAAAACTTTTCTAAACTAGTAAAAACCTTTAATTTTAAAATGTATATTGGAGAACTTGGCTATACTTTATCTCAATTATTATAATGATTTCTCTTAGTTTCTGTCAGTCTGTCAAATCTCAGCTCTCTAGCGTTTCTGGAAGTTGGTAATGTTACTTTTACATAACTTTACATGTATAGTTCCTAGAGTTTTGTCATAGTTCCTATCAGTCTGCAAGGCATCTTTTTAGACTATATTGTTTATCCATTTGGATACGCAGGCCTTCAGATTCGATATCCAGTAAACAGGAAATGGATACCTACTTTTGGGCCTTGGCCTTTTATAAAATATAATTAAAATATGATACCTAAAATACAGGGTGTAATTTAAATGATAAACCAATCTTTAAGAGATGGTGCGGAAGGTCCAAAGCAGACAAAAAGTTCAAATAACTTTGGGCCAAGTTATAGCATTTTTTAAGTTTGGAAAGTAGGGGAAAAACGATGAATTTTTAAAATATCAAATTGAACAACGTTTCTTTTTTCCAAGAAAATATAGATAGGTTAAGGATACAGTGTGGCCAAATAATCTTTGGAATAGGTATAAATTTCTCAATTCTTTTAAGAATTAATATTTTTATGAGCTATTAAAGTTACACAAAAGAAATTGAAATAGATTTTGTACATGTCTAAAGGCCCCTTAAAACAAATATAAAATAATAATATTAGCACTATATTTTAACGATTTTTGGTAATAATTTTGAGTATTTCTATTTATTTTCAAATAATTTTACCATTTAATTATTACCCTTATTGTCATGCATAATTTCAGAAAATGTCGATTTTCTGTTATGATTTTTAAGGAAGTTATAACAAAAAATAAAATAATAGCTGTTAACTTTGACACCTTTTATCTAAAAAACAAAGAAGTATGATGCAAAATATAATAAGAAAAAATCCTTCTTTTGATCTTTTCTACCACCTATTAGAGTTTGCTATTATTACATCCTGTTATTATGTTAAATGTTTGTATGTCATGGTAAGAATTTTAAGATATTTGAAAGTATCAATTTGGTCTGAAAAAAAAACCATTTATAAAAGTGAGCGATTTTCAACTCTCCAACTATAACACCAATTTTACCAAAGCAAACAGTAGTTGGCAGGGATTGATTGATTGAACATTATGTTGGAAATGTTGGATATTTTTTTGTTTGTAGAAAAGCTCTATCTTTGTTAAGCACAACGAAATAGGAATCGTTAAAAACGATTTCGGTCCCTAAAAATTGATTTTTGCTTCAACTATATTGTTTTACAGGTTGTAACGATTGTCTTCTAAATCCTGTCTGTATTAATTTCCTTATAAATAAATTTTTGCCGAACCGATTTTAATAAAATATAAAGTGGAACAGATTGATTGCTTTTAAAAGATCACTATTAAAATTGGCCGTCATTGTAAAATCCAAAATGGCGGACATATAAACTTTACTTTTTAAAAAGGCTGTTTATTCTTATATTTTTTGAAAATTTTTTGATTTTTTTCGGAAAAGTTTTACAGATTATGCGATTGCCTTGCCATTTCTATGTGCATTCATTTCCTCATAAATTCATTATTACTAAACTGACAATAAAATAAAAAGCATCATGGTTAAATTCTCCGCCAACTCTAAATATAATATGGCTTACTAAATCAAATTTGACCTTCCATAAAGGATAGTTGTTTCTTATGTTACGATAAATTTTTCGACCCTTTTTTGAATTTATTTATTAGATCCACCACTCACAACGAGGTACTAATCATAAAGAAATAAATCCTCGCAACATAGAAAGAAGTGATCCTTTCAAGAAGGACAAATTTGACTTTTTTTCCAACATCTTGGATTTAAAATTGTCGAAAAATTTCAATAGTTTTGTTCAAAGAGCAATATTTCTTTTTTTATTATTGAAATCGGTTCAGTGAATTTATAAGTAAATTATTGCAGACAGAAGTTAAAGCAACAGTTGGAATAACAATTATTATTTAAAGAACCACTAAACGGATTTTATAGATTTTATAGAATAAAAGATTAATGAATTTATGAGGAAATGATACTTGATCGAGTATCAGGGAAAATATGTAATTTTTTGAGTCTGTCGCATGAGCAAAGCAGGAGTTACACATTTTAGGGATGAAAAATTCACTTTTTAATAACTGTGTATTAGTTCGATATTAACTTAAATTAATACTGGTAAATTAAATTTGCAAAGCGACTTATTGACAAAAGTAACTTTGTGAAGTAAATTTTATTAACACAAATTTATGAACCAATAATAATTCTCCAAATTCTTGGTTTGAAACTTGTAGACAATGATTTTGTTTCCAATCCCCCAAATATTATTGTACGATATCAATAGAAATACTGTTAAACATATTTTTATAAATAATTAAACACAACATCTCGCCGCAGCGTAAATCAATGCTGCAACAGTTTTAAAAGTGTTGGATGTAAAAAATTTGCGAAGCAAATGTGTTAATGAACTAATTTGCGAAGCAAATTTTTCTCAACACAAATTTGCGAAGCAAGTATGTTAATAAACTAATTTGCGAAGCAAATTTTTCTCAACACAAATTTGCGAAGCAAATTTGTTAATAAATTAATTTGCAAAGTAAAATTTACGGTTGTTTTCGCGTAGCGAAAATCATCCGTATGTTTATTGATTTTCGCTTGTGGCGAAAATCAATTACTTGAGCCGCCTCGGCGGTAACATTATCTTTTTTCGTCCTTAGCACCCCTAGTGTATCGCGCTCGAATTTTGACGCTTACTCGGGAACGCTTTGACGTAGAAGGATGAAATTTGGCGCACTGATTAAGAACTTACGGGAGACCAAAATGTCAATTTTGGGTCAAATCGGAAAATTTCAAGTAGGGGAAATAGGGGAAAAACCGTCAAAAAGTGACTTTTTTTGATGTACCTCCGTTGGCACACCATAAGTGTCCAGGGGATTATTCTAGAAACTTGAGATTTTGCACAAGTATACTCTTATGTGTGGTTAGGAAGCCTATTGTTTTTCAGCCATATCGGAAAAAGTCAAGTGCCCCTTTTTGGGGCTCTTCTGAATCCCTGCAGTGACGCATTTTCACTATACAATAAAATTGGTCAGAATATCACTGTTTATTTGCCGTTTTTTAAAATATATCTGGTCATTACTCTAAAACTGTTTAACTCATTTTAACCAAGTTTTAAACATTTGCGGACCTAAGGGAGTGTTCGGTAACCGTATAGTTGTTTTTAAAATTAGTTTTTGGTTTTTGAGTTTTGAGGATTTTTCAAAAACTATGCAAGGTTTTTGCAGTCAAAAATACTGAATTGAGAAATTTTTTTGCCCTTACACTTTTTGACAGTTCTCGAACTGCTATCTTTTTAAGAAAATACCATAATATTTTTTAAAAAAAGTTCGACTTTTCTAAGTTGTACCGTTTTTGAGTTTGAAAAATAAATCATAAAAAACACGCAAAAATCTCAACAGAAATAACACGCATTTTTACAAAAATCGCGGTATCTTTAAAACAGTGGGTCCGAATTGGACAAAAATTACACTACTCACTTCGCCGAACCTTTCTACATAAAACTTTATTTATAGTTTTAACCTTAATGTAGAGGGCGCTGGTGTAGGGTACTTAACATTTATCAAAACGGTCCAAAATTAATAAAAATCTTATAAAATTAAAGGAATTTGCAAATATTTTTTAAAATATTATTGCAATAATAATAGGATTAATTTCATGTTAAAGAGCAGAACAAAATCTATAAAATGACATATGTCATTTTTAAGTTATGGCAAATTTTATGTCCGTAGGTTTATTTTTAAATTATATTCCGCGAGAAATATTGGTAAAGAGTTAACGAAATACAATATTATAGACAAATTGGTTAAAATTTAAACTCTTTTTGATGCACTGTTTTTGTAGCATGAAAGGAGCGGGAGCTACAATTTGTTGCATTATAAAAAATTATCTGGGACCTATGGTTTTTGAATTTTAACGCAAAATGTTTAAAAAGCTCCATAAATTTCAAGTATTGTTATTTAAAAAAATTACAATATCTTTAAAACCATGCGTCAGATTTTGACGTAAGTTATACCATTCGCTTACTCGGACCTTTTTACATAATAGTCAGTCAACAGTTTTTTCATTTTCATAGAGCGCGCTGAACAAAGTAACCAGAAATAAAAATTTTCTTGTAGATATCAAGACATTCGCAAATGCCACATTAAACTATATAGTAACTTTTATTTTAAAGAGCAGATTAAAATTTGCAAAATACCAGATGTCATTTTTAGGACAGTGTCTAATTTTAAGTTCCTAGGTTAATTCTTTGGACTATATATTATGCAAAATGTAATATTAGGTAGTATTTTACATGACAAATGCAACGGATAAAAGTGACCTTAATATTTTATAAAGCAATAAGTTTTTTGCTTGAGCGGAGTGAGAGCTACATATTTTAGCGGTAAACAGGCACTTTTATTATATTATCTTAAAATTAAATTAAATTATTCGATAAATTATTATTAAAGTGCAGTGATAATCACAGTTCGCAGTTGTAAGGGGCTGACAAAGGCGAATAGTGAGTTATTAAATAAATTAAACTTAGTTTTGACTAATTTATAACGTACTTTAACTTCATATAAGGTAAAAATTTGGCACATGGTTTATTTTTAAATCAGTGTCCAATTTCAAGCTTCCAGGCTAATTTTTGGATAACTTTATTTAAAAAGAAACAAAAATTTTTCGTGGTTAAAGCATATACAAAAAGGTTTTGTTTCTCTTGTATTTTTTCGTGGGCAAAGTTTCTTTTGTATTTGGTAGATGTCGCTACATGTGTTTAAAGAATAAGGTATCGCAGGCATTATTTTTCATTTCTCTTACCAATATCGTAAGATGAGATTTATATACTGTCTCTCTAGCGAAACAGTTAATAGGTGTCCATTAGGTCCCCGTGAGTGTACAGCTTTCGAGCGGCCCACGGAAAAAATACAAGAGAAACAAAACCTTTTTATACCTGCTTATCAACGAATATTTTTGTTCTTTTTGGTCACGGATTCTTTTTAGTCACGGATCCTAAACTGTAACGTTTTAAATATATTTCGCAAAACAATAATAATGGGATATTACCTTCAAATGCAGTGGATAAAAGTGAATTTGAATTTTTTCTTAAAGAAATAGGTTTTTAGTATGAGCGAGGCCCAAAGGAATGTTAGGTAACTCTCCAATTGAAATTTTTAAATTATGAGTTTTGACGATTTTTGAAAAACTATGTAGATTTTTGCAGCCACAATACTAAATCGAAATTTTTGCCATTTCACTTTTTTTGCAGTTCCTAAGCCGCTATCTTTTTAAGAAAAGACCACTGTTCAACGATGTATTGGTCGATGAGATTAGGAGAAGCAAGTAGCTCTTC